>CM021698.1:13359400-13395444 GCA_011074415.1 Stictonetta naevosa | reverse complement strand
TTTTTTTTTTTTTTTTTTTTTGCTTTAATCCTCTAGGAGTCCTTTTTGATTGTTTTTCTTGTATTTCCTTTTGCATCACTGTTAACCATTTACTGTTCTTGAATACTTAGAATTAGGTGCAATGAAGTCCTGAATGTACTTCACACATGCTCAACGTGTATTTTTACATCACTTTATTTTGTCTCTTTACTACAGTGCACATTGCTATGCTTCAGCTTAGCTCCAGTTGCAAACTCTTAGCCGTACCCTGATCAAAACCGAACTCTCCTTTTGTTTTTGCTATCTTTTCAATCCTAAGTATAGATTTTATGATGATAAATAAAAACTTGTTAAATGCTTTGTTTCATATATCTATGTCCTTGTAGAAAAGCAAAAACAATAACAACAAAAACCACACATTCACTAGTCTGAGGGTCAGTTTATTCTCTTTATTAATTCTCTACTTGAACACCATACTTGTGTTTTTCAATTCCCATGCAAAGAAGTTTTACACATTGTATTTATTTATTCTAAAAATCAGTGGCTATATCTGATGCTGTTCTTTGGCTTTTCCCAACCACACCTAGAATCTGAAATTGTCTTTGATTCAAACAGTTGCAGATATCTTCCTAGTGCAGTTGAAATCAAGTAGTTCATAAAGTCCATTGAAAAGGATTGTGGGCTCCTTGTCCTTCGTACATTGCCAGATTCCATGCATGGTGCATGCAACACTTCCAACGTATTTTGCATGCTGGTGTTCTGGGTTTACGTGGCAAGGGTTTAGTGGGGGCGGGGGAAGGGGGGGATTCAGGGGTGGCTTCTATGAGCAAAGACCAGCAACTGCCACATGTCAGATCAGAGCCAGCACCAGACGGCTCCAAAAGGGACCTGCCTCTGGCCGTTGCTGAACTATGAGCACTGCTTTTTGGGCCTCTGTGAGAGCAGATTGAAGGAAGGGAAAAAAACTGCTGTGCAGAACCAGCCCTGCAGCCCCAAGGTCAGTCCAGCAGGAGGGCAGGAGGTGCTCCAGGCACGCAGCAGCAGTTCCCCTGTGGCCTGTGGAGAGGCCCCTGGTGGAGCAGGCTGTCCCCCTGCAGCCCATGGGTCCCACATGGAGCAGATCTCCACGCTGCAGCCCGTGGAGGAGCCCCTGGTGGAGCAGGTGGATGTGGCCTGGAGGAGGCTGCGGCCCATGGAGAGCCCCCGCAGGAGCAGGCCCCGGGCCGGAGCTGCAGCCCATGGAGAGGAGCCCACACAGGAGCAGTGGGTCTGGGGGGAGCTGCCGCCCGTGTGGGACCTGTGCTGGAGCAGTTTGCTCCTGGGGGATGGACCCCGTGGGACGGAGCCGTGTGGGAGCAGTTCTTGAAGAGCTGCTGCCTGTGGGCAGCCCCCGCAGGCTCAGTTCAGAAGGACGGCATCCCGTGGGAGGGACCCCGCGTGGAGCAGGGGCAGAGAGGGACCGTGAAGGAACTGCAGAGACGAACTGTCACAGACTGACCACAGTCCTCGTTCCCTGTTCCCCTGCACTGCTTGGGGGGAGTAGTAGAAGAGGGTGGATGGGTGGAAGGAGGGGAAGAGGTGTTTTTAGTTTGCTTTTAGTTTCTCACTGCTTTAGTCTGATAGTAATAGGCGACAAATTACATGAATCTCCCTTCATTGAGTTGGTTTGGCCCATGATGAACACTGGTGAGCAGTCTCCCAGTCCTCATCTCAAACCTTGAGCCCTTTTTCACCATATTTTCTCCCCCTGTTCCTTTAAGAAGCAGGAGTGGGAGAGCAGTGTGGTGGAGTTCAGCTGCCCGTCAGTTTGAAACCACCACAGCTGTCAGCAGGGACACTTCAAATTTGGACGCACACCCCTCCTTTAAGATGGCATCAAAACCGGCAAAGAGAATGGTTCTAGCTGTGACATAACAATGAGGACTGAATGAAAGAATGCAGAAGGGAAATCAAGTGTCCTTAAAACATTTGAAACGGGACTCCCATGGAAACCGCTGATATGATAAAAAATTGTTCATTTCTGAAAATGTGGGAGAAAGAATACTGCAAATCTAACTTACACAGACAGAGAATATAAATGCTGTTAAAGTAGATCTTGATTTTATGATGGAATATGATAAATGAGAGGAATTTCTATAGTAGGTTCATAATTATTATTTTTTTTAAAAAATCTACTAAGCTGCTTTTTTTTTTTTTTAAAGAAACTGCAATGTTTTTGTCAAACTTCAAATCTTTCAGGGTCTTAGGAGTATTTGAGAGTTATTATTTTTATTGTTTTCTCTCCAACTTTTTTTTTTCTTGGTATATATTCTTAAAATAGAAGTGGAAAATAAGCACAAGCCAATATTTCAAAATATGTTTATTTTCAACCATGTCTATCTATGAAAGACTTTAAAACAGTGAAAAGAATATATTCCATTATTATTATTTTATTTTAATTGAATGGTCTGACTTGTCGTTTATCACATAAACAGCTTCATAGATTAAATAGGAAAAGAAAGCAGAAAAGGCAGCATCTTATGCAAGAAGAAAGTTGATTGTTACTACTGATAGAATAGTGGATTAATTTTTCAGTCCACTGAAATAATATAGAAATAATAATACAGAAAACATATTGCCAGGTGCCCAAAAGTCTGAACAAACCCTGAAAAATGTTGCACTACCAATTGTTTTATCACTTCCAGAAGTGATAAAACTGTTAAGGAAGAAAAAAAAATCATGTAGGAAAATATTTTACCAGCAAAATAAGTCCCACCACTCTTTGCTAGGTTGACTCCCTGCTGTTTACAGAAAAGGTTCACATATCTCCCATCACATTGCTGCAGTTTCCTCAGAAGGTCACAGTGTTATTTCAAAACCTCTTCCGAGAAAGCATTGTATTGACTCTGAGAACCACAGAAATGACAAAATTACTTCTGAGTCCTGTAGTCATTCAGCAAGTTCTTTTGTCTCCCCATACTTCTAGGAGCACAGCCTTGCAGAGAAGCAGATCTTCTGAACCACCGAGGTTAGAATGAGGTGGCTCTGCTAACTGTAGTTAATGGACATTAACTCATGAATGCTGTAAGTGGTTTGTAGATTACTTCCAGTTAAAATTCTTATGCTTGTTGGTTAGGAAAAAATATTTGACAGAAGCTCCTAGGAAGTAAATATTTCCCTGAGGAACAATATTTTATAACAAGAAGGAAAACCTACCTTAAGACCATAAGATTATTGGAGGGGCCGATTAAAAACAGTTTATTTTATTTTATTTTATTTTTTTTGATCATGATGCTTTTGACAAGAAATGCACCAGTTTATCAGCTCTTCTTTAGGAGTTAAGAGGATGAGAATTATAAATAGGAGCTTGTTTTCTTAAGATCTGCAATTTTGCAAAAGTATCTGACGTGTCAGGTTTAATCATCTTTCTGCCAATTAAGAGACAGACTTTCCCAAAGGCAGTGTATTAATTTTACCTTAATCTTCTAATTATATAGTGTGTATGCGTCTCTGTGTAAATTTTTACTCTCATGCTAACTTCTTGAGTACTCTGTTCCTTGAGAGAATGATGTAATGCCTTGGGGGTCTTGATATCTAATTACTGAGAACTTTCCCATCTATGCATTGTCTAGACTGCAGTTAGACACAAAGCTGCACTTACACTGAAAACCCTGGAGGTCTCTAGGTAAATACACTACTTTAACTAACCTAGTTTGGAGGAAAAAAAATTATTTTACTACAGAGTAGTGGGCCTTCTTTGGTCCTCCTATGTTTCAAGTCATAGGATGTAAGAGAGGACATGAGACTGAGATTCATCTGACTAGACACAAAAGTCTGTGTGTGCAAACCTCTGATAACAGGTTCATGTGAGCTAAGGTTCTGAATGTCTTAGACTCTCTTCATACCCAGCAAAAGCAATGCTATGATTTATTCTGTTCTGAGGTGGCAATCTAAAATAAACCAACTGGGCTTTAAGCGTTGAGAGATGCACTGAATGATCAGTAGAATCCGAATGATAGTTGAAATAAATCTCATCCTGAATTTTAATGTAATAAGTGTTGCACTGTGTTGCACTATGGAAACCCAACATAAATCGCAAAAGAAAAGGGGGCAGAGCTCATAACATACTTCAGTTTTAGTGGGTTATGTTTGCTATATGCTGAAACTTATGGAAAAGTGAGAAATATTTTTACTATTATGAGTTTTTTATTTTTATAAAATTTCATTTTATTATTTTTAGCATTGGCGTTGTGAACTTAACTAAATTTAAAATGATCAACTTTTAAAGCAAAGGATCCAACAGCCAAAATGAAAGCAGAAATGAAAGGTTTTGGTATTGGAGGGAGTTCAGAGAGGACTAACATGCATGATTAAGTGGGATAGAGAAACTGATTTATGAAGAAAGATTAAAGGAGTAAAATATGTACATTGTAGGTTAACTAAGTGACTCATAAGGAGCATAACTGTCTTCAAATATTTGATACACGTAAACACCAAGAACAGGGAGGAAATGAATATCTGGATAAATTTAAATGAGGAAATATTCTGTCATTAAAGTCTAACACCGTCCCCCTTCAGTGTTGTGTAATCTTTTGAACCATCCTATAGAACTCAACAGAACAATATGATGCACTTGGCATTAAATTGATAAGGAATTCAAGTTTTCATTCAAGATTTTATTTTCCCACAAGAAAATAAAATAAAACATTATGAAAGATTCTGGCAGATGGAGTGATCAACTGGTTGACCTAACAGGACAAACTGGTTCCTTTTCATGTATAAATTGGATGCTCTGCAAACATCCTATTAAATGCTGGCCCCAGAAAAAACAGTTTACTCAGACTGCTACATGCCTTGACAGATTATGCAGCTTTTAATAAATAAGCAAAAGGAAGTTCTGTATCAAGAATGCTGCAATCATATAGGAAATGTGTATGTTACAACACTACGTAGGCTCCATTCATACGGCCATGAGTAGTATTTTTGTTGTCCAATAACCCTGCTGGTGAACTATCAGGAAATTATATGGCTGGGGAAAATAATTCACACAGAGGCCAAGTGGATAGAAACTGAACTGCGATAAAAGAGTAGTTGTAGGCACAAGTATGGATTTACCAAAGAAAATAAATAGAAGGCTTGGCTTCTATTTGTATGTGCTTCTGTTTGTGAGACACAGTGGTGGCTGCATAACTGTTCTGAGCCCAAACCCTCTCCTTTGCCATAAGATATGTCTAGTTCTGTGGTAGAAATTTGTTTAAAAAGAGTCAACTGAAGAATCCATCTTCTTTAGTCATTTGTATAGTTTGTCAGAACAGGATTCAAATATTGTCAATCACCTTGAAATCTAACTGGTTTGCAGCTTGTGCTCTGAACCCATCTATCTTTTTGATCTTTTTGCCTTAAGAATGCAACTGTATGAGAAATAACTTTAAAGTGGAGGATACATGTCAGAAAGTCTTTCTGGAAAAAAAAAAAAAAGGATTCAGAAGCATTCCATGTAAAAAATTGCACCTTTTAAGAACTAGATCAGACTTTATGCTCTAGCTGTGTCGATTTGGTGTAGAATTTAAGTGTCATTGCTTACTTCTTCATTAGCAGCGAAGAAGAAACATTAGATGTGGGAGACATATCTTCATACTTTTACATCTCACAAATCAGCAACAGGTCAGGGTCAAAAAAAAAACAAAAAAACACTTACCTAAAACAGAACACAGGGAGGTTTAAAATGCCTGTGTTGAAATTGTGACTTCAAAACCTTGTATTCATTGGCTGCCTGACCTTGGTGTCCTTTAAACATAATTCCACATTTGCTCTGAAGCTTTTCCAGGGCATGTGGTACTCTGTTCTGGCCATTCTCAGAAAGGCCCAGGGCTAAGCAGGCATGTACCTCCATCTGACTTAAGTACTCTGGGGATCAAGAAGATAAGTGGGAGTGTTAGCTCATACCTGAGACCTTAAAAGAGCACTCAGAAACACATAGCATGTGCCAATAAAACTGGGAACCTTTCAAAAGTAGAAGACTTTTTACTTCTCTTTTGATCTTATGCATTTAAAACTGTAATTTCTGAGAAGACACACCTTACCCAGGTGGGACCCAGACTGGTCTACATAGCTGTGCATGTGTTGTGCACTACAACTGCAAAAATTACAGAGATTTATGGAGATAGGTAAGAAAAGAGGAATGTGTATGGAGGAAGCTGGATTATGGTCTTTGTCTTTGCCCCACACAACTTGTTTGCCTATTTTTCATTACACAGGAGAACTATGATGCTATGCAGCAACATTACCATCTCATCTTTGTCAGTGGTCATGTTTGAAAAAAAAAAAAGAGCCTTTGAATGAACAGCTGAATTCCCCTAGTGACCTATGGATGTTAAATGGATGGAAATATCCAGTCTTTTTCTGGGACAGAGTGCCTAAACTCCATAGGCCGACATTGTTTGAAATTCAGTATTATGAGTTAGATTTTAAAATCCTCTGCAATGTTTGTATTTTCTTTGTTAGTCTTCTCACATAATTGACCTATCATATCTTCTCTATAGGTAACAGCTATACAGTCATAGAATCATAGAATGGATTGGGTTGGAAGGGATCATCTAGTTCTAACCTCCCTGCCTTGAGAAGGGATGCCACCCACTAGATAAGGTTGCTCAAGGCCTCTTGCAACCTGGTCTTGAACGCCCCCAGGGATGGGGCATCCACAACCTCTCTGGGCAACATGTTCCAGTGCCTCACCACACTCTGAGTAAAGAATTTCCTCCTAACATCTAATCTAAATCCCCCTTCTTTTAGTTTATTTACCCTTGTCCTATCATTATCTGCCCACGTAAAAAAGTCGCTCTCTATCTTTTTTGTAAGCCCCTTCTAAGTATTGAAAAGCTGTAATGAGGTCTACTGGGAAGCCTTCTCTTCTTCAGGCTGAACAGCCCCAGATCTCTCAGCCTTTCTTCGTAGAAGTGCTCCAGCCCTCTGATCATCTTTGTGGCCGTTCTCTGGACCTGTTCTAACAGATAGACATCCTTCTTATGCTGGGGGCCCCATACCTGGATGCAATACTACAACTGGGGCCTCACAAGGGCAGAGCAGAGGGGGACAATCCCCTCTCTTCCCTCCTGGCCACTCCTCTGTTGATGCAGCCCAGGATGCAGTTGGCCTTCTGGGCTTCAAGCACACACTGCTGGCTCATGTCAAGCATTTTGTACACCAGAACCCCCGAGTCCTTCTCTGCAGGGCTGTTCTCAATGAGTTCTTCTCCCATTCTGTACTCCTATCTGGGACTGCCCTGATCTGGATGTAGCCCCTTGCAGTTGGACATGTTGAACATCTAGTTTGTGCAGGTCCCTTTGGATGGCATCCCTTCCTTCTGCTGTATCAACTGCAACACTCAGCCTGCAAGCTTGCTGAGGGTCTATGCCATTGATAAAGCACATTAAACAGCTCCAGTCTCAAGGCAGACTCCTGAGGGACACCACATGTCACTGGCCTCCACCTGGACATAGAGCTGTTGACCACAACTCTCTGGGTAGAGCCATCAGCCAATTCCTTATCCACTGAATGGTCTGCCTTTCAAATTCTTCAAATCTCTCTCTCTCCAATCTGGAGATCAAGATGTCATATGGGACCATGTCAAAGGTCTTGTAGAAGTTTAGGTAGATGACATCAGTAGGTCTTCCGTTGTCAGCTGATGCAGTCACTCCATCACAGTAGGCCACCAGGCATGATTTGCACTTGCTGAAGCCATGCTGGCTGTCTTGGATCACCTTGTCATGTATGTGCCTTGACATTGCTTCCAAGAGGATCTGTTCCATAATCTTCCCAGGCACAGAGGTGAGGCTCACTGCATCCTACTTTCTACCCTTTTTAAAAATGGGAGTGATGTTCCCTTTTTCTAGTCACCGGGGACTTCACCTGACTGTCACGACGTGGAGAGGCTTGGCAACGACCTCAGCCAGTACTTGCAGGTCCCTGGGATGCATGTCACTGGGCTTCATAGACTTGCACTTGTTTAGTTTCATTAGGTAGTCTCGAGCCTGCTCTTTGCTTACAGTGGAAAGGACTTTGGTCCTCCAGCCCCTGCCTAGAGTTTCAGGGACTGTGCTTTTCCTTCTTGTGCCTGAATTTGGCCAGCAGGTTCTTGCTTAGCCGTGTTGGTTTCCTGCCTTCCCTGCTTGCTTTCTTACACATGGGGATGGAGAGTTGAATTCTAAGAAAAGCACCCTTAAAGAGTTGCCAGTTCTGTTCAGCTCCTTTGTCCCCAAGGGCAGTGTTCCAGATCTCATCCACTAATTCTTTAAACAGCTGAAAGTGCACTCTTTGGAATTTTAGGGTCCTGACTTTGCTCTTTGCCAGACCCATATTCCTTGATTGAGATCACAAATTCAAACAGGGTGTGGTCACTGCAGCCCAGACTGCCTCTGATCTTAATGGCTTTAATGAGTTCATCTGCATTGGTGAGCAACAGGTCCAGTAACACTTCTCCTCTGGTTGGTTTGTCTAATACCTGTACCAGGAAGTCATCCTCAGTGCCCTCCAGGAGTCTCCTGGATTGCTTACAGCCTGTTGTGTATATAGCTATTCCAGCAGACATCCGGGTGGTTGAAGTCCCCCATCAGGATGAGAGTGTACGAGCTTGATGCTTCTTGTAGGTGAAGCAAGAAGGCCTTATCAACAGGCTCCCCTTGATCAGGTGGCCTGTAGTGGACCCCAATCACAAGGTGTCCTTTATTGGTCCAGTCCTTAACTTTTACCCACAAGCTGTCAAACAGCTGTTTGTGGTGGTTTCACAGAGGCAGCGCTTCTTAATCTATCCATGTCTAAACATAGAGGGCAACACCCCTGCGTCTCCTTCCCTTCCTGCCTCTTCTGAAGAGCTTGTAGCTCTCTCTGTTCCAGTGTTCCATTTATGTGATTCATCCGCCACATTTGTGTGTTAGCAATTAGGTCGTAGCTGCTTTCTAATTGCACCATGGGGCCCGACTCCTCCTGCTTGTTTCCCATGCTGTGTGTGTTGGTGTAGAGGCACTTCAGCTGGGCTATTGGCCACATCACCTTTTTTGAGGAACCCTTTCTAATTCCTTTGGGAAAATTCACAAGTATTTCCCTGTTGTTTCCTAAAGTGACAATATTCCCATGTTCTCTTCCATCACTCAGAGGTATATCTGTTCCCCCCAAATCTAGTTTAATGCTCAGCTAATAAGCCCAGCCAACTTGCTGCCCAGAATACTCTTGCCCCACTTGGTCAGGGGTGCCCCATGAAAAATCTTGTGTTTGAACTCTACTCTGTGGGCTAGATGCCTGAGATCTTGGCAGATGTTGCACTGTGTGGGTCTGTGAGCACTTTGTTGTCTTTCTGGAGCACCCTGTGGGTAACAAGGTCTCTTGTTTGAGCACCTGAAAAGTAATCAGCACTTCTACTGGAACTGCAATGACATTTTTTTCTCCTGGAATCTCTGGAGTTCATTGAGATTTCCCTTGTAATTCCTGAAAGTTATATCTGGACCTCAGTCTCCACAATGGAATATTGCTAAAGATTGGAAATAAGCTTAAATCATAAAGTTTCCAGGAGCTGAAATCTAGGAAGTTCACTCAGTTCCATCTTTAATGCTGAAGTAGAAGCCAGCAACAGCAGAGTTTGCATGCCAGATCTCAGATTGAGAATGTGGTCTTGGCATGCTGAGCAATGTAATTTGTATATATATAAACACAGAAAATGTTGATAGTGAAATAATTATGAATACATAAACCTGGGACACTAGGAAGCCATATTTATGGGCATTTTTCAGTTTATAACCACACTATTAAGAATTTCCTGTCTTTTGTTTTAGCCAGTCACATGGGACTATTTTAATGCACTTTTATTTGTGTATTCTGTTTCCTTCACATTTTTGTTTCAGCAGAAGAGGATGGGGATAAAAAAGTAGTTTTCAAGACAGTTTTACAAAGTTTATGATGCTAGGCTGTTGCAATTCCCTTATGTGCACTTAAGACAATCAAAAATGCATGTACTGTATTTTGAAATATTATTGTGACTTATTATGTAAACAGATGATGATAAAACATTCGGAGTTATTATTCAACCACAATACATTACAATTGTTTTTTTGGAGACATTATGCATTTCTGTCATGGGCTTTATTTACAGGATTCATTGTAAAAACTTCACAAGGGTAATTAATGTCTATTCACATCATCACATTTCAAAAATAGTCTCAGCCTCTGACCATGTAAACTCTGAAACAAAAGAAGAGTCATCCAGTCTTATTGTCTTCTAGCGTAAACAAGGCTTGTCTACACAGTTGTGCCTTCACCATTAAAGCTTGTTTGTAATATACATTATGAATATACAGGTTTTCAGGCTCTACATGTGAATTCACAGTCAGTGCAGGTTCCATACCATTTCAACTTAGCAAGATAGTATATTTGATCAAAAACTTAAGACTTTGTATTTTTAAATATATAACAGAAATGGAGAATTAATTCCTAAGGTTGATATCTTCCCTTTGCAAATTCTAGTTGATAACACTGTGTTTAACAAATACAGGTAATATCTTGTAACAAAGTGGGGGTGAGCAAATTCCATATTCCTTTCATTAATACAAAGTGCATAATTAAATTATCCTTGAAAAACCCTCAGACTCTTTGGCAAAGAAAAAAAAAGTTCTTGTTAGTGTGGGTTGGCATTGCAATGTATATTAATATCATAATGTTGACAAAAGATTCATAAATCTGCCAGAAATTACTGCAAATAAAGATCAAAGACGATGAATAATACTGGTAGTATAGAATGTGTTTGCCTATACATGGGAAGTACTGAAAGAAAATAATTAAGTATATATTAATATTTATTTGCATTATTTTTTATTGAATTCAATGGGTAAGTGCTTGGGCTTGATTTTACCTCATTGCAGGATCATTAAGAGCCTGCTGCTGAGTATCAAAATCACATATTTCTTCATGCTCATTTTTGAACATACTTCAGTAATTTAAAGATGCTATGGCAAAATACTAAGATGCTCTTTGAGTTAAGTTGTATTTGATTTATTACTAAAAACAACCATTATTTGAATTATTTAGAATTACTGCCATTTTATGCTGTCCAGAAGACAGTAATGTGAAGCTATGGGTCTATTTGCTCTTGTATTTTCAGCTCAGAATAAGCTCCTGATTATCTTTTCTTGAGATTTTATTCCCTCCTTCCTTTTGTGACATCAGTATTATCTTTAAGGGAAAGAAGGACGATTGGAAGATCTGAAGTGACTCTGGCTTATGTCCCATTTTCAGAGTCCATGACTCTTGAAGAGGATTCATTGCCACAGATTGAATAGGATTCAATAGGCCAGCTTCCCAAGGATAGATGAACTCCTAAATCTCCCCCATGTGCCTAACTGGTGGGTTCAGATGGAAGTTGAGGTGGGAAAAGGTCTTACATAAACAAGTTTGATTAGATTTGCAATTCTTAGCTTGCTTTTTGGACACAAATCCTAAAGAGAGAAGAGCAGAATTAATGGCCTTTTCTAGATTTCACCTCACTGGCTCTTTTGGGGCCAGAGAGAATGGGCGTGCTTGTTCAGGCACAAAGGGTACAAATACACCAAGTAACCTGACTACAGACTGTGCTGAGACTGTATTGAGCCACAGGCCATGTAGAAACCTCAGTATTGTATTATCTACTGGAACTTAGCAGGCTTATTCTGAACTACAATAAAGAAGAGAAATGAAAATCTCTTTTGGCAGAAAATACCTAAACAGAAATAGATGGATTCATAAGTATTTCAGACTCACCTAATTACTTTTCCCAGCCTTTTCTGTTTCTCTTTATGAGTTTATAAATATCTCAAACAAAACAAAAAAAAACAAAGTGCTGAAAACATCTCAATATCATTATCATATCATGTCTTAATAGATTTTACTAGATTTACAATAAGTCCAAAATGCTGAGGTCTGATTTTAAAAAGTTGGCATTTTGTGTTAAGAATGATGGTACTTCAGTGAGAAAGACAACTTTGTTGAGTAGAAATTCCTCCTTTGAAAACTGCCTGCAATTTCTAGTCAAAGTTCAAAGGACAGAATTTCTGGTAAAGCAGTAAGAATACTACCAGCTAAAAGTTCTTCCTGAATTCAGGTAGAAGGACTTAACCTGTTGATTCTGAAAGAATATTTTCCATACTGATACATGACCATACCAATAAATAGCATTAACTTTGCAGTGTTATGCTATCATTGCAGAATTTGCAGTGTTAGCATCAGGCTGAGGGAGCTTATTAAGTCTTTGCTGCAAGAACTGGTACATCCAGACCAGGAAGAAAAATTGATCTGTACAATATTCATTGTAATAATCCTTAATATACTGAGGTAAGCCACCTAAAATGATCACTGTTTTCATCTCACTCTTTACAATGCTCCACGTCTTCTGCATTAGTTGAAATGGTAGGAAGTATATAAAGAACTCAGAAAGGTTGATCATAAGGGTAATTTTGGAATGAAATATGTGAAATCTATTTCTTTGAATATATTGTATGTTTCTTTGTTAATCCAACTTAGAGCAATGAATGTTGAGAAGTTTATCATTAGTTATGCACTCCCAAAAGAAAAAAAAAAATCAATATTTTCTTCTAAATCAAAGAGGATGGTTCAGATTTGTAGTTTGGCGATCTAAAAAATGCCATCTACTGCACTATAAAAACAAGGAATCGATAACAAATCCATGCTGATAGAGTAGGATATTACAAAGAAAATGCAAGGAAGAAATTCTGGGGTTTAAAAGGGAAGATTTTTATTTACACACACATTCTACCAATTGTTTAGGGATTAATACAGAACACCCAGCTCTATCGTCAACTGCAACAATTAGCAGTGGTTTCTACTACATTTAATGCAGGATGTGGGAGAAAATAAGTTTCATTTTATACTCGTGTGGAGTATAAAATGACACACCAAAGGACACACCAAAGGACACAAACCATTTCTGGAATGATAGTTTCCTCTCTGTCAATTAGGTGAATTGAATGTGGTTATGTTGCTGTGGTTCTCAGGGCTCTAATTGCACATAAAAACTTCCAAATCATAACACATGTGGTATTTCTATCCAAAACAAAGGGAGAATTATTAAAATGTAGTGGGATTTCATGTAACATTGCAGACAGCTTAGATGGCAATAATTTAACACTTGCACCATGAAATTAAAATTAACATTCACTTGGTACAATTCTTCAGACTAACAGCAGATGGTTGTATTCCTTTTTTTGTTTTTTATTATTATTATTATTATTATTTTTTAATGACAGCAAGGAGATTTAATTACTTCAGTTTGACTAGAAAGGCCTTTCCATTGCTTGATGACAAAGGCAGAAATATTGGCACAAGTTTGCAGATGATTTTTAAGTCTGCTTTCCATATTCTTCATAGCTCTGCTTTAAGGCATCCAGCTTTCTGAAGGCCATGAACGACCATATAGATTATTCCACAGATTCCAAGCAATGCGTGTAAATTCCAGCTGCCCATAAATCATATTTTGAAAGGCAAGTATTATGGCTTCTATAAGCATTTGAAGCAAGTTGCCAAAATCTTCAGCATTATATCTTTCTGCACAGAATGTGTACAAATTATACTATTTCTTCTCACAGATTCTTCCCTTTTGCAACAATTTCTGCTGTATTGTGTTACTACCTATATAACAAATGCTAAAGGAGTGAGCTGTAACTCACCAGACAAAAACTACAAAAATACATTTTATTGCCATGAGGTCTGGTAGGACAGAATTACCAAGTTTTTATGCAGAAACGTATATTTTCCTGACAGTTGAGAGAAACTTGTAGCTAGAATGCTATCCTGAGGTTACATATAAGTCTAAGTCAAGGTACATATAAGTAATTAAAGTAAGCATTTTCTATACTTGTTCAGATCAGGATGTGAAAGGAAGGATGGCTGGGCTTTCTTATTCCCTGGCAGAGTGTTTTGACAAGTGTTGCTCCGTGCAAGTTGGTAGGAGGGGGAGACAGGACTACTACTGTGGAAGAACTGAAATTTGGTCAAATTGGTAATGATTTTATATTATTTTTTAAATGTTTCTCCCTGGATTTGGACATTTGCTTTCTTTAAGAAAGAATAAGCAGCAGACATATCTGATTTCATCCCCTCAGTAATATAGGAGCACATTATCACATCCCAGGAATATATCTTCCCTTTACCATCTGCATGATGGCTCTGAAACAGTAGATCTAGAGTTCAATGCAATGGAAATTATCTGTATCCATTTATGCTTTATAATCATCAACTGATCTGAATTTAAGGACTAAATACAACTCTCAGGGGTGGGAGAGAGGGTAGGAGAAGGAGAAATCCTCCTACAACCCACCTTTTTATATTTACACTTGAAATGGAAAATACAGATGTTGCAGAAGTACACATCTGGGACATTGTTTCCATATTTTTGACAGAGACTAATTTTCACTGCTTTTCAGCTAAGTGGCTTAAAATCAACTTTTTCCCCCTGCCTGAAACTCTGAGAGTTTGAAATAAAATCACATGAATACATTTGCTGATCTTGCATTCTGTGCTGTTGTACTTATTTCCTTTCTCTTCTCCCCAGAAGCTTTGTAGGATTCTTGTCTGGGTTATAGGGTTTAGGCTGTTTTCTTCTTTCACCACTGTTCCAATGCTCCATTTGCCAAGTGTTTAGATTATAGCAGACGGGAACTTCCTCTGTCTCAGAGCCAGCCATGAATCAGGCTGAGAGCTGGGACCACTGGCTGTCAGAGGACCCTGAAAAGCTGCAGCTTTAAAATAACAAGTGTTTGACAGCTCGGTTTACAAAACAGCAGATTGTGGCGATATTGTACTATGGGGCTACATATGACATAATAACTGGGGACTTAAAGTTATTTAGTCTTTTTCCTCTCACCATAATTTCCAATAAATAAATCTCTCTGGGACAGGAGGTCTGTTGATTTGTACAATGCTTGCATTTTCCTCACCACAGCTTGTCCCCTCTCTTCTCTATTTTACACTTTAAAAAAACTCAGTGCCTGTTAATCACAGTTCTATAACAGTTCCTGTTTAAAGAGGCAGACTAATATAAAGATAAATATGTACTTTTTTTTTTTTTTTTTTTCCTTTTAGTTAGTGAAGGTATTCATTACAAGTCTTACTATCAAAATCTCTTTAGAAACTTCTTAATGGACAGTGCTTAATGTTGCATATTTGGAGTGGAACACAAGCAATATTTTTAAAGGTTTTAAATGGTGCTTTTGAAAAAAGGCTAGTAATAACAAAATAGTAAGAAGCACCAACATTTTCTTGATCTAATTTTCCCTTTACTAATATTTAGGCTTTCAAAGAAGCCCAAGGGATATGCTTGCTTAATTTTCATTAGACATTCAAATCTTTTGATTTTGCAAACCCATGTCTAATATCTACTTTATTTTTTTCTCTAATGACCTTGATTCTTCAGAGTCTCTTTACACTAATTTTTCCTGTAACCTTAAAATAAGTATATTAAACTGTTGGGATATATTTTGCAGGTAAGTCTGCAGGAGGCTAGGCTTAAAAATCTTTATACTTGAACTTCCTTTTTTTCCATTCTCTTCTCTGGAAAACAGGACAACAGATTATGTCTATGAAAGTTGTATTGCATAATACAGGCATGGATTTATTTTAACTTCACCTATCTTTAGTTGAGTTCATCATCTTAGGCTCCATCTGTAGTCTATGAATAGAAAGAGGCCTTATTAGGGTACAGTTTCTCTGACCTATTTTAAGTGTGTACTTTAGGATGATACGAATCACAACCTGTACTCCATTGTCTACTCTTCATTGACTGTCAAGGGAATCCAGGATGATTAATTGAGTTGACATCTACACTCAACCAGATTATTTCTATTCTTAAGGCTAAAGTACCCTTAAAATCTAGGAGAATCAGCAGCCTTGAGCTGCTTTTCAGTTTCTCATTGCCACCTAAGTGTAAATGAAGGTTGTCTAGAGATATTAGTTGATGCTTTCAGAAGAACCACAGTGAGCTATAACATTTAGACCCCATTCCTAACATTTCTGGAGTTGCTATCAGGCAGGAAAATATGACTCCAGGTTCTGAAGCCTACATATAAAATAGATGGTCTGTTGGCTGTCTACAAAGGACAGTGGTACAAATGTGGTTGTCAGATTTGGTAAATGTGGAAGGTAACCAGTGAAGGCAGGGGGTTTGGGTTGACTTGGGTTTCTGACTCCAAGAAATTACCAAAGCTAAAAGTGGTGCCTGAGGATATGAGACAAATTATATTTCAAGGCTGAGACTGAGATAATGGTTTTTTGACACTTCAAATTCAGGTAATGTTTGATTAACTTGATGGTTTCTGCACACCTATTTAAAAGTGCCCATATGTATTGATATAACTGGAGAATTACTAAGTAAGTCTGAATAACTAATTAGGACCAACTTTTTATAACTTACCTTGACATTTATGAAATGCAACACTTAACATACTTTTACAGTTTTATAGCCATGTCCATAACTGTATTTAAGCATCCAACTTCCACTAAAATAATAGTTGTGATTTAATGGCCTAAATACTTCCACAGCTTTGATCCCTGGACTGTTCTCCTGCATAAATTCACTGCAACTTTTGTAGTTTGTACCTCTGAAAGTGATTTTACCTGCTTGTGTGCTAGGTACAAAGTAATATGACTAAATGTGAGTACTTGTACTTAAAATATTGGACATAATCTGTCTATATCTGAGTTTCCTTAATACATAAGGAAATAAATGTTTATCTGTATTTTTGTTATCCAGTAATGGTTATGATACTCTCTGAATTGTTAGTACTAGATTATGAGTGAGTAATCTCTCTTGAAGAAGGTAAAAAAAAAAAAAAAAAACTAAAAACAAAAGGAAACAAAATAATTTCTAATACTTTATTTTTTATGTTTATTTTATTTTATTTTATTTTTTGCTTAGAACAAGATTATTTTTGGAATTCTCTTTAAAGGTTATCTGTAAATAACAAAAAAAGTTTGATTGAATAATGTTTATCAGTTCTACACATTAGTTTATGTTTTTCTATCTTTGTCCAATACCTGTAGTAATTTCTTTATGCTTTTTGTAATGAATTATTTTCTGTTTCACTAGCTTTACATTTGTGAATGTGGTTTTAAAAATTATTCTATACATTTGGAGAGAAATAATCTATAAATACACCCATACACTTAAAAGGTTTTAGCACTTGACAGTTTTATTAAAAACAACAAGACACACAGTCTTAGCATTGTTTCTAAGATGTTACTACCCCTTGACTGTGAAACATCAGCAAAGTGAAATGAGACATTGGGGTTTCAATTTGCCAAATGTGAGAGGTTATAAAAACAAATTTTTCCTGTACAATATATTTATGAAAAAATGTACTTCAAGAATAAGAAGTCAGAAAATACTGGCACATTTAGCATCCACTGCAGTAGAAGTTCATTTCTTATGAACTTTTAAGGTCATTCTATTTCCTGCTTTTTCTCAACTATTACCAGAAAAAAAAAAAATTAAAAAAGGATTGCTGCCCCTCACAAAATTATTTTACAGTTTTTACACATCTTTCATATTGCTTCTATGAATTAACTTGGAAATGAAGTGCAATACAGTCACTGGAATTTATTTAGTTAGCCTTTTTTTGCCTGATTTTTCTCATCTAAAAATAAGGCTTCTAGTTCAAACTAGTGATCTAGCTTTTCTCATAATAGGTATGGGAGACATGTACCTTGAGAACAGCACAGTTTCTTGGTCCCTGATAGTTCCGTAGACATGGGATAACCCAGTTTTTGAGTCACTCAGTTTAAGTCAGAAGAGCCCAACCATTCAGTGACAAGTACTCTAGGTAAAAACAATAGTTCCTCGAAAACAAAAGCCCGCTCAAACCAGTAATTTTACAGAATCACCTACTGAAGTATTAAGGACTGATCCTAACAGTCATTGGATGCTTTTTCTCCTTCTCAGAAGCTAAGTCTTATGTGCCTTAACCTTCTACAGTGGCCATCTTCCTGAACTGAATCTAAATGTGCTCTCTGGATTTTTTTCCAGGAATTACTTATATCAATTGTTTTTAGTTTATAAAAAGAAGAAAACAACCCTGATGTAAGAAAAGGGAAACCATCCACAATCTGCTTATTTTGCTAGTGAGAATAAATTACTGTTGAAATATATATATATTTAAATCAAGTATAATAGTATAATGTACTTTCCCATTAAGTGGTTAATAGGAACAGCTACATTTAAAAAAAAAAAAAAAAAAAAAAAAAGGACTTTGGGAAGACAGAAATAAGGAGAAAAATAATGAAAATATAAACAATTTGTTAACTTTCTCTTCAGTAAAGCTGCTTTTGGTAGGAGAGATGGGTTAGATTTCTGCTGAATTCATTAACCTTGAGAATGTCCATAGAAGTCTTAGGATAGGTTATGCAGGACATTGAACTAGGCCTCACATCTTTCCCAGGGTAACGCTTTTCCAGCATTTGGAGCATGATGTCAATGCAAAGCTTTTCCCAAGCTTCCTGGAACAGTTACAGGCAAATCACTGGAGACAAAAAAAATATCTGGGGCCTCAGCCAACAGCATTCCTTTATGAGCACTGGTATCTCAATTTTCTCTTTATTTTTCTTAATTGGCATTATGCAATTTTAAAGATTTACAGCCAGCTAGACTAGGAAAAATAAAATAAAGCAAAGCCAGAGCTGAAAGTGACAGCAAACTTTTTACCACATAGTGGACATAATTTTCTACTGCAAACTCAGTTTACAACAAAATCTCCCCTTTAATCTTCTCTGATGTTGCAAAAGTCATCAGCCTCCCAGATTATATCTTATCTGTGGCTTGTATAATGAATGTTTTAATCCACTGGAGCAACAGAATAAACCATAATTATATATATTTTAGACTGAGGGTATGTTTCCTTAAAAATGTATCCTATTTTAGCACACAAAATCTCAGTTTCTTAAAACAAACAATCCATAGACTACATGATCATTACTCTACATTTTGTGTATGTTGTCAAAACTTCCAATAGCATTTTAAAGAAGTACCTCAAAGTACTGCTGTTGTGAAACCTATTGTAGATAATCTATGTAATCATGAACATCTGACTCCAAAAAGGAAGGTTATAAAAGGCACAGAAGGCAGTTAAGCATGTAATTGTCTTTAGGAAATAATGGGAATTGGGCATGTAACTCTCATATGTACCTCAAAAAATCTCCGCTAAGCAGAACCAAGAGCCTGGTTATGTAGGATCCACCAAGAAAATAGAAGAGCCTTCTTCAGAGATCTTTGACCTTGAAAGCAACAGCATCTCCTTAGCAAGTATCACATAAATGAGGAGGGCACAGGTGTGTAGATTTAGCCCTTTGGGAGCAATTTCTTGACTACTTTCCTGCACTTTCTGTCCCTGATATCAGTCATAAGAAGCTGTTTGTCATAGTGGAGTCTGGGAACTTTCCTTCAGCTCCTTACACATGAAAATATTAATCATTCTGGGTGTAGTCAGTCCCCTGCTCCAGCTGAAAATTTACTTCAGTTTTGTTTTGGAATATAATGTTTCCAATGGCTACAGCTACAGCTAGACCTGGGTCTGTTCCCTTAGCTGTCTTTCCCCAGCTTGTTTGTTGGCTGCACTGGAGAGTGACTGTACAGTTGGCTTTGGTGTGTCTGCTTTTGGGCTATCTCTTCCAAGGAGCTGAACTTCATTCCTATCCCTAGGCAACCTTCAGCTAATGGTGTATTAGTAACAGTGGGTTCTTTCTTTTTGCTTAAAAAAATGTTCAGGTTTTAGGTACTCTCTGGATCTTTGCAGAGGATAGTTTGAAAGCCTGAAGATTTTCCTAACTAAACTGATTTTTATTTATTTATTTTATTTTTTAATGAAGATAGTCTGAATTTCAGGATAGTGCCACCTATTAGGAAGATGATCTTGCTTTCATTTCAAAATAGCAATATTTGCATAAACAGTAGCAGTATTCTGGAGAAAGACACCAGATGTAAGGCTTTTATAACTTACAGGTGTTTTTTTTTTTATTATTTTGTTTTTGCACTGCAAAACTGTTGCATACTCTCAAACATGGAACAATAATCCATTGTATGAAGTACTCTGTGTATGCAAAACAAAAAAGCAGGTCTTGATAAACTCAGCAGAGCTTACTGAAATCCTAAATAAAGGAAAATGTCTTGTAGGGACAACTTCTGCCCTCATTTAGAAACAGTGAATTCATTGTGATTGGTTACCAAATTTGGCCTTAGAAATAGGCCATGTATTTTGTCTGTATATGTCTGGTTTATGTATTTTAACTGTGTTTACTTGACAATAAAGGCAGAGAAATTTCCCTCTTGAACTCAGTGGAAGTGTTGGCTCTGACCTCTTTTAGAAAAGAAACAGACCAAAAAAGGTGATTGTTTTCTGTCTTGAATTCTGTTATTATTTCTAACTCAAATTGTGATTCTTAACTACCCTGGGTATAATTGAACTGCATATGCAATTATTATTATTATTATTATTACTGTGGGAAAAAGTTCACAAGGTCTACAAATTAGACTCCTGTAAATACTGGTGGAAATGTAAATCTAGATAAGTCAGTACACTCTGACACTTACTGCTCTTTTTTTTTTTTTTTTTTTTTTTTAAGACTCGATCACCTCTAAACTTTCACAGATGTATATCACAACAGAAAATTAGGATTTGAAATTAAAATATGTGAAAGTGACAGGAAAAAAAATGAAACGGTGGTAAAAACCAGCAATATAGGTAAAAACTTTGAAGAGAAAATATGAGCAAGACACCATGAGTGAGAATGAGGGAAGAAGGAGTTGTAAGATATGCAGAATTATTCAGCTATTGCTCTTAAAACCTAGCATTTTTTCAGTCTTTCCAAAGCCACATACGCACCAAAGGGAAACCCCCAGCCAGAGGACAAACAGTGAAAATCGTTGATGAAAAAAATCAGGGACAGTTGGGAAGCTAGACCTGCTGTGGGATTGCTTCACTGCCCTCAGTCCGACTTCTCCAGTCTGCAGCAGTTGGATGTGAGCCTCTCTCTGCACCAAGAATGCTGCTAACAGCTGGAGGGATGCCCTTCCCCCTTCCTCTCCTGTCGTCAACAGAAAAGTCAGTTTTAAATTTGTCAAATGTGGGTGAGAGGAAAAAAAAGTTTTCACTATTTCTAGGCTGACTTATAGATGACTAAACTGGGATTCTTTTATTTTTAGCAGAAAAACATAGTGACCGATAAATAGTATCTTGGAGCTAGAAGGAGTTTTGTTTCAAGTGCCTCCTCCAGTGCAGAGCTTTGCAGACGTACCAAAATCTGAAGCAGCAGATTAGAAATTTGGTGAAACGGTAGAGTTCTGCAGAAAATGAGATAGATAGGTAATGAACTGAATGTTGCAGATTGCAAACAAATATATGATGTGGGGGTGTTTCTGAAGGCTGGGAGAAATGTAATCTGCCAGTTTGTACAGCTGAGGTTTAGTAATGGCAAATGTCCGGTCATGGAATGCAGAGGGAGAATAAAAAAAGTTATTGTGCTTTAATACACCACTTGTGATCACATTAACACCGCATATTCTGATGTCTGTCTATCTAGATCTATGGGTGAGTGATTCATAAAAAAATAAAATAACGACTGCTCAATTATTCCCCTCCTTTTTTTTTTTTTTTCTAATTTCAGTGACTCATCCATATACTTAGCACAATGTTCTGCATGAACATTTGAGCATTTACTTTTTCCCTTAATTAATTTCTAATAGAATTTTTCGTTTTCAAGTTCCAAAGCAACTGCTAAAGGAATTTGAGTTCTTATGAAGCCATTAGAAAGCATATGACACTGGTAAACTAGGCATCAAGGCCACACCATAGCATATACTTTTTTTCGATGGTGACATTCATTATTATTAAAACTGTAAAGTATCTGTAAAGTTACTAGGAGAATATTAGAAATTATACAGACATCTGTAAATATTCTATAAAATCCATTTACAAGTTCAGTTTTGGCACATATGTGTTTCTTGTTACCATTGTTATAGGTTCAATTGTTCTTAAGACAGAAAGAAAACATGGTAACATCTAGTACAACATTTCACATAAGCTCTTTCACACTAATATTTCATCAGGGAGAAGTTTCCTGTGTGGCTGTAGTATACATTTTAGTATACCTTATCATTTTTACCTGACATGATACCTTGATGTCAAGACAAGTAGAAGAGCAAAAAATTACAAGCACTACCTTGCCTTTGAGGGGCTTCACTCCAGATTTACAATCTCATCCTTGGTGAGGTCAGGGTCTCCTCTGGCTTGGCATGTTCTGGCTACCTGAACAGCAGGCAGACTGGGGACAAACCTCCCAGTGACACCTGTCATCTCAGCCAGCATTTAAATTAAGGACTGAAGCCAGTGTAGAAACCCACAAGCCAAAGAAGTCTTAAATCATTTGAAAAGTGAGTAATCCTCTTGAATGAGTAAGGCTCCAGAACAAGCACAAGCAAGAGGGCTGAGCAGAGGCTTTTGCAGGGTATACTTTCCCTTTAGGACATTCAGTACATTTTGCACTATTTTCTTTATTATCTCCAAGCTCTCTCTTTCCTTTTCTTGTTAGCACAGAACATTTCATCTCTTTCCTAAATGGAGCTCCTGCCCGTTATTACTTCAACTTACAAATATGAAATGAATGTTGCCCAAATCCTTGTATGCACTGAGTTACATTGAACTTGCCATGGATCTTGGTATGTGTGGGAGGAGGTAATTCCATTGTTTGGAGGAGAAAGTATTTTGGTAGCACTGAGGAGTCAGAGTTGATTCTTTGGCATAATTTAAACTAGTGTCAGCTGCAGGTCAAGACACATATAAGATTTTCTTAAATCATACTATTTTTACACTACTATTTTATCCCTTGTGCTGTAACCACAAAAATTGAGTAGCTTGTAGACATCTCTAACACTGGCCTACCTGTGTCTTCCTTCTCCAGTGACATTTTGTTGCTTTCTTTTTTTTTTTTTTTTTTTTTTTTTGATTTAGACCTGCATCTGAGTTATTATCTACCATCAACTGTTCTCCTTCAGACACTTTTTCATGCTCTAGCTACACTCATCTCTGGACATTGTAGATATCTTTTATTTACTTTTCAAAGAAAAAGATTAAAAAAAAAAAAAGTCCAACAAAGCACAACCAACATGTGAGCAAAAATATCAAAAGCTGTGGCAAGTTGCTTTGCAGGATGATACCTATCCTCAAATTAAAATAAGAAAAAAAATACGTGGAAGAATTTCTTTCACTGAAGATCTGAATGAATCTCTTACCCAGAGTCCCTAGTTTACCTTTATTATCCTGTATATGACTGCACATGCACTCTCATTTTTGGAATGTAAATAGATTTTTGTCAAAAAAACTTCTCAACATCTTTTTTTTCTGATACATTTGATATTTAATTTAAATGGAATTCTGAACTCAAATTATCTAAGCCATATCACATAAGAACCTGTGCTATAATATACTTTAACATCTAAATTGTGTCTTCTACAGTTGCTTTTGGAAGAAGGTACTGTATGCTGTATTTGTTGGTGCTTATTCTGTCACTAACATCTCAACATTTTAGATAGAAGAATAGGTAATCAGGGAAACCAGTGCAATACTGTGTGAAAGCAGGATATCTGCTTTAGCTTACTTGAAAGCATTTATACGATGGAAAGGTATTACCTGAAAGCAATGGTCTCATCCAGTAACAGTTCTTGGCTGAATCAAGG
The DNA here is from genome assembly GCA_011074415.1 of Stictonetta naevosa. Lineage (NCBI taxonomy): Eukaryota > Metazoa > Chordata > Aves > Anseriformes > Anatidae > Stictonetta > Stictonetta naevosa. The sequence continues at coordinate 13,371,734 of CM021698.1, read as the reverse complement.
ACAATTCTATTGGAATTCTGTCCTGCTGCTGTGGTAAGAGAGATGATTCAGAAAAATTCAGACTCAGAAGTGAAGATCAGCACCAAAAAGACCCCTATAGATATTCCTTGGTACATGATTATCAGCAGTATTGCTTCATAGTTTTCAAGGTCTACACCTTGAACAGAGTTACCTTAGTTACATTACCATTCGCAAAGGACTTTTTTGTGTTTTGTGTGTGAAGGGAGCATTACTTTTTGCCCAAACCCCTTCATCATGACCCCTATTTTCTCCTAAATATTCCTTGATTTTTTAAGGCTCTTACACAGCCACAGCAGAAGAGGGTTTATGTTTAAATAGTTTTCGAAAGCAGGTCATTTTCCTATCCATCTGCTTCTTCCCACTGGGCCCACTAAGCTGCCTTCCTGCCTGAGAGGGTCTAGTGTTAGACCTCTGGAAGAATTAGCTTCCAACAGCATGGTTTCCTATGGAAACTTGAGTTCCCAGAGGAAATGGGGAGAGAGCACTGATGAAGTGGAAAAAAACACCTTATTTTCTGCTGGAGCAGCTCAGAGCATTGAAAAGCACTGCTGGTAAAGCACTTTGTCAGCTCAGAGCTGCCCTATTGTTGGCTGTACCTGCCTGCATCCTGCAGCTGAAAACCTGTGCTGCTCCCAAATGCATCCGTGGTAGCATCCTGCACTGTGAAAAAACATAGCCAGCATACACGTACCTGGTAAAGATGCAGCAGCCTGCTTTTCAATAGACCTTGTGTACTTGAAGAGACAGCCAGAGTAGAGCTTTGGAACTGATACAGCCCCAGAAGTGATGGGGCAGCTTCCTCATGGCAGGTCTCCTCTCTTCTACCACATCCTTCTCCCATTTGGCTGGGACTGCTCATGGGCACCAAACATTTTGTCTTCTCTTTCTAGATACTGGTGTTTTCTGACAATGTCAAGACCAATAAGGCTTTGCATCTGTTTCATTAGTCCATCCTGTAGCTTCCTTTGGGGATTAAAGTCAGATTTCCATAGGAGATTTCTCTTGCAGCTTACCTCATATTTTCCTGTTGCCATTAGCATGAAAAATGCCAGTGTCTTGCCATTATGGCTTGCTTGGCATACTGCCATTGTGTCTGTCACTGTCTATATTACTTGCCCGTTAAATATAAGATATGTATAAGTTTTCTAGGACTTATCACATTTTATTCACCAAGGAAGGCACTTTGTGACCAGATATTAGATTGTAAGGACTATGTATTCTCTTTAAGTGCTTAGTTTCAGAGGATTTTTTAATTTATTTTTTTTTGTTTTAGATTGAACATTAATGAACTGCTGAATGCTACAAGAACCAAAGAGACATGTCTGCTACTCTTTCTGCCTGTAGTGTTGCAGCTGGCACAGCTAACAAATATCAACCTGGAGGTAATAAAAAAATAATGAGAAATTAAGCCTTTCTTGAGGCAGATTTTGAAGGAGAGATTGTCTTTACCATTCTAGTTTTTCTTCAGTAACAGAACGTCTTTCTAGATTCTTTTAATTGATTAAATTAAAAATTTCCTAAAAGGTCAAGGCTTTGGACCCTTCAGGTATATGAAGGATCCTTGATGATAGGCTGTTTTTTACTGCTGGTGACAGAAGAAAGCAGACATGGAGCTGCCAAAATGGTAAAGACTGAAATCACATACACATATAGTTTCATATATCTTTGGAGGAACTGTTGATCTTTCTAAATGCTGCTCCCCTGTGCTATTACTACAAATTCATATGCTGAACAGGCTGAATTATTAAACTCCATATGTGTTGCAGGTGAAACTAATAAAACCACACAATTAATGGCTAAGGTAGTTCAGAGATATCTATATAAACATTCAAAAGCTGCTTTGGCTAATGACCAATTTCTTGTATCCATCACTCAGCCTCACCTTCTGTGTGGCATTCACTGAAGCAAGATGACATCTAGACGTACACTGAAGTGACAGCTACACGAACCATAGAAACAGAAATAGAGCTACTTTCAAAGATAGGAGGTATAATATAAGAGCCTTTAAAGGACAGTGATCCCCATCAGGAAAAAAAGGTCATTATTTTACAAAGAACTGGTTTTGTTCCTGAAGTACAGCACCCAGAAACCCAGCTAACCATTAGTTTCATGAGTTCTTAGCAAAACTGTCGAGGCAGGTAGAAGTCCATTACTATTTTGTCAGATTAATTTTGAACCACCAAACACCCTCCCACAGCCTCCCACACACCCCCAAAAATAAGAAATTTTGGCCTCAATGTTGAAAAAATTCCAACACCTCCAAAAATGTTAAAAAAGAGGGATGTGTAGGGGGTAATTCTGTTCCTAAGAAAGCAGTATTTATGAAAAAGGTTTTCAAAGAAACAAAAAATAGGTGTTCCACCATAGTGTTGGCTTAGTAGCTAGATGAATCCTATTGCCTTTACCTCTAAAAAATGGTAGTTCCTCTACAGGTTTGCTATGCACACTATGTATTGTGGTAACATGTCTCTGGATTCAGAATAGTAACACTTGCATACATGACCTAACTTTCAAACAATATGAAGCTGAAGCTGAGTAGATTAATGAGTTTTTCTCATGTCTGTGAAATGCTTCTCACCATCTGGGAAAGCCAGACAGTAGTTTTGGGTAATACATATCTGTCAGCTGTGAATTCTACCATCAGATGAACTGTCTGTTAATTATATATACATCTCTAAGCAGCTATCAGATGATTGTAGATTTAAATCATTAATATTGAGTAAGATGGGATTCAAAATAATGGCCTTCCTGTGAAAGGTTACAGAATTCATTCAAGCCCAGAGAATGGTTGTCTTACAGCATGATGGTTCTGTTTATTTTCCTCTTTTTGCTGAGGTGCAGGATTCCTGGAAGTCTCATGCTCTTTTAGGCATTTTAGAAGAGCTGGTGTTTTCTAGCACTAAACAACTCTTTCCTTTTCAAAACAGTTCCATCACCGGAACATCTTTCATGTTTCAGTTCTTAAGAAATAGTTCTTACATTGTCACCAAAGCTATAGGCTGCAGTGATGGCATGTATAATAAAGAAGAAGAAGAAAAAAGGAACTGATTTTCTCTTTTTTACTGACCATCTATTTCCTTGACTATTGAGAATACAGTACTTTCCTTTGAAAATTAAGGAAATATATTTTCCTTTCATAGCAATCCATATATTAACCAAGGAATTGCTCTAGAAAGTTATTTCTCCACTGTAAAATTCAAAACCAATTTCTTCATCAGAGCTCCTACTTTTGGAAATTAATTCTCGTTACAGGCCTAGGAAACTATTCAAGGTATAACAGTTCTCCAGCCAACAAACTTGACACTATCCATTATACAAACAAAATATGTTCCTGGTGAGACAAGTACTCATTTGCTAGCTTTCATTCTGGAATACATCTTTCCATTTTGTTATAACCCTTCTGTTCAAAAATGGGGGATTATAACACTAATACCAACAAAAGCTGTAGTGATTCACACACACAGTCACCGTGCTCAGAGTGGGCTAAACAAAGAATTATTGACGTTCACCCTCTAAGCACTCTAAAAATAAACTATGATTTTTGAAGTTACTCATAAACAGCTTCCAATAGAGATTCAGTTAATATGAACTCACAAATATTTTAAGTTCCAACTATGTGAAAATGAGTCCAAAATTGACTCTGAATGATGAATTTTATGACTTAGATGTGATTGAACTTGAAAGAAAGCATATGTTATTGCTTAGTGTTGTTATTGTTACTTCCATCAGTAGCAAACACATCCAGATTTGGGTATACAGAATTATTCTGTTTCAAAGAAAGAAGGGAAGATAGAAAGGGTAAGCACTGAAAATTGTTCTCCCCAACCCAAAGTCCTAAATGGGAAATGCATACTTTCAGAGATTATCATATACTGAGGTTAATTTAAAATGAACAGTATAAATCTGACTAGAAATAATTGTAGGTGATGTAGTATGCTATTTAAAACATGTTATTGCCCAGATCTGTGGAAATATGGTCAGATAAATTATGCTTTCAGTGATGTGAAACTGGAACAGTATTATTCCAACACAAAATGCTGCCAGAAGCATGGATATGTGTGTGCAATAATGGCATCAAGGCTGACTGGCTTCACAGGCCTTGCCAAAGCTGAGCTGTTTCTTAAAGATTTTTTTTTTTTTAATTGTGCTTTGACTGGCATCACTCCATACATGATAGCTACAGATAGTGCTTTTGCACAGACAAAGCTCAACATTCTTGAGTGAATTTATTACCAAAACTCTTAAATGTGAAAAGCTGAACATCAGACACACTTTTGCATGCTTTTCCATTTTCTTTCTTGTATCACACACATCACCCATGCACAGCTATCAGTTGTCTGTGTGGCTTGTCAACACCAGTGCTGCTCGTGTTGCATGGTGATTGCTAACTGAACAGGAATTGCTACGTCAGGTAGCAAACTGTTGCTTGTGGCAATGAAGATAGCACTAGGCAAGAGACAGACCTCACCTTCAAGGTGAAATTCTTTCAGAATTGACTATTTGCATGTCCTTCTTCAGCACACTTTTTGCCTTGTCTTGTTTGCAGAAAATATACTATTGTAGCATTACTGTTTGAAAACAAAAATGTAGACTGTGTGATTAAGTAGCAGAATACAAAAAGCTGCCACAAAACACAAGGAGTTAAAATTTGGGAATAAAATTCCCTTCTTTTCTCCTCTATCTTTGGAAATAAATTTCCATCCCTTTCTCCTCTATCTTCTACTGTCTCTTCAGTCAAAACTAGGATTCCAGATCACATTTATTCACAATATATCTTGGCCAAATCAGAAAGAAATTCTGGGGGATAAAAACAACAACAACAACAACAACAACAACAACACAAAGTTTTTGTTATCTAAAGGAATTTTCTTTGCTGAATATCAAAAGCCTGAAGCAAGCAATGGATGTAGGTCTTTAAAAGAACAAGTCAGAGGAATCCTTTTAGATTTTTAGACAGAAAGTTTAAGGAATTGCTATCAGATTCTCTTACAGCATAAAAAGAAAGAAGAAAAAAAGGAAGAAAGAAAAAAGCTAAAATGGTGCTTTCTGTCTGAAAGGATTACCTAGAAAAAATATTGAAAAGCAAGATGTGTGAAAAACAAAACTTTGAGGGTTAAAAACAAAAGGGATTTTTTTTTTTTTTAAAAAAAAAAAAAGTTATTTGTCTAGTTTTAGAGAGCAACTCTAAAGGAGTTTCTCCATGAGAGAGATTCATAGATCCACTTTGTGCTACTGAGTAATTTCTGTTCTGGCCATTAAGGTGAATGAGAGCTTGAGTTTAGGAGAACAGAATCAGTCCAGGCTGAGTACTTTTAAATGTCCACCTGCGCCACCAGCTCTGAATAGTACTGAGTGCCATGTTAACAAAACTCTTCAGCTTCCTCTAATCCTAATGGGAATTTCATATGTCAGCTAAAGCTCTGTGTATTTATTCGGGCTGTTCAATTTGCATTTGAGGAAGGAATTCCACAGCTATATTTCTAAAGATTTTACGTTGACTAAACAATGGCAGCCATTGTTAACATCAGGAAGCACTGGCAGCAGACATTTAGCAACCAGAGCTATATATTATGTATGCTGTGTAAACCTTTACTCTGACGCTAAATGGCACTTTAAAATGCCATCAGTGTTACACCATATATTTCTCACAGAAGCTCCATTGTATGCACAAAAGCCTTCAACAGCTTGCACTGCCATTCCTGAAATGGTCCTGGACAAGACAATCTTTTGGAAGCACATTTTATCAGTGACCAGATCTAGAGAGCTTAATAGCAATAATTCAAGAGAGGCAAGAGTTAATGCAGATGGAAGGGCACATTTCCTGAAAGGCTTCTGCCTTCTACTATGGGCTATTTCACGCAGACCTCCCACAAAGTCAGCTCTTTCCAACTGTGGGTCTCTTTTATTCTCAATTTGGAACCCACAGAGTAATGAAAATCAGATAAAGTATCCTGTCTCATTTTTCTTTCCGTACTTTTTCTGTACTCACATTCACATTCTGAATTTGGTCTGTTCTTGCAAACTTCTTAAAAAATCCTTGTAATATTCAGTGCAATTTTAAGATCTGTTGCTTTACCAGAGCAAGCTGCTGTTGTTAAAGGAACAATTAAGAGCTTCCTCCTGCAGTCTTTACGCCTATCAGTGGAACCCAGGATGATTGTTGAGAAAGTTAGGCCAGGGGAAATACCTGCCAGGAAAAGTTAGGTAGTAGAAGGAAAAAAAAAAAAACAACAAACCCACTCTATGGGGAATTGGAATCGAAACTCAGACATGGTGTTGAATCATAAATTCTTTATTAGTTCCTCCAACCTGAAGAGGCAATGTAAATGAGCTTCTAGATAGATAACTAGAAATGTATATTTTTCCTTCTCTAAAGTGTTCTTCAATTACTCAGTAGAGTAATTCTGTATTTTTGAATAAGAACCTCATATGGAATCATATACATTTACTCTTGGGTAGAACAATACCTATACACATTTCAAACAATTTTCTAAGATTTAAACAAAGAAATGAAAAACACTACACCAAAATTTCAACATTTGAACTTAGAAGACATTGTGCAAAGGGTCATGAGCATGCTTTTGAAGAAATAAATGTCTACTCTACCTGAGGACTGGAAGAAGTAAAATGGAGAGAACTAAGTTAATTAATAGGAATTAATAATAAATATTCAGTACCATGTTTTGATCTAAAATCACTAAGATAAGCCAAATCCTCTGGACTCATGCCACCCATCTCCCAGTCCATGTTCCTGCTCTGTAAGTCTTTCACTCTTATCCTCATTTGAACGTGAAATTTCATCTGTTGTGAAGCAAACAGCGTAGAAGTAAATGAAGTTGCAAAAAAAAAACAAAACAAAACAAAACATCTTGATCATGAACAAGTTATCCCACACTACCTTTGGTGCCTTGAATTGCACTTGAAGCTTGTCTGCAAGAATACAGAAGAGAAGGTTAAAAGTAGAGCTGTGTGCTTTAACTGACCTTCATTTTGGTTAGTAAGCAGAATAATCCTATAAAAAAGGAAAATTGATATGGGTTGATTTGATCACTTCCCTGTCCTCATTTTTTACTCTCCAAAACACCAGCTGATGTTAGACAAAACATTCATTCTTTACCATCTACATGAACAAGAAGAATCTGACTGGATATCTAAGGGGACTTTAATTTCCCTATGATCATTACCTCATGTGTTGTTATTTTTTTCCATGCCATACAGCATGCTGTGACAGTTTGTCTGTGTATTTCCATTTCATTAAGAAAATGAAGGGCCTGACTTCCCAGGGTGCAAGAAGAAATGTAATGGTTCAATGGAAATATGCATCAAGATTGTGACAGATTTCCCAATGTCTATGGAAACTAGAAATGGTATTTAACATTGACTAGTGTCAATATCTCCCCACTATAAAGCATACAGGGTTTGTAAGTTGATCCACTCTGTTACAGAATTTAGGAGATAGAAAAGGAGAGATGACTCTCTTGACAATGATATTAAAAAACAACAAATTTATTTTTATCTGGAAAATTACAAGCACAGAGTAGATGAGAATGAACAGTAGTATGGGTTCTTCAGAAGGGCTCATAGATAAATGATGGACGCTTTTGAGTATCTAGAGAACTTGTAAAAACAGCTTAAAAGGTAGGCTGGAAAAAAGGAGGAATGCATATTGAATCATAGGGGAATTATACAACCTCCTGGCGAGAATCTCTTAAGAAATCTTAGTTGGAAAATATCACTGCATTCAAAAAGAGGTAAAAAAAAAACAACCTTTAAAACAAAGGTCTAATTTAACAACAACAACATCAACGAGATATAAACTACTTGAATTATCACAGAATTAGAGTTGGCAGCTTCCACCAAAGCACCTGTAAAATCACAGATTTATATTTTGTATTTAGAAAAATACTAAAAAGACCCAAATTTTAATAAATTAGAATATTCTTTTAAAATCTTATTCACAGATCTGTGCTAGGGTGAGGGTGTCTGGTTCCAAACTTGGCAAAACCTCTATCATTACGCTTACAGCTACTCTTTAAGCTACTCTTTAAGGGGAAACAAAATTATAATGAATGTGATGTGGTAATGAAAACAGTAGAAAGAGAAGTGACTCACAAAAAAGGAACAAAGGAAATGACATGCTGGGGAAGTAAGAGTTAATAAACCAAAGGTAGAGCATGGGACAAAATGGAGTGTGGGAACTGAGGTAATTAATTGTTTTTTTTTGTTGTTGTTTGTTTGTTTGTTTTTTCTCCAGAAGAGAAAAACTCCCTGTTACATCCTACTCCATGGAAAAGCAATCAAGTCAATGTATTTTCTCCGTGGAATAAAATGGTTTTAGACAACAGTTTTTATCAAATCCCTTATACTGTGTGCTGCATGAAACACTAAAAATGTTGTTAGATTAATTGGCAAACCACTGAGAACCCTCAGGTACACAAACACAGTGCCCATGAAGGTATATGAAGACCAGAGATGCATAAATATGGGGAAATATGAGGAACTGAAACTGAATCTCAGAATGAGGTCCTTATGAGTTTCATCTGAGTTTAGAAATTAGCTGCAAGACTTCATTCTAGTGGAAAAAAATATTTTTAAAATCAAGTTAAACATCAGAAAAATTATCAGAGGAGCAATATATCTTGCTAGGAAGTGTTTGTCATTGCTTCAAAAGAGGAAAGTGATAAATGCTTCTAAATCAATAACACTGACAAATGTCAGTAACACATGATCTCGTGAGAACATGCAACCTCTTCAGAAATGGGGCATATCCAGGACACATGCTCTGCTTTGCTGTCTGACAGGCACATATGAGGTTTACTAAGCAGAAATGATAACCTTTTGATACTTTTCACTTCTATAAATAAAATTGACAGAAGTTACCTCCAATGTATTCTATAGAGTATTTGTTGAAGGACTCTACAAATAAAATTTGTTAAACTGCTTGTATTTAGACTTTGGCAAAAAGACTCTAAATATATTCAGACAAAACTCCTCCCATATGAGGAGCTGGAGTGCTTAAATGCATGACAAGCTGCTTATGATTCAGGTTGTACTGGCAGTAGGAGACAGGAAAGCTGGGACAAGTTTTACCTTAGGAGATATATATAGCCTTAGTGACAACAGAATTGTAAACAAGCAGCTGCCTGTGTGTCCAAAGGGTATTACTTTCTGTCTTAGACTGTTGTGATAGAGAGATGAACCAAGAGGATGGGCAGTCATCCAAGCAAGCAAGGAAAACTGTGGCATCTGTAAGAGCATCTCTTCAAATCTCACAAAGTCAAACACCAAAAGTGGGACAAGAGCTCTGTATTCCCCTATGTCTGTAGCTGTCATGGCTAGGTTAGTCACCCAGCCATCTATGCAGATACTTCTATGGGTGGGAACTGTTTCTAGATAATAGTAGGTATGTGCACTGATGCTGCTTGGAGAAGCAGCAAAACAATTCCTGCAAAGCACTGCTCTTGCCCTTGGCAGAAGAATGGGATTCCTCTCCCCAAACCTCTGACCTTACAGGCAGGACCCATTGCTTGTTACTAGGGGTGTATTCAGCCTCAGGTGTGAAGAGGTTTTGGTAGGGGCTGGAGAATGTAAAAGAGTCATGCTCTTTTGGGTTTTAGTCTTTTCATTCTGTTTTGTTGTTTTAAAGAAGAAACATCTTCTTTCAATCAAAAATAAAGATTTTAACCTCTTTCTGGTAACAGTAGGATTTAATTCCTATAGTATACACAGCCTTTGCTAACTGATGCTAATGCAATTCAAGGAAATTTTCAGGTCCATGCAGGCAGAGGACTTTGTATATTCCCTCACATTTAACTTTATTTGTCTAAAGATCACTCATCTAATCTTGGGTCCTTACATAACTGCTAGGAAGATATAGGGAATTTTGGAGGATCACTCTATAAATAACATGTCATTCTTTCTGGTATCTATCTTTCCCATTGAGTAAGGATGACAGGTTTACACTTGACACTGAACTTTGGTATGGCCTGGCATGTTAGCAGGTAGAAAAAAAGCAAATGAAACTATAATCATTTGCAGTTGCAGACTAAATAATATATATCACTTTTACATTGGAATAATCCAGGCATCTGTGACTTAGAAGGTGATATTAACCAGGTTCCTTCTGAACACATTAATAGAACTTATTCCAGCTACTGAGTTTTAGAAAAGGCTTAGCTTAAAATAATACTTTTTTTTTTTTTTTTCTCCTGTTGCCAACAGAAATGTCTTCTGTACTCCTTTCAGTGATTTGATTTAACTGTTGATGGTGAACATCCTCTGCTTCTAGAACCTTCCTCTTCAAAACCCTAGAATCTCATGCAGGAAGGTTAAATGCTATTCTTCTCAGGTCCGTTTTTAGTGTTGGAATTTTAGGATGGTTTTATAATTTTTCTGTGTTTGGTTTGCTTTGGTTAGTGCGCATTGCTTTGTACCCCATATTGCCTGCAATTAGCACTGCAGTGGTAATCTTCCTCACTGTGTACACATGCATGTAAGAAACTCTTCTCTTTCCCTGCAAAGAAAGAAAATTCATACTCACTTTTGCTAATCCCAAACTGTGATTAGGCTCCAAAAATTAACACTATCATTTTTACCCCAAATCTCAGAACTATTTCACATCATCAGATTCATTTATAAGGGAATTGAAGACTCACTGGATTCAGATTGGATCTGTAAAATACATACAAAGAAAGTACTCTACTAAACTATGGCCACCTGGTTTATATATTGCTTGATGATTCCATAAATTGCACTGACTATTAATTTTAAGCAAAAAATCCTTTCATAGAAAATCTCAATAATTTTTGTTGTGAGCTGAAAAATATTCCAACCATTCTGAAAGAATTCCCTATGCTGCTTTACTTCATAGTGGGGTGAATGCAAAGCAGTATGTACCAGATCAATGCCTTCAGCTATGCCTAACCTTAGGGCTGTGCATTGTCTGAAATAGTTATAACAAGATTTTTTTGATAAGTTGAAATTTGAAACTCAGAACCTGCTAATTCAGAACCTAAGGTCTTTTAGGCAGCGATACGCCCTTTTAGAGATAAAAGTATACCTGTAAGCGTAAACCCTCACATAACTACATGTTGCATGCAGTTGCACATGAAATGGCTGGTGGATGTGCTGTCTATTTCTTGGTCACTGTGGATTCATACGGGAAGCTTGGTTTCAAAGTCTTTTTCCAATTATTCTGATTTGGAGAAGGGTTTTGAACCTAGGATTCCTAAATTCTTCAGTACATAGAGGGATCTCAGGCTGTACCACTTGCTTTTAGTAACCATTTACTCACTATGGAAAGATTGTAGTCTCAGAGCTCCTGTAAATGAGTGCACGAGCTACTAGACTCTTTGGTGTTTCTCACAAAGATGAATGTTGCAGACATATTTATGTGTTTTTTTTTTTTTCTCTGATTTTACTACTGTCGGTATCACCATTAGTTTCTACCTATATTTCTGTCTCTGTAAAATCTTGATTTCTCTACTGTATCTCATCTATATACTCATCATCAATATCTAGATGTATATGTATCCAGTCAATCATTACTGGTAGTTTGTAGTCACCCGCTGGTCTGCAATGACTTGCAGGATCCCTGCAGTGCTGATTTGGCACCTCTCTAAGTAGCACTGCCTGTTACTCAGTAGGGGTTTTGCACAGTACAAGAACCTATAGACTGGCTGAACCAAAGTATTACAAGAGAGTTTTAAATAGAGTGTAGTCAGTGGGTGCCTGTGGCCTCATTTATTTTTGAAAGGTTGTATTGATGTTTCTCCTCCCCAGAATTCAAATGGAAATCTGGGAGAAGATCCCTTGAAAGACAAGCTGGAGAATGAGGGAGACCCTCTTTACCCCTTGCATTAACATTTCAACCTTGCCTCAAGTGCTTAGTACTGAGTTTGAGAACAAGGGAAATGATGTCCTGAGGCTTCAAGGCACTACTTCTCCTTTGTTCTGACGTAGGCCATCCTGTCTATATAGATTACCGTGCTTTAGTAGGAAAGGCTCCCTTATGTCCTAAGAAGGTAATAACTTCTCTTCACATCACCACTATCTTGCCTCTGCAGTCATATTGCTAATTGACCTTTGGTGTCTCTGATACCAGAGACCATGCTTAAAAAGCCATCCGTACTTACCTTTAAATGCCTACCTATTCATCAGGCCCAAGTGCTGGATAATGAGTCCTCAAATCTGACATGTAATGACCAAAAAATTAGGTAGTGGATTATGAGACCAGGGTTAATCATCTACAGCTTGCATTTGATTGTAACAGTCTAATAGTCTTTTTTTTTTTTTTTTTTTTTTTTTTTTTTTT
>CM021698.1:13337563-13359300 GCA_011074415.1 Stictonetta naevosa | reverse complement strand
ATTTTTTTTTTTTTTTTTTTTTTTTTTTTTTTTGCATGATTCTGTGCAGTATTTCACAAAACAACAACTAGGAAAAAAAGTGATTTGCAGCTTTCATAAAAGTAAAACTTGCAGACTTGCAGGAGTAAAGTCTACAATCCAGCTCTACATAATGACTTGGGCAATTCAACCCTGAGTTGCATCAGAATCTGAATTCTAGTTTCTAATTTTCCAAAGGGAGTTTTCACCCTGGTGAACACATTGACTGAGCTAATATATAAAATGCCTAGCCAACTAGTTCCTATATTGGAACCAAGTAGTTGTGAGGACAGATTTATAGAAAGGACACTTTCTGAAAGCCAGGGAGGGAAGTAAGAGAGAGGTCACTCATGGATGTTCAAGCAACATGTGTGTGTCACAGATCACATGTAAGGGAGAAGCAAGAAGCTTTCTGGATATTCCTTGGTAGATTGAATCCTATGTGTGGATCACCCTATTTTTTTTTGGTTCTAGGGGAAGAAGGGAAGTTAACCTTCCCCTTAGGATTGTTAACCTTCCCCTTAGGATGTAATCCTTAGGATTCTCAGTTCAGTAAACCAAAAACTATATGGATCTAAAAATGTTGGTTATCCACATGAACTTGCTATATAAAATGCTAAAGCCACACTTGGCTGGTCTTGGGGTAGAAACGTGCACAAGAAAAGTGGCAGATGGGGTATCAGCATGGACTAGCTTCAAATTTCTTAGCTAAACTTGTGCTATCTTTTCTTAATTGCTAACACCAATTGTTACACTGACCCAGAGTATCTTACGCTAAGCAACAAGACCCATTACTGTAACGCTAGTGTTCAACTCACATTAGAAAGTGAAGTCTATGACTGGGATTTACAAGTTTTAGTCTTATTTTGAAGTCAGGTGCTTACTTTTGTATGACAATTACACACCAAAAGACCAGGAGGTAAAAATATAAGTGGTTGGTGCAATCAACCATAACATGATATTCCAGATTGAATACATTTCTCTAACAGAGTACAACACAAAAGAAAATAGAAAGCTGGTTATCTGTGGGTACTTTTACAATCTCTAAGAAAAGTATATTTAAAAATGGAATACAACTTGATATTAATTAAAAAAAATATTTTTTTAGACTTGATTTCTTTAAAAAACTCTAGCTCAGTGACTACTATTTGCAAAGATTCTGAAAATTTCTTAAGTTTGGAGTTTGGCTTGGCATCTACAGGTCTGTCATGTCATCTTTTTTTTTTCTTTTTTTTTTTTTTTTTCTAATTTATCCCCCCCAGGATATTTCGAGCCATTTTATATCTGGGTAAAATAACAGGAAAAAAAAAAAAAGTGTTTTATTCCCCTATTTTAACTAACTCTGATTAAGTGTAGTTGATAATTAGGATTATCTGAATTATAGCACTGCACTGAAGCCAGAATGTAGGGTTGGATAGAAATATAAGGTATTTGAAAAGACAGCATATTTCTCAGGTGGTAACCTGGAAGAGCAACAAACATATTGGTGATTATCAATCCAGCTGAGATGTAATTTCACAATTTTGACATTTCCTGTTGTTCATAAAAGGGGGAGTGGGTCACTGTCAGGGGGCTAGAATAATGAAATATTTGTTAGTTCTCCATCCATTTTATTTTTCACTTTACACCCAGGTACACAGTAAAGTGAAAGGGTAGAAGATTAAATAGGCAGTACAAAATTAATAGGCAGAGCTTTCCTTATGGAAAAACTGTTATATCTCCTCTTTTAAAAGGCATTTCTTCGTAAAGTTATTGTTTGGCAACCTGTAATCTTTTCATTAATACAAATGGAACTCACATGTACAAAGGTCAACATCTTTGCTCTAACAAACTACTACTTCTTCCTTCCAATCTTACAGTGTAGAAAGTCAACTGGTTTTGAATAAATTTAGTGATCAATCTATTAAAGTCAATGGAAATTGAAGGCCCATTTTCTTAGAAAAGACTTTCAATGAAAAATATGAAGAGTGATTTTTCTATTTTTTTTTCAGAACTGTCTGATAGCCTTTGCCACGTAAAAGAAAAAGAGTCCTGTTTCAAGTGAAGTGAAAAGCAAAACTTCTCAACAAATAAGAGGTCATCATAATCCCTGGAAAAAAATAGCTAAATAGCTGTCAATTTACTTTTTTGGGGGGGGGCGGCTATAATATGAAGAGCTGAATTGATGACATACATAAATATGACATACCACATTGAATGAATATTTAGTGTTTTATTTTACACCTCTAAGAATGAATATTTAATGAATATTTATGAAGAATATTTAATGAATATTTAAGGAAGAAACTTAAGAAAAGACCACAGTAATTATTGAAAGGTTTCTGACTGTTGGAGTTGCCTTCCTGAGAAACTAGTACATCAAGTACTTTTGCAACCAAGATGTTTATTATGTGTACATGGGTGTGCAAGCTATTTGTTCTTTTTTTTTTTTTTTTTGGAATGAATAGAACTTGTGTTGGGAAGGTGGGAGGTCAAAAGTTCACATCTTCCTGAGGAATCATCATGAAGAATGATTGCATACAGACTGGTGTGGTAAAACACTTCTATGGCAGTGCTGTATTGGAAAGTAGCTTGGTGAAAATCTTGTACCATTTACAGAATTTTTCTTTTATATTAAAAATAAACATGGAATATACAATATATTATTTTACATACATAACTGAAAATCTGTTCCTTCTTTCCCTACCTGTTAATCTTGTAGTTATACAAAAAACTTTGTGTCCCCTCTGGTGGTGATGATAGCTCTAAGGCTGTATAAAGATGCAGGAAATATAGTTCCCAGTATAATTTTAGGTGTTGCTAATCAAATGCTGGAAAAGAAACACAGAACCATAAGCAATTTTCACTCTGAAATATGCTTGCTATTAGCTTCTAAATTAAGAAATCATCTGCAAACACTGAAGCAGCAGGAAATATGTAGAAGCAACAATGTTCTAGAAATAAGTGAATACAATATTTCTAACATCTTAATCATATATCTGTCTCTCCTCAGAGTGAGGAACCTACTCTGATTAAGTATGTTTTTGCACACTGTTAGTTGTATTCCAACTCCACCCAGAGATCCTGCTTGAGCTGCCTTTGTACCAGGTACTGCAAAGATATATGGCAAGTCACTATAGAGTCTTTGCAATGACAACTGTCTCTCTAACCTTGCAGAAGCTGAGAGAAATAGAACACTGCACCTTTACTGAACAGATACAGAGCTGAGACATGCAAAGATTAAATTACTTTTTGTAGGATACATTGCATAAAATGATATGGTGAATTTTATTTTAGTCTTGGATCTGTAAGGACTCATTGTTTTAGTACTTAATTACCATGGTATTATTCTCATTCATTTCTTCTTAAGACATCAGTGATGGGATCCGGTTGCTGTTGTCCCATTAGATCATAAAAGTATTAGTTACCTTCTGGAAACAGGATCTTCAGGAACTGATTGTAATTCAAAGTATGATCCTGCCCACATTAAAGCCAACTAGATTTGCTATTGCTTTTGGTAGAGTTTGCATCTATCCTGAGCAAAGTGTTGGTTTGATATATATGAAAGTTGTAGGAGGCTTATGATACCTTTCAATTCCAGGCAGGTACTGATTACTTATGTGCTGTATAATGCCTCCTGCCATCACTCCACTGGCCTTATTATTCATCTCTGTTTCCCAATAAACTCATGCACCTAGGGCTCTTACACAGGTGTGAGAGTTTCCCCCATGTTGGCATCTGTGGGATGCAACGTGATGTATTTATTTCTCTAAATTTGAAAATCTACAGTATAGAAAGGCATATCAGAACCAGCCACTTTAATCCCCCTTTATTGTCAAAGAAAAGACTGGGTTAATACGGTCTCTACTGTTAATTGTTTTACCCTATAGTTAATTTCAAAGTTGGATGGCTGAATAATGATCTTAGAGTACCAATTTCTTTTTATTCATTGTGAAGGGCAGATACATTATCTGGCGTAGATGTAGATGTCTAAAGCATAAGTGAATGAGATAGTTCCTACCTAAGACTTTTGAAATCTCTGAAAATGAAGACTTCATTATAAAGATAAGCTGTGTAGGCTTCTGCTCCAGAGTGAATTTCATGCACTGGGAAGAAATCATCAGTCTCTTGTTTCTATGGAATATATGATCATATTAATTGTAAAATTGTATTTCTGTAGAGTAGCCACTCTCTAAGGAGTTATTTTAGTGTCTGCAATGTGTTCATTTACATATTCAGTATACAAAAAATGAAACCTTAGCCTGCTATAAAAACATGTCACCTGTATGTTATTAATAGATTCCATGAGAAGTCTGAATCAGCAGTTTGCCTATGGGCTTAAATACTTCAGTCCTTGAGTACACTCATAATAATCCCATCTTCCTCTGATAGTTCTAATACGGTTCTAGCTATCCCTCTTTTTGCTTGCAAAGTTACAAAGAAAAAACATTGGAAACACTCAGTCAGGCCAATTGGTGCCTTAATGTTGCATATGCTAACAATTTGTGCAAGAGATGTAATAATAATTGAGTTGTATAACACCAGAACAGTATTTGTTGATCATTTGTAAAAGAATAAATTGAAAATGCAAGAGCTGCACATTATGGAAAAGTCTGATGTTGAGGGTTTTAAAACTCCATTAACGAACCTTTATTGAAACAAAAAGAAAAGAAAATGTCAGCTTTAACATCATTGTTAAAGGCATACTTACTATATTTTGCATCTCCAAAACAAATATAATACCCTTACAGGATAAATATTCTATACACTGTGGAAAACACTGAATGCTGAACAAAATGCTGTGAGGGCATGAGAAGGATACAGACTGGCTGTAGTCCAGCTCCCCATTTGTAACTTATTGCTGTAAAATTTCCATATACTTCCCCTGAGTACAATGAAAAACTGTGTAAAGTGATACTTCTGGCTTTGAATGAACTAACAGCACCAGGGAATTCTTACAATAAAATGGAAGAGGGGCAGCTTATACAGTTCAATCACTTTTTCCTTGGAAAAATGGATGCATAAAAATATTGATAAAGCTCTGCTTATAATATTTTCTTGGTATGTTTAAACCTTGTTCTCAGACATTAGGCAACTTTGAGAAAAGTGGATCTAGGTAGTGACAAGCCTGAACATGCTTTAGACATTACTGAAGCTTTTAAAGTTGTGGTATGTAAGAAGTTCTCTGCAGAGCTGCATTTTAAACTAAGGATTTAGTTAATGCTAATAATGATACTTTGCTTACATTCAGGCCTTCAAACTGAGAATTTCACTACAGGTCCTCAAAAAGTGAACAGAGGTAAGCCACTGGATGGAAAAGTGAATTATTATTATTATTATTATTATTATTATTCCCATAAGCACCATACACACATGCTTAAGGTCAATATTTACCAGTGACTGGGAAGATTTAAGCTCCTGAAACTGACAAAGAGCTATGTCTTTTACTAAACATACACATGTGCAAGGTGAGATCCACAAAGGTATTTAGATTAGATTACATTTAATGCAATAAGTAGGGGTCAAAATACTCGTGAACATGAACCTTGGTTGCATGAGGTGCAATTCAGTGTATGCACTGTTAGGGTGTGTAGGTCTTTACACAGCATGTCCACAGAGAGCAGGTCAATGTACCAGGCTGGGTACCTACTGCTTGGGAGGTGGTGACTGGACTCAACAACGAAAAAGTCAAAATGCTTATTTTAAAAATCATTGGTTGAACCACAAATTGAAAAGTATTTGTTTTACTTTGCAAACAGCAGATATAATTTATTAAAATGCACAGAAATAGGAATAAAAATAAAAATAAAGTTCAAAAGAATAAGAAAGCCTTTTCCTTCCTTAATTTGTTACCATGATCTGATGAAGAATCTTTTTTTTCTTTCTCATACATCAGGGTGAGTACCCTGAAATACCTAACTACAGCTTATAATTTATGATTCTGTGTCAGTAACAGATAGTATAATGAGGCCACAACCCTGGGCTGTGTTCCCAGCCTGTCCTTTGCCCCAGGGATGCAGGCTTAGTTGAAGAAAATACGTGTTTTACATTTTCTTTGCTATTTTTATATAAAAAATCTTAGACAATAATAATCAGTAGATGCAAATAAGATTTGATGTCCAGCAAAACTTTTTAAACCTGTGTTTACAATAAGGACAAAAAAACAAAAAAACAAAACAAAACAAAAAAAGATGGGTTCCTTGCAGTCTTGCAAGACCCTGAAAATTTGCAGAAATTATTGTCTATGCTGGTAAGTAGCTCCCAGCTTCGACGTGGTACACGCAAGTGAGCAAGCAGCTGCATAACATACTTGAGACTCTCACCTTTGTGGAAAACTTTGTCTCCAAATTTTTGCTATGAATTCAACTCAGTTGCCAGAGCTAGGGGAAAAGCTGCCTGACTTCAATGAAGAAACTCTTATTCCTGTGTGTGTGCTGAAATCCTCCAAAGGTTCTTACCATGCTTTAATGGGAGCCAAGGGCCACCACTGAGAACAGGCTGTCTCTCACGGGTGTAGGTGCTTGCCTTCCTGCAAGGGTGACTTCCAGAGCCCTAAGCTGCCACTGAGTCTGAACAACTAAAGAAGAGATTGAATTTAGGTCCTTTATCTCTGGGTCAGTGATGTTGGATTGAGTATCTACATGCATATTTGAGTTGAATAGCCACAAGAGTACTGCTAACACCCTTGGTGTGTGGGGTCAGATGTGTTCTGGCACCCAGAGCATCAGGCATCACTGGGGCAAGAATTAATTTTGTTACCATTGATTAGGCATGCCATAAATAGAACTTCTTCTTGTAAACTTCCAGGCATATAGGGTGTTGGGGACACGAAGAGCTTTATAGGTTAACATAAAAAATATAATACGCATATTTAAATTAATACTATTAAAATTTGCTCTTGGGATAAGCCTTTGTTTTTTTAAATTTCACCCTAGAGTAAAAATTTACAGCTGAATCAAACCCCCTCAAAGATGGGGTTTGTATGTGGAAACTTTGAGACAAGTTTAATTATATTAGTGACTAATAAGCAATGGCCAAAATAAAAGGTCTGGACTCTGTGCAAACCAATTTTGGAGGGTTTTTTTTTTTTTTTTTTTTTTTTTTTTTTTTTACAGCATTGCATTGGGTTACACAGCATGAAAGCCAGAAGTAATTTTTTTCCTCTCACATTTTTGTCAGGAAACTTTATAGTCTTTTAATGAACGATCATTGTGTAATGTCCTGGAAAAGTTCCCCCAGTCTTCCTAACCAGAGCACTGGACTAAATAAAATGGGTCCCAATAGAATCCATCTCAGTTTTCTACAAGAACCACCTGATTTTTTTGTAAGGTGTCTGGTCTGATGTAAACTGACATTTTATTAAGACATCCAACTTTGCATGGTTAAAATGAGGTTAAAATATCTGGAATTGGACTTATACTAAAATGCATATCCTTAGCAGTAGAAATTATCAGAATAGATACCAAAGGAGATGGTGGACCAATTTCTGCGAATCTTTGGCTGAAGTTTTGCAGTTTTTCCAAAATATGTGCTTTTATTATGTTTTTTGGTCAGCTTTGTACCAAGCAGAGTAAGTCAGATTATGTCATACCACTGGATCTGTCTTATCGTACCATTCTAAAATTTAGATTGATACTTAAGTAATCAATAAGGAAAAGGCTGAGTCACTCATACAGGACCAATTCTTGTCCTACCCAGGCAAAACTGGAATGTCAGCAATGCAGGTAGAGACTCTGCTTGAAGTTTTTGTGTTGTAAGTGCAGAGCACAAAGGAAGTACTGAAGGAAGAGTAGGGACTCTGCATCGGCAAAGAGGGTGTTTTTGGGGACATCTAGTATGAAAGATGGCATGAGAGAAAGAACTATTAAGACATGAAGACCAACCAACTAGTAAATAACCATTACAATAAATTAATGGAAATTGGCTCAGCTGAAGTCAGGCAGTTGCAATAACCTACCACATACAGAAGCAGTTGGACAGCCGTTCCCCTCCTGTCAGAAGCAAAGAGGGCAATTTTGCATGCATATGTGACCGTATAATCTTATTTTCCTTTGGATTCATCAGTCATGATTAGTGTTCTGAATATGCAATACAATGGAAGCGTAGTATTATCACTTTATAGGAGATAATTCTGGTGGTGACAATGATTTTTTGTCTGATAGGAACATTGGGCTGCTCCGGGTCTTGTGTTTTATAAGGAATTTTAAAAAGTTTTGGGATAGATATGAATTTGCAACCAAATATCAGGCAAACTAGCATTTCCTGCAAATGAGAAACCCTGCTTTTAGGCCACAGCCAGCTAGCAGAGCACTGAATCATTTTTATTAGTGACACTACTGTACCTCCATAATAATTAGGACAAATGCTTGCTACTTCGCAGCAAATACTTGCTGACCCACCCATTAGCTCCCAAGCAAACAAAGTAGAAAGACACAAGACTGATATATTATGAGCCTCTCATTACTGAAATTGCTCTTATTACCCACAATATCTAAACTTTATTACTGACAATGATGGTATTCAAGTATCCTTGGGAATTTAGAGTGTTCCACAGTTCAGAAATGCATCAGCCGTGCCAGGACTGAATGTTATAAGTAAATAGGCAGCAGAAGAAATTCTAACTTCCAAACAGTTCTGAAGCCAAAAAAATATTACAGGCAGAAAACAAACAAACAAACAAAAAAAAACAACAACAAATCCAAACATAATTATATAGCTGGAGTTCAGGTTGTTTGGACTTGGAATGAAACTGATTGCCCAATCCTATTAGGGGACCTTTACAGTTCCAAACCCACGTATGCCTCCCATTTACTATTTCTATTCTATACCAGCCTGCTATTTGCTGTTCAACTGGTAAGCAAAAGTCACTTTAAAATTTATTTTTTAGCCTGTACGTATTGTCAACTGTCAGACAACAATAATAGTCAAAAGAGTATGCTAGTCCATCTGTCTTTCAGGCAATTCCTCCAGGAGAGATTTTCTTTAGAAGGAGTTTTTCAGTCTTTTTCAGAGCCATCCAGAAAGAGTGTTTCATAGTGGTTCATAGGAATAGCAAAGGTGGCAATTAAATTCTCCTAATGGCTCTGGAAAATCTTTACACTTCATGCTGTCACGATCAAGGTAGGTTAATGAGACAAATATTAATATTTGCAGAAAAAAAGTCCCTGATTTTAAATTGCATGTCTTAAAAGAGTGTAAAGCAATGAGACTATCATTTTATTTCAAATTTAAAGTAAATCTTATCATTGTATTTAGATTATATTGAAACTGATATTATAGTATGAATATTTTAGACTGAGAAAGGGGCAATAGGATTCACATAAATTCTCAGATCTATTCTAGCCAACTATAAAAATGGTTTATCTAAAAGGGGAATCACCAGATTTTACATTTTCTGGGGCAGAGAAAATCACAATAGTCCTGCAAGTGACATAAGGTTGCCAAACACCTTTCTTTCCTTCAATGACATTTTATTTGAATTGAGAGATAAGCTCCTACTTCAGAGCTTGCCAAATTGCCCTTTTATTCTAGAGCTTCATGCCTTCTTCTCAACCTATGAGAGGATTTTTATATAATTTATATATATTATATTTTTATATTATATATATTTTTATATTTTATAAATTATATTTATATAATATATAATTTATAATCATTTATGCATTGCTTTCAGCTAGATCAAAAAAATTTCCAACTCTCTGAGGCCTGTTTCTTGACCATGCCCTAGATCCCCAGGAGACATTATATCTGTGGTCTGGCCACAAAGGACCAAGTCCCAAGTGGCAATGGGGGTCAAGAAATGTTTTTTGAGGGGACTTTGCAGGAGAGTAGTCAGTGGTTTGCTTAAAGATCAAATGAGTGTATTAGGTTGACGACAAGCATGCTATCCAGAGAGAACTGGTGTTAACCAGTATGGGAAAACAATTTTTGAAGGAGGAACAATACAGGCAGATGGCTGCATCATAATCATGGCTGGTTGTAACTGCTGTGTAGGTCTCCAATTTTCTATGTGTAAGGGAGGAGGAGTTAAAGCTTCTATCGCCATCCAATTGATCTGTCATGTTTCACTTTCTTGTTAGTTATAATAATGGAGTCTCTACTGTTAGTAGTAAACAATAATGTGCTAGATCATAAATTAATAATGCATTTTAATCCAACAAATTATTGTTTGTATAACTCATACTTTTGATGACAAGGACACAAGGACTTATCCTGAGTTACACTGCACTTAAGGAAGGGTGGTCACAATCTATAAACAGTAAAGACAAACAGAATTTTTGTGATGCATGAAATGGAATTTTAGGCATTAATTTGGTATAATTCTAGATTACAGAGACTAATTCCATTCAAAAATAATTTGTCTGACCAAGGTATTATTAGGAAGCAAGTCCAGGCAGTGCTATCAAAATATTAAAGTGAAAAAAAATATAACAGATTTATGAAATCTATGTAATGTTTTCTAAACATCCAGGGAAATAGAAACAATACATAAATACACAACAGTATGCATAAATGATTATAAATTTTCTCTTTGTTCTGTATTCCATTAATGAACATCAGAGACTTTTCTCTGATAAGAGAAAAAATGATGGTCCTAGCCAAATGCAGAACAGATACAGCTGATAAATAGTACAGAACTTCTCTCGCTCACAGTTTGCAAGCCTATTTTTCAATCCTCTCCCATGCCAGAAAGGTCTTTTCCTTTTGTTCCCTCATAAGCAATTCTCCATACATGACTTTTTTTTTTTTTTTTTTTTTTTTTTCCACTGACAGTCACTGTTTTGCATACCCAGTCCTTGCTATGAAACATCTACTAGGTATATATACAACCAGCTGCAAGACAAATTCCTAGATACTGAAGCCTGTATTTGCTCAGCCTTTACTTTTGGGATAACTGGTTTGGAGAAAAGGTTCTATTTTTCCTAATAGTGGGCTCTGTAAATACAGTGACTTACTTTTTTCAATTAACCTGAAGAGGATTTGAAGACACTATCCATTACAGCCAGGTCTGGAATTAATAGCAGTCACTGGTGCCTTTAAGCCGACCAGTATTAGAGGGGGGCAGAATGATCTGCCTGTTACTAAAGTTGCCTGACACATCTCATGATAAAATCCCATTTTCAATTGCTAATACTTTCATCATACTTCAACTGCTTGGACTGAAATTTTCCATACTCACTGTCTGCCTCAGGCTAAATTCTTTAGGAAAATTTCAACAAAAAACATTTAGCTGAAGAAATTTTCTCTCAACTGGCTGAATTTGGATTCTTTCCAACTGCTAGAAATAAACCAGCTCTGTCTATTCCTGCAATAATGTACTTTTCCTTGGAAATGCTGTAAAACAGTTTGCTGAAGTAAACATAGCACTGGTGACTGTAACAGGGAGAGGTGATCTTCCATCAGTAAGATTCTGATCTACCATGTGGATCTACAGGTCTTTGTAAGAATATAAAGACTGGTGATCTTAGTTCTATGAGACTGGAGTGAATAGAATGCTTGTTTATTTTTTGTTTTATTTTGTTTTCAAAGTGAAGTAATAGGGATTGATCTATAGATATGATTGTATTATGCCTGGCCACAAGATAGAACTGTTTGATTTCAGTCTGGCATAGAACGATGTATAACTTTGATGTATTTGCTAGAGATATTTATAAGAGAAATACATATTAAGAAAAGTTAATTCTTTTATTTTTTTATTAATTGATCTCTGCAACTTGATCAGTGGAGATATGAGACAAGTAAATTTGGCTTTGTTCTATTTTACCTTGCACTTCTAATAAAAAATTAAAAATCTCTCTGACATTACCATGCTAGAAGAAGAAATGAAAGTGAGAATCTTCCATGCTATTAAAATGGGTCTTCTTTCATGTGCATCTTCTACAAACATTCACAGCGCCTGTGATAGTGGTACCACTTAACCCTGTTTTGAAACCTCATTAACCTCTTTCTTGATGCTTGTGAAATGAGATTTGTTAGATACTCAGCTCCTTAAATATTTCTTTTCTGTTAATCTAAAAGCAAAACAAAATAAAAGCAGAATGCAAAGACCTCAGAAACATCTCATCAGTGATGTGCTATTTGTCTTCCAATGGAATAAGCGAAGAATACAAACCTTCAGATTTGCTGTTAACTTGAGATCCACTAATATATCCTCTGTATTAATTCCTTGTCTCTTTTGCTTCAGATAAATGTAATTTCATAGACCTTCTTTTCAAACTTAACATTAAAAGAAAAACATAGAAAGAGGTTATGGGATATGACAAAGAACCACAGGATTTAATTCTAATAATCCTTGTCCAATAATCCTTGTCTACTGACAGGAATGGATTACTTGTGCACATTCTGAGTAGTGGGTTGCTTCCTGAAATGAACCATCCTCAGTACTTGTTTTATTCCTCAGCCTCATTGCATCTATCACAGTATGCTTAGAGTCCTACATTGAAGACTCCACACTCAGTAGACTTTTTTTTTCTATATGTCTCCCATGAAAAGGAAAGGTGGAATATTAGTCCAAGTAAGTGGACTTTTAAAGCTCAGTAAAATTCTAGGCTCTACATAAAGAAGACTATCCCTCTTTATCCCATATCACCTATGTAATAGAAAATGTTCTCAGAGATGCATAGCTTGCTGTGGATTCACCTCATGTATTTGTTCAGATATTTTAGCCACCAAGCTCTATCAATATCACAGTCAGGAGATTTGAGCTGAAAACAGTTAGCTTGGTCTTTTCCTTTATATCTGTTTAACCTTTTATTTATTTGGTTTTCCTCAGTGGGCTCTGTTAATTGCCATGAGCATTTTGTCCAGATTAAGTGATCAGGCAGAACTCCTGATATCCTTGTGAAAAACACAATTTTATGAAATGGCTCTAAAGACAACTGAAGGGCAGACGTGAGACTGCTAGGTTTATGGATCAGGAGCATTATTTTTTTCATACAATTAACATGTTTATATGATACTCTTCTGAAACATGACTGAAGCCTATAATCTGTACTTCATACTCTGGAGGAAGAGCTCATGATGAATATACAGTTAAATGTCCTTAATATTTTGCAGATGCCATGAACACAAATTATGGAGCCTTGACTGCAGTGAAAGGGTTAATGATTAATTAAGTATGATGATAAGAATTAAGTATCAGCAGGGTCTAGGGTAATTGATGTCAGGTGAATAGGAAACTCCCCAGGATAATGTCAGTGGCAGAGGGAGTGGTGATTAGTGGGGATAAATGCTGGTGTGATCTGCATCTGATGAAGGCAGAGTTGAAATGTTTGTGGGGCTGGGCCCAGCTGAGAATAATAAAAGCTTTTCTGTTTCCAGCTGAGGATAAAAAGATTTAAAGTGAGAGTATGTGAAAACACGTAGAACCTTTTCCATCTTTAAAGGATGCAATTTGTTGTATTCTTTTAATACCATAAATCTTTATGATATGATTCTAAAAATATATAGTGATCTATGTAATCTCTAATTCTAAGTAGCCTTAAGAAACAAAGAAAATTGAGGTCTGTTATTTTTCTCTCTGCAGTACAGAGAAGGGTAGATGAAGATTTTGTTGTGCTTCCACTTGTTTCAGTTACAAATGAGATTGTAAAGATTCTGTTACATCCCTGTGAACCTCCTTGAGAACTCCAGATGGAAAACACTGGTAAGTGTTGTTTTATGTGGTTTTAGAAAGCTGTAGTTATAACTTCCTATTGCTATTGTATGGGTATTTGCGAGTGGTGCTACAAGGGCCATGATAGCAGTGCTTATTTATTTTCTGTAGGTGAGTCTCATGAACTTTTGATGTGAATCTGGACCACATCAGTTTAGCTGACATGCTATACATGAAAAAACAGAGAGTTCCCTGGGGTATCAAATAAAGGTGCCATTTGCAGAAATGAAGCCTGACCAAGGTCTATGAATAATACAGGCTAAACACGGGTCATAAAGAAAGGTAGTTGATTTTTGCTTTGTGTCTTTGAAATAATAATTTTAGTTTGATGAACAGTTGGATAGCTCACTTTCTGTACATACTGTGTATGTTGTCATTGTATTACTTCTGCATTATATAGGAAGGTATTTAAAAATCCAAGATGATAGACATGGTAAAACAAAGGTGGATCTATTTATATAGCCTTGTTAGCAGAGATTAATCTAAAAGTACAGTTTTATTGCTCTGCATGGGAGTGGATTCTTGGTGACTATTATACCATCTGAATAGTGAGAGAGGTGTAAACCATTCCATTATTTAATTTTTTAGACTATGATCAATAATTCTTAATATGTATATTATATATAAATGTATTTTAACTAAGTAAGTTAAATTTAAGTTGTTGAGGATATCAGTATGATTTTTCCCTGTCTCTGGAACGTGCAAAACTTTCACATATGGGCATTTAGAGGAAAAAAAACTATTAATACAGGAAATGTTTGTTTCACTTTCCAACAAATTGTCCTCAATCTCTCCTTAGAAGCACAGACTTTGATTATGAGTTATTTCTCACTAGCTACGTACCTTTTAGTTGGCAAGGAATATAATTAAGTCATATATACTGTAGTACAAATGGAGTAATTCTGCTTTAATTAGAGGTGTAGGTATTCTGTACTAATGCCAAAATTTGTCACTGAATTAATCTCTTGCCTTACTGTTGAAATTCTTAAAGAGCTTTATACAGCCAAGTGAGTAACACTCTCCATTCCTTTGCAGCAGGAAAACTTAAGGAAAAGGCTGCTCAGGAAACCACACTTTTGGTGTGTTTTATTCAACAGATCTTTTCATGGAAGTCATCTGGAACTTCAATTCACCTCTGTAGAGCAACGTTTATACCAACTTGAAGAAGAGGAAGCAAAGGGGAGAGAGAAGACCTGGTGAGATATTTAAAACCAGGTCTTGTACTTTAAATCCCACATGTTAAAAATGAGAAAAAAATACTTGTTTTTCTGACTCTGTCTCCCCGACTCTGAACACATAAGTGTTATGAACTCAGCTTTCTGGACTCAGTGACTGCTCTGAGATTGGGGTCACTTGGCTAGCAGTGCAGCACTCAGCAGCTGCACCAAGTTCACCAGGCAGCCTTCTCTATCAGTGTTTATTATACTTGTGTTTGCAGCATGTCTTGCTGCGTAATGCACACAGCCTCATTGCTGGCAGATTTTGTGTAGCTTGCCTGTTTTAGTGAGTTCATTAAAAATGTCATTATCTAATTTTCCTAGAAAAACTAGGGGAAAAATCTGCTTTTCTGAAACTGTATATCTGATTGTATAGATGCTCCCCTGCTGCTGGCAACAAACTCCAGGAAATATGGGACAATCCCTGGAAAAGAACAAGAGGTGATTGAACGTGCAACCATGCAGCTAACATACTGAGTGGGCATTCCAGCAGTCTGGATAAAAGTTATTTATGTTGTGACTACATCTAAAAGGGCCTGAGCACTTTCCAAATACAAGAGAAAAATAATCATTGCACCCAAGAACTGGAATATAAGAAAACAGGCATGTATTGAAGGCTATTTTAGGACAGAGCAAAGAAAATAGGTGATGAACTTGAAGACAGATATAATAAAGTTTCTGAAGGTGGTTGGTTGGTTTAATGTCAATACTATCAAGTCATACTAATACCAATACAATTGGTATTAGTCCAATCCAAGCTCTTATATCTTTTACAGTTATCTTCCCTATTTATCTTGCCTAGAAACCCTGACTCCGCTGATAAAATCCCTTATGCTCTTCCTTTCACCATGTAAATAATCTTTTCAGTCAAAAGACATAAACTAAATCATATGTCCCTGAGCTATTAACAGATGAATTCTGGGGGGATTAGGTAATTTGCATGTACACAGAATTTGCCAGTGAATAAATCTTGCTGAGCAGAAGTGTGCCCCCTGATCTCAATCCTAATGACTGGAGACAATCTTCAAAATAAAATGATAAACTGATGCTGTTATAGCAGTGTGATGTTGTAGAAATGTTGAGAAGTTTGAAATTCTGTTTGTTTTGCCTGGTGCTCTAGGGACTTTAGTACAATATGGTCTTCAAGTGTTCAGCAAAGTCAAAATCTACCAATTAAAATACAATGTGTGATAGGGAGTGGAGAAACAAAAGCCTAACATAGCTTATTGGACTGCCTGGTGCCTATTCAGACATTCTGGCTGAAGTCTGTGAGAAATTCTGGTGATGCCCTTTCTAATAGCTTAGGAAGGAGCCTTGGAGCCATTTTTGGTCAGGGCTGGACTGTCTGGATAAATCCTAGGATGAGGTTCTTGCTTTTCTAACTCCGGATAACACTGTGAAAGGGCAGTTGACCTACTCTAGTATGTGGAGGTATAGTCACACCCCTATTCTTCAAATCACAGGACATAGCCCTAAAGGTCATTCCAGACCTTTCCTTCAGTGTCAAAAGAGTTTCAGGTGATTTAAGAGCTTTGACCCTTAGTGAAGAGTTGCTTAGAGATTTTGAAGGCAACAAATATGGTTTTAATTTCCTAAATCCTGCTGATCTTTATATTTTTTTCACCTCGGTCTGGAATATGGTTACAGAGTATCTCTGTGTTGGACTTACTTCTGGATCAGGTTTCTTGCACTTCTCTTGATGGTTTAATGAGAAAGAAAGAAAGCGAGTAAAAATCCTATCAGAAACAAAATCACCAATGGATTGAAGAAAGCACAATCCTGTAATTTGAACAGGGCTGAAAGGTGTAAGCTGAACAAAAAGATAGTTTAGTGGAGATGGGAGGAACTAGTGTGTTGGAAAGGAGGACCTATACTTGGAATGAGCTGAAAATCACATTTCTTTAGGGCTTGTGTGCATAGATTTTAGGGGAAAGCCAGAGCAAGTTGAATGATAAGACTAGAATATATACATTTGGAGTGTCTGATTTATTTCTTCAGCCTTTTCTGAGGTAGATATAGCATCCAAAATATTACTGAAGTTACTTTGTAGCATGGCATATAAATCGTATGATTTAGGCAAAAGAATGAGAAAATAGAAAACCAAAATGACATGGCTTTTGAAAGCAGAATTTATGCTTGGTTCATTTCTTGTATTTATCCCTTTATAATGTTATTATTCTCTCGTAATAGGGCATCATCTCCTGCCTAAAAAAGAGAAGCCTATGTCAGTCAAAGTTTTGTGGAGCAACATTAAGCAATATAAATTTAATTTATTAAATCTGCTTTCATAGTTAAAATAAGTTTTAAAATATATCAGTGAGGGAACACAAATAAAAAAGTTATTTGGGGTAGTTCTTGCTATACAGTGAGGTGCTCACTTAGTTTAAGTCACAGAGTCTTCATGCTTACTTTCTTTGTGCAGACAAGATATTGTCCCAGGACTCTGAAACCCAGGTTGGGTAATATTATGAAAATAAAAATAAAGTGTTCTGAACTTTTCATTCATCATTCTGAAAGTGGTGGCTGTGCCTGAGTGCTGATATACTTTATTGCGTTCAGTCTGGGCAAAGCTTTGAAATGTATTTGCAAGCAAACTCATCCCGGCTGTTTTTAGGTAGAGGCCTTCTCAGCAAATACTTCTCATCTCTCTGCAAATATTTCTCCAGGTGCAAAAGTCTATAAATAGAGCAGGACATCTGTCTGCATGAGATTTCAGTATTGGGTGCTACTGTTGTGGTCTAAGGTGCCAAGGAGATTGTGGCAGGGCTATGATTGTGCAAGGCAGAGAAATTAGTTTCTTCCAGTCTTAGGGTAAGAATTGAATGGAGATTTCAGATGTGACTGTAAATCTCATCCGGTACTTCCTTATATCCTTAAAAGAGGTTAATGTTTAAAGCCTGAGAACTGGCCACAGTAAGACCAGAAACTGCTTGCTTGCATGCAAGGATCATTTCTATAATAACAAAGATTTTGTATTTCTTTGTGAATTGGCAAAAACCAACCAACCAAAAAAAACCCCACCTAATCAGGGGGTCAATCACCTCCCTTGACCTGCTGGCCACACCTCTGATGCGGCTTTCTGTGCTGCTAGCACATACTACTGGCTCATGTCAAGCTTTTCATCCACCAGAACCCACAAGTCGTTCTCTGCAGGGCTGCTCTCAGTGAGTTCTCTCAGTCTGTGCTCATGTCTGGGATCATCCTGATCCAGGTGCAGTACCTTGCACTTGGACTTGTTGAACCTCATTAAGTTCACACGGGCCACTTCTCAAGCTTGTCCAGCTCCCTCTGGATGGCATCCCTTCCTTCTGTTATAACTGCGCCACTCAGCTTGGTGTCATCTGCAGACTTGCAGAGGGTGCACTTAATCCCATTGTCTATGCTGTTGATAAAATGTATTCAACAGTACTGGTCCCAAGGCCACCACTCATCACTGACCTCCACCTGGACATAGAGCAGTTGACCACAAGAGTCATCAACCAATTCCTCATTAACTGAATGGTCCGCCCTTCAAATCTCTGTCTCCAATTTGGAGATCAAGATGTCATGTGGGATCGTGTCAAAGGTCTTGTACAAGTCCAGGTAGATGGCATCAGTTAGTCTTCCCTTGTCAGCTGATGCAGTCACTCCATCATAGAAGGCCACTAGATAGGTCAGGCACGATTTGCTTTTGCTGAAGCCATGCTGGCTTTCTCAGATCACCTGCCTGTCCTGCATGTGCCTTGACGTTACTTCCAGGAGGATCTGTTCTTTGATCTTCCCAGGCAGAGTGGTGAGGCTCACCGGTCTGTCGTTCCCCAGGTCCTCCTTTCTATCCTTTTTAAAAACAGGAATGATGTTTCACTTTTTCCAGACACTGGGGACTTTGCCTGACTTTTCTCAAATGTGATGGAGAGTGGCTTGGCCACTACCTCTGCCAGTTCACTCAGGACTCTGGGGCTGGATTATTTATTGGACTTTCAGGACGTTAGGAAAATATATTTGCAAATATAAATAATTCTAGCATTGCTTGATATGATATAATATGCTGCTGATAATTTAGATGATAATTTCAACAGGAGTGTCTGTTTTTGGAGATGAAAGGAAAATGAGTGTCTGACATCAGATAAATACTTAGTATGTGATATTCTGTCATGGCTGAGGTTCAAATTAAATTTAATCTCAATTTTACTTTTTTTATGAATAGCTTGGAAAGAACTTAGATGGCACTTGAATGTGTCACGTAATGGTTTAACAGTTGGACTTTTTGATCTTAGAGATTTTTTTCTAGCCTGTATGATTCTATGAGTCTATCTTGATACAAAATGCCAGTTAATGTAACTAATCAGTTATACTAGTTGAAATAATTTCCAATCAAAATATGTTCATGTGAGGGGAAAAAAATATAGCATACTGAGGATAATTTTCATAAAATATCCCATAAAATACTTGTTTATTATTTCTCTACACAGAGAAAATAATATCACCAAAGGATATTGGTGATATCAAAAAGGATGAATTATAGAATTAGGAATGACTACTTAAAATAGATTAGTGAATGGTTAATCTGAGGCAGTGAGAACTGTCAATAACATGAATTACTTCAATAATCTGCTTTTCTACTATTACAGATTTAATTAAAGATCAGAGTTCTTGTGGGGACAGGGATCAACTGCGCAAATAATGGAAATGACCTTTTATGACCTAACAAGACTATTTTTGAGAAAAGGTCATCATCTGAGATATGTAACATGGGTGAAATGCTGGAGATGGGTAAGATCACACTCCCTCCCCCTCCCCCCATGTTAATGTGCCTGTATTTAAAATTGTAGGATATTTTAATCATATTATGAAATTTAGAAGCCTTCATTATATTTCTTGCATTTGTTTTGAATCTTTGAATCTACTGAAAAATCTTGAATACTTTGTGTATGTCACTGCATGTACAATGCTATAAGATTTTTGAGGGCTTGAAGGATCAAACATTGACAATACAACCTAAGATAAAATCTGTATAAATCTTGTCTTTATCTAGAACAGCCTTTAAAAGAGGGGTCATTATTTATAATGAAAGAATACGTTAAAACATTTTAGTTTTATATGGCAAATATTATAACAAAGGGAAAAGCTTGATCCTATTTACCTGAATAAGTCTTTCAGAGATTTTTATATAAAAAACAACAACAACAAATGAAAACCAACCACCACCACCAACAAAAACAGCAGTCAATTGTTTTGGATTTAAGCCAGTCTTCCTTATTTTAGAGTTCCATTATTTTCCCCAATTTCAGCCCTCACATGGAGAGATTATACAAGCTGTATGTGTGGATCAATTGTATTTGCTAAGGCAGTCCAACTAGAATGACTGAATTTTGCTCCTATGTAAGTACTGATTTCACAGCTAAGACAAGGATAGAAAAAAAAAGAAGGGAAAGGAAAACTTCCCCAATTTTCTATTATCCAAAGTGGCTCCATGAATTGCAGAGTTGCAGATGTGAAACTGAATGTTCAGTATTTATTTCAGAGAGATGTATATTTATTTTTGTTTAATATATCTAGATCCCAGGTATTGTCATCAGATGGTTTTAGAAAATTAGGATTTCATAAATACAGAGATTTATAGTGGTTCCTTGACAGTACTGAGCACTGGTGAAAGTGAACAAATCCTGTTGGAAGTGTCTTCTTTGGTCTAAGTATTGTTTTAAGCAGAGGCTAGGGGGAAATAAATTCTCCAAATATCACTACTTAGGACTTGTCTGATTCACACTTAGAAGCACATACAAACAGCTTTCATCTACTGTGGGCTGAGCTACCACATAAACCAGGAGCGTTAGGACATCAATGTGGTACTAGAAGAGTGCTTCTTGGTACGTAGCCTAGATAAAGGTGTTAGCACATCTATGCTATTAGAGGTCTCTTGTTGGCATGTGCACCATGGTGAGTGCAGTGTAAGTGCACTAGCTGTCTTGATGCCAGCTCCCTTCACTCTGTCCTGAGATTTCAGGTGGTGTTCAGAGACGTTCTTCCCATGTCTGGTGAATCTGTATTGTAGCAAGATGACTGGCTCTGTCCCCAACCACTTAAGCACTGGCCCTCTCCTAGGCATCTCAGAGATTCTGGGAGCCCTGGTGAAGTTGTGTGCACTTACATTAAGCTGTTGGAAAGCATAGGGCATAATGCATTTTTTCATAACATATTAATTACACTGAGAAGTTTACCTGTGCAGAAACTGTTTTGTTTGGAAATCAGCATGTGATTCCAGGAAGTCCAGAAATAGAGAGATTGTTACTCCAGTCAGTAAAATGATAGATTGCTGCCAACTGGGCTGTGGTTTCCGGCACTGACTTGGAATGCTGAAGTGTCACAAGTGTGAAGGTTTTGTGCCCTTTTTGTAGAAAGACTGCTTTCTCTTCTAACCTCTAAGGAAGCAAACAGGCATAAAGGGTGGGAAATGATACTGATATCTGAACAGCATGCATTGAACAAAAATAAAATTGTTTTTAAAATTTTGGTGCTTTTGCTGCTATTAGCCTGCAAAGAAAAGGTCATAAAATCTGTAAGTTATTGAAGGATAAGTAATTCTTACCTCTGTAGCAAGAGTACCACAAATAAGTGATCTAACACACAATTTTCCTCTATCGAAGATTAACCGTTTTGTTAAATCTTTCCAGCTTCATTAAAGGCCAAAGAACTCTAGCAGAATATTGCACAATACTTCATGGTCATGGAGACCTCCACCAGTAGGATATCTACCTCGTCTATCTAGTGGCTGAATTGTATAATAAATTTTACTATGATACTTCTGGATATTCATACTTAGGATAATTTATTTTTTCATAAGTGTTTTTGGTGCTTTAAGACTTGGATGATCTACATATATATATATATAT
>CM021698.1:13320111-13337463 GCA_011074415.1 Stictonetta naevosa | reverse complement strand
ATATATAAATATTATATATATATATATTATTATTTTTTTCCTGAAAGTGCCCAGGCAGAATAAATACTTTGTTTTATTTGGTTACTTAAATTTATTTTATGTATTTTAAGTATTGTTAAGTATTTACATTAATATGAAATCATGAAAAACATTAAAAAATATTCAGTTCACTTAAGTTTTGAATCTTAGGGGGATTTTTTTTTTTTTGGAATATTTTCTAGCCTTTGGAACATGCTAACATGTTAGTGTACACAGCTGCCCACATGTCACATGTTGGCTTCCATTCTGATTTGTTCTTCAGTACCAATATTCTTCAGAACCAATACTCTTCAGAATCAACGTGGTTCATTATATAATCATTTATAAACTTTTTAAAAAATGGTTTTGAGTTGAGTTACCGCAACATATGACTCTGTCTTTCACTTCACTCATTGTTTCAAAGTTCAGCCTATAAATGATGGGGAAGGACTTTATGTTAAGAAAGTATTTATAAGCAAGCCCAAAGAAAAGAATTCAGTTCTAGATGGGAAAGGGGATCTAAGGAGGTAGGTGTTAAATATAACTTGCTTAAAGACTTAGATTGCTATGGTCCTTGAAGTATGGTGGAGTATCTTAAGGGTCTGTGATGTATCAAAAATTCCAGGGTGTAAAAACACCACTCTAAATATCTGCTTGGTAGTGTTGTCCTTGGCATTACAAATAGCAGGATGTGTGGGTGAATAACTGGAACAATGTTTATTGGGATCTCACAATTTTAAGAGGTAGTTAGGTGTAAAGAATTTAAGAAATAATTCAATGTTTTCATAGCATGTTGCCAATAAATAAGCATAAAGGAAAGAGGAGTCTCTGCTGTGGTGAGGAATGGTAGGGAAGTAAATGCTTGTAACAAGGCTCGAAATGGTTCAGCTAGCCCATAATACAGCACAGCTCCTGTACTGGATTTTGTAATCAATTCTGATGAGATATTATGATCACCTCGCAAACAGCCTGTGTCACAGGAACAATCTTCATTTTATGTGGAACTGTTAGGGCTTTTTTATCCACTCTGGAGGAGGTTACGCAGGTAGATACAGCTAGTAACTCCAAGTGCTCTTAAAAGCCTAATGTAGCAGAAGTTCCCTGCTAGATGAAGCTTAGGAGGGAAGAGAGAAGAGCCATGGATGCACTGAATCCCCTACAGGTGGGCAGGTGTTTTCAGGTGTTCAACAGATTTGCCAAATGAAAGGGTTTTCAAGAGTAAACCTTTACCTCTTCGTAACATGGGATATCTTTGGGTACGGATATTAAACTCAAATTCTTCAAACATTTTCTTGTGCTATTCTTATTGATGACTTTTTCATAAACTTTGTTAAATTATCAAAATACTTTGTGCCAGGGCTCTGGTAGGGTCTGTGGTAAACTTTCTGTCCCACTATATCAAACAGTATCTCATTCTATGTCATACAAGTAATGCATGACATGAATAATGAAGTGTGAGAAATTGAAGTGTGCTCTGCTCATTGCTTGAATGTGTACAGAGAGCAAGTATCCATCTGACTGGATTAAATTTGTATTAGATAAAATTAAAGCAATTTTTATCTCAGAAAATCCTTCACACTTTTTTATTTTACAAATTTCTGTTGGCAACCTGCCAATGAAGATGGAAATAGGTACCTTCATATACCCACTGTGCAATTTTGTAGGTTTTTGTTGTTCATGCAATACTGATCTTTGCATTTCATTTCATCATTGGTACCTGATGAATTAAAATTTTAAATTACAAATTTTCAACATATTATAAGACTAGAATGTTACTGCTAAAGAGAAAAAATAGCTAAGAAAGTTTACCTCATGAACTTTCCAGCAACACAGTGTAGAATTATGTTGTGGTGTTTAAGAGACTTGCATCGATCTGTTAATAAAAGTAATTATGTCAAAAAATGTGTTAACACCTACATGTTCAATGCTTTGAGCTTGTCAGTTAAATAGCTGTTTGCACAAGAGCCTATAGATGGAAATTTCAGATACTCAGAAAAAGGATTTTCATATAAACTCATAGACTACTGATTGATACTAAACTTATGACAAAATATATTGAATCAATTTTATAGTGTCTTAAAGTGGACGAACTTGGACAAGGCTGAAAGAGCAGACTGGTTACCTGGATGAAGTCGGAACAAAAAGTATTTATTCACCTAGATAAGTGTTTTGCAGAATATAAATTATTTGCTAAATAGTTGTTGATATTTAGGTTTGCTGTAACTCCACAATAAGTAACTTTTTTTTTTTTTTTTTTGAAATTGTGTAGGCTCATGTTTTCTCACTTAATATAAAGGCCCTGTGCTGCTTACTGTTGTATGGACTTTGCTACTGTCATTGTCTTGTGTATTTTGCCCATCTACATGATAGGGCATACTAGAATAGCATTTTTATAAGTTCCTGAAAAATCAGTTAGTAGTCTTGAAATGAATAAGATAATTTCATAAGAGGAAAAAAAACAAACAACAAGTAGTGTGCAATTAACTTTCAAAATACTGTATTTTCATTTGAAAACATCATGGCAAAGTATTCTGGCGAAAAAAAAAAAAAATAGCTTTGAAGCTGTTCCCCACATCTGTCTCCTCTAAAATAACTAATTCTTTTTTTTTTTTTTACCCCGCACTTTTCCCTTTTTGATTCTTTTTTTCTCTTTGTATTTCCAGAAGAAAGGAAAGACAATCTAAAAAGGAGAAAAGAAGGCAGAGAAACCCACATAATCAGACGTGAAATGAAGACATTTCAAATAAGACTGAAACAGTTTTGAAAATGAAATTTGTTTGATTTATTCTTTTTTCCCCTTCAGAAAATTTAAAAGAGAATATTCATTTTTCAGGAAAATGTCAGCCAAAGTTTTAAATCAATTTTAGTGCTCAGTTATGCATATTATTCCTGTGAAGTGTGGATCTTGAATAAAGATACACAATAAATCTAGAAACTCATATCAGGAGACAGCTATTGAAACCTTGGTCCAACTGAAATCAATGATAAAACTCCCATTCACTTCAGAGCAAGGCCAAAATTCTTCCCCTTACTGACACATTTAAAGAAGTGATCAAAGTTTCAGCAATGCATTTTCTCAGACTCCACATATACAGTAGTTGCTCTATCTCGAGGCGGAGGGTCATATTTAGCATATTTTGGGCTCTTTAATGTGAGCATAATAGGAAAATGCCAATAAAAACACAAGACTTTGCAAGTCATCCTGCAGGAGTTTTCATGTCAGGGAAAAGGATTTAGTTCGGCTCTAATCAAAACAGATACACATTTTTTTTATTTATAAAAAAAAAAGAAAAAAAGACACTCAAAGACACTCACTTAGGAAGTCTAGTTACATTTTTATTTCAAAGTTTTCCTTGAAAGCCAAAAAATAATTGTAAATGCAATTCATAAGGAAGAAAATATCTGTTATTATACTGGTGGGAACCAGCATGTGGCCAGGTTAGAGCTGAGTCCTCTTTGCCTATTAAAGAACTGATCACAGTGCTGGCAGCTGGAGTTTACTTGACTGTACAATAAAGCATCCCTATGGGTATCTTTTGTTGCATTCAAAATGCCAAATGTAATCTTAGTGCACTTTTTTTTTTTTTTTCATTGAGTATAGTATCTTTAACCAAGCAAATTAAAAGAAGATAGATAGGACTAAATGATCAGCACGCACCCCAAATTATTTTAGACATTCTCTAGGAAAATGTTACATTTTCTACAAATCTGTATCTTATTTTTGGGTTGTTATTTAGTCAGTGAAGAGAAAGACCAGTGGTTACTTGATGCCATGTGCAAAGATGTTTGTTTCAATGCTGAGAAAATTGTATGACAGCCACATCTATTGATGGTACTTCACCCTGTCTATCAAATTCTGTGCATTAGTACTGAGTGAAGGTAGCATCTAGTTATAACTGATAAATAGGCCTTAAAATATTGAACCTTGGGAAAAATGAAGAAATTAAAATCCCAAGCTCTCTTAATGAATTAATTAGAGATATTTTCTACATTTTGGGAAAATACACTAAATACGATTGCGTCTTGCAAATATGCAAATGCTTTTAATTATAATTCCATATAACAAGTCCATTTGTCAATATATGTACTTTATGTGCTTTCTTCTCACAGGACTTGCTATAGCAATCTTTCTCCAAAAATGAATGGACTTGAGGCATCTTGTTGTTGAAGTGAAACAGTCTTTACACAGTCACAAAGTATTGTGGGATTTAGACAATCACAAAGTATTGTGGGATGCTAATTGAATGCTAAGATGGGAAGAGACGTGGATGGAAATAGAACTCCACTGACTGGAAAATCACTGCACACACTCCCTATTGTTTTCAAATGTATATTGTGGAACACAAGACTATGGTGTTGGACCACAGATATTTCACCATATTTCTAAAAAAAAAAAAAAACAAAAACCCTCCTCCCTCCCTCCCTTCCAAATGATATTGGGACATTTTTGTCCAAGGCCAAAGAATTTCCAAGGTACTTTGTGCTGACCTAGGATGTTCATTTCTCTATTTGGCACATGTAGGACATGTGGTCATATCGGACAAAATGCTATGTGTAAATTTTAGTTGTTTGCATTACCAATTGTAGTAGACAGTTTATACTTGAAGAAGCCAAGACTGTTCCTTGAAAGACTTGAACCCCAGACAGCATCAAGAATAAAATCAAGGTTCTTGTTCAAATGCAGCCCTGCAAAGGAGCTGTAACTCACAGTCCTTTACACAGTAAAGGACTCCACTGTACTGCATGCACAGTACTGCATCTGCTGAAGCTGGCTTTCTTAGAACAGAAGTGGACAGATTATAGAAAATTCTGCTTTCATCTGTTATGCAGTGGTCAAACAAGCTGGCAGAAAGTGCTACTCTGGCATAACCTCGTTTACCATCCTGATCAGTCTCTGGTTTAAGGCACAATCTATTTTAAAAACATAGTATTCCTGTAACTTTCCTCACCAGTTCCCATTTCAATTCAGTCAACTTACAGGGTTCAGAAAAAGCCCAGAAGTTGGCATTGTGGCCTAAGTTTGTCTGTTATAACCAGAGAGGAATGTCTTGAACTTAATATGTTTGGTTTGGGAGTTCTGTTTTGTCCCCTATAACCAATTGTCCATGTCCATCATAAGTGTAGTGTGTACTATATAATTTAACAGCAGTGGTTAGCGCAGCAAAAGCCAACTGTTGAGGCTGGGTGGGAAACCTGAGATATTTTGTTAACCAAATGTGTCCTAAAATACTCTTAATTTTTTGAGAAACTATCAATCTCTGCATTCTTGGCTAAGTGCTGTTGTTGAAATTTTAAAATGGTCTGTTCATCCTTAAGCTTCACCAAGAAAAGAAAAAAATATATATATATATATTTATTCTTTCAAATTATCAAATGTTTTATGTAGTAAGCAGAACCCTGGCATCCTTGAGCTTGAGGAATGAAAGTTAAAATGGGAGGGGAGCAGACCTGATTAATTTGGAGGAGAGTGTAAGTTTTTAAAATTTGAAAAATAAAAATATCTTGTATCTTAGGTATGGAGAGCAAATACATAAGACAAAGCTTTCTCATCACAGTTAAAGTGATGAGAAAGAAATTTCCAGGCTGTTAAAGTTATTTTTAACAGCCTGGAAATTTAAGGATGTCAGTAAAATTCCCAGTTTCTTAATTTATTAAGCCTTGTAGCCTAGAACAGAAAGGAATGGAATAGGGATTAATTTAAAGTACAGTATACTTTACCCTTTTAAATGCAGAAGATCTTTAAAAAATTAAAATGAACTTGGCTTGAGCTGAGTCTAAATGAATATGTCCTAATTTTTGCTTCTGGAACAAGAAATATAATTTGTTAAAAACATTTTTTCTTGGGGGGGGGAGTAGACACAAAGTGACAAGAAAATATATATATATATTTCCTTCTATAAACAAAATATTTTCATTTTGCACTTTCACATTTCCATTAAAAGCAAAGCCAGATAAATACCAGACTTGCACACCATTCATACAATCAGCAGATGATGCAGTCCATCTTGTAGCCAAGTAGCCCAGTGGCTGGGGAACTTGCCCAAGGAGTGGGTGGAAAAAGGCTCACCTCTGCAAATGGAGAACCCATATCTTTACCTTCCAAGAAATATCCTGGGGGAAGAATGATATATTTTTTAATTCTTTGCAGAGCAGTCCCAATTTTCTTGCAATACAATATTTGTTTTACTGAGGATTATCCCACTTTTTTATAAATAAGCGATTTAATGACTGTTTTCTTCTTGACTCATCCTGAGAGTCTTTGTCCTCTGGAGTCCATTGCTGATCCTCGCTGGACTCGACAGGCTTTGCGTGTCCTGGCTAGTTCCAGTTGGAGAGTGTCATTGATGTGCCCCCATCTTAGGGAGCAGGACTAAGATGGGGTAGAGGGAGGGGAGCAACTTGCACAAATTTAACAGCTTTTGTAACTTATGCAGGCATCTACATGAACCAAGCAATTGTGGAACAAAAGAGCAAGCCTCAGGCACAATCCCTCCTTGGGTGGTAGCCTGTGTATTTGGCAGAGTGAGGAACTGTGAGATAGCTTATAAGAGAGCTCTGCTGTTCAGGGGCCATTAACCAATCCTTATGTAAACTCTTCCTGAAAACTCACTTCCACCATACTGAGACAAAAACAGCAGTGTCTTTTCTGATCCTCTGGTAAGCTGCACATAAGACTTTTCAGTTATTTCTTCCTGTTTTGCTGCCTTTGCTTGTTGTAGGTAAGGTAAAATGGATTGCAGGCAACCTGGGACAGGGGACTGACGTTTTTCTTCTTTCTAAGTCTCTACTGTGAATGGAACAAGACTCCTCTTCTTGCTGCAAAAGTGCAGTTTCTTGATGTGAGGTGTTATGCAAGTTACTTTAATTACTTGGCCTGAGAGCCCAGGGACCTCTTCTGAACTACAGTATGGGTTCTTGCAGTCAGGATAAAGTGAGATTTGCTCAGCAGTGAAAGCAAAGCTTCAGAACCATGAATTCTGCCCCTATCCTGACTAAAATATAAAAAAATGCTGCAGTAAGCTCCAGCCTGTCTCAGTCCACCCAGCTATAAACTAATTCATTTACTGAAGGTTTATGACAAATGAGATGCAGCCAGTTCCACCTTGGCCTTTAGAGCTGAGGAGAAGTAAAGGCCTGTCTCTGTCCAGTGATTAACGAGATCCTCATTCCAAGAATTTGCACTGCCAGTGAATTATAGTTGGAACTGTTGGGAAAGGAAAAATTGTGGTTGGAAAAAGGAGTGTATTATGTGTGAGTGACACAATGTTTGTGCATGTATGTGGGTGTTCTGAGCAGATCCTTATGATGCATAAAAGAATAAGGATGAAGAATGCTGAAGTGTTGCCAAGTTGTCAAGTGTTTATCTTTTCAGATATATAGTAGTATCGACAGCCCTTCTTACTGGACGGCCCCATACAGTAAGCAGAGTAAGTGAAAAAATGCATAGAAACCTGACAATTATTTCATCAGATTTGAAACATAGTATAAATAAATCACTAATTTACATATGTGTATAATTTCTTACTCCATGAAAGGGGAAGGTTTTTCTAGTTCATGACTTGAAAGAGAATCTTGCAATGGCAAATTTGGTGTAAATGGAACAAGTTTTGTATTAAATCTCTAGCATGGGTTAACCTGTTCAGGAAGGTCTACTCCCTTTCTCAAGTCATCAGTAGGTTTCTAAGCTGCTGTGGTGCTTCTTTGCCAGTTTTTTAGTGTCTGGGCAGCCCTGAGGCTTGTCTTGCCATCTATCTCCTGCACTTCATTCTTGCCAGGTACAGCCACTTACAAAGTGCCTGTTTCTGAAAGGAGCAATCAGCTCTTTTATATGGGTTCACCTTTCTGCTTCACAAATTCCAGGTAAACTCTTTCTCCTTCCTGAGGGGTGATTCTGCGTATCTTTAGAGCTGTACAGTCTTATGTCTGTCCTCTGACTCTGAGATGAAAACCTGAATTTCCCACCCCAGAATCCAAACTGCCTAAGCCCATTCAGCCCTTGAGGCCTGAGTGCTCTCTAAATCTCTGTGCAAACCCCAGAGGATCTCTCCCCCATTAAGCAAAACATTTGCATTTCCAATAACCTTCTTTAATCTGGAATGCCTCTATATGGTTTGGGAGCAGACTCCTAGATCAATACCCGTCACTTCTTGCATATCCTTGTGAGAAAAATCTTGGACCCTTGTAAGCAACCCTCAACCTGTTAAGGAATTATTGTCCCTCCTACCCGCACTGAAAGCTTTGGTGTGTCCAACCTGAAAATCCATACAGGCTGAGTTTTGAGCATTCAAGGTTGGCAAATGGGACATATTTTTAATGTTGTATGACTAATATCATAAAACATTATTTAGAAAGTGCACACCAGTCATGTCTTCTTCCCTCAATATGCTGAGTAGAAGTCATCTCAGCTTTTGCACTAGGTGTGTATATGCACATAGGCACATACAAGTATGAAAGCTTCTGCTTGCTGTATTATTTTATGACAATGTACAGATGGTCTTCTAGATTACAAAGGAAATGCCTCTGGCAATCTGTGCTCTTCACTATGATTGATGCTATGAGGTATAAGCTTTGAGTTTCTGGAGAATATGTCCTTTTCTCATCTCTTTTTTGTCTGCTAGTAGAATGGTGTAATACCAAATGCTTCTAAACCATTTGGAAATATTTGTAATCTATTTAGATAGTCTCCTATGATATTGATAATCTGTAAAGATTTATTTAACTGTGACTTGAAAAGGACATCCCGGGACCACCAAGTGTTCTAAATTCAGCAGTGTCTAGTGGTTATTTTATGGTTAAAAAAAACAATGTGAAATTCCCTGATTGTATATTCTCCATCTCAGCATCTCAGAATACCTCCTTGCTGACCAGCAAACTATGCCTTCACTCAACTTATTCTACCTATTTTGAAATAAATTTCAGAGAATAGTGAAGTATTTCCTTGAGCAAGAGAAAAGCTACATGTTTCATATCTGGGACTTGCCTTCATATGTTTTGTATTTACTTTACTTACTGTTTTCATCAGTTTCTTCAAAATGTCAAATATATCATTCTTCACCTTTTTCTCCATAAAGATTTTCGGTTTTGCATGATACATTAGTCATCATCCAACTTGAAGCAATATTGAAAACCATCACTGAAGTAGACATAAGAAAGGTCAAAATAATCAGAATAAGTTTGTTTTAGAATTCAGTTGGTTTAAAGTTTAAGCTTTTAGACTAGAAATAAAAGTCTGTACTTTCCCTCTTATAAAATTGTAGTGAAATATACTCAAACAACAGATTAATTTAGGATTTTTAGACCTTTATATGATAAATCATCTGCTTCCCTAAATGTCACATTGACAGTTAATGAATGGTGGTTGAGATTGTGAGCCTAGAAGGTGGTCTTTGACAATTATGCCCATGAATTTCCTTATGAAGATCCTAACACTTCACTGATTAAGAGTATTCCTATTAGCGAAGCTCGAAGAAGTGGAAGTGGAATTTTCAAGTAGGTTCTTCTCCCTACTTCATTCCTGCTTCCACTGAACCACATGGAAATTTGTAAGAGAGGATGAATAAGATCTGTGAGGCAGTCCACTTGTATATAACCTACCTTGTGTTGT
The DNA here is from genome assembly GCA_011074415.1 of Stictonetta naevosa. Classification (NCBI taxonomy): domain Eukaryota; kingdom Metazoa; phylum Chordata; class Aves; order Anseriformes; family Anatidae; genus Stictonetta; species Stictonetta naevosa. Next base: position 13,327,841 of record CM021698.1, on the reverse strand, counting down.
TGTTGTTACATGAATAATGTTACAGGCATGTCATTAGTAAATATGGTTTGACCCAGCAAGCAGTGAAGAGCCACACAGCCATTTGTTCATCCCTCTCAAAGGGATGGATAAGGAAAACAATTGGAAAAAAAGATAAAACTCATGGGTTGAGATAAAGACAGTTTAATAGGACAGAAAATGAAGGCATAATAATAAAGAATACAAAAAAGAAGTGATGCATAATGCAATTGCTCACTGCCGCTGACTGATGCCCAGCCAGTCCCCAAGCAGCAGCAACCTCCCCAGCCAACTCTCCCAGTTTTATTGTTCAGCATGATGTCATGTGGTATGGAATATCCCTTTGTGCAGTTGGCGTCAGCTGTCCTGGCTGGTCCCCTCCCAGCTTTTTGTGCACCCCCAGCCTCCTCACTGGCAGGACAACATGAGAAGCTGAAAAAGTGCAAGCACTGCTCTGTAACAACTAAACCATTGGTGTGTTATCAACATTGTCTTTCTCCTAAATCCGAAACACAGCACCATACCAGCCACTAGGAAGAAAATTAACTCTATCCCGGCTGAAACCAGGACAGTAGAACTGCAGGTCAAATCTGAGACACAGAGTGGAGAGTATTATTTTTGAAATTACAGATGCAAAGATCTTTATCTCCTATTAGCTGAGAAATCCAACTTCCATATATTCTTTCCAGGTGAACTTTTAAATTAAGAATTTATTTGGGAATAGGATGGGTTTTTTTGGGTATTGATCTTTTATTTCTGAGTTGGTTAAATGGACTGATTTTTATATTTTATCAAAGGCTTGATTTTCCTTCTATCGAAGTTAATGGTTATGTTCATATGATTTCTAAGAATGCTGGATATTCTTCCAAATTAATTCTGTGCTAAAAAGGGGCAATTTGTTTTTATATAAAAAGTGAGATTTATGGTCCAGCCTGACTCAGTGTATGTTGTTGAAGACTATACAGGACTTCAGCAATCAATGCAAAATAATAAAAAATTAAAAGGGAGAAGCATTCTGTCAATAGCACTCCTGTAACAAAGGGAATACTTGTTTTATATTGATCAGCTCCTGTTAAATAATGTATTATGGCTTCACAACCATGTAGGCTCTAGCGAGGTTGTTTATTGCAAGCAGTGGCAGTACAGAAATACTCTTAGTGAGCAAGGAAATCAATATTGTATCTGTAAACACACTTGCAAATGCAATCCCATGGCTCACCCTGCAATCAGCAGCTGCCCATTAAGTCAGAATGGTGTGAGATAAGACTGCTTGTTACAGCCTGTATATCTCTTTCAGCACCTTTCTGGACAGCAATAAGATTCTTAGGCAGTTCACTTAGATTCCACTGTATAGATAACCTGTTTGCTGTATTCTACTCACCTATCGAGTATATTGGGGAAGGTTCCACAAATCAGCTAAGCCACTTCTAACATAAGATTTGTATCTGAGCACAGATTTTTAGCAGCTTTCATTCTGCAGAAACTGAAAGGTTCTGAGATCAATTTATTTGTGAAGCTGTCATTAATCCTGTCTAAAAGTAGGACATTCTCAATTTAGTGTCACAACCCTAATTGCATCCTTTCCAGCCCTTGGACTTTCTCATCACAGGCTGGGATGCACAGAAATTAGCTACTCAACTCTCATTGAATTAAAGTCCTAAAACAGCGAGGCTTCTCTTGATCCCACCCCCCAGAAATCTTTAATCATGCTAAGAAATTACTTAGCATGGTTAAGGAAAATGCCTCCATTCTTTGAAAGACTGTGGTGTGAGCACCAACTGAAAGGCTTGCTGAATGAAGCTAAAGGAAGAGTAGGGGCCAGTTAAAACTCATATTCCTGGGAAACCAGACAGCACAGCATGCATTAGTGCCATTTGGTTTATCACACCTCTGGTCACATAGGAATGTATTGGCACACTTCACCAGTGTGGGTAGATCTAGCCCTGTCCTTTGCAGATTATGCTAAGGACAATACTTTAAAAAGACTGAGTGAAGTTGAGCTTTCTATTTAGGGACTGGCTGTTCTTTTAACTACCATTTAACACTATCTGAGGTCTTTTCAGTATCACAGTCCAATTCCTCTGAACCAAACTCTCATAATTTAGGAGAGCTGTGATGCTTTTTCCAGGTGGTGATATTGATAACCCTTAATGAGGTGTGACTGGTCTCATGAATAATACAATAAAGTATAAGGCGTAAGCTTTTAGCTTAGGGTCATTATTGTACAATGCCTTTTTGTGGCCACAGAGTGAGATTTATCTGAACAAATTTTAGCCATGTAAAATTCAGGTGCCTAGCCTAAGTCAATACTCAAAATTTATAATTGATAGAGAAATATAGTCTTCTGCATGAGACTGAGACAGCTGTATAAGATAGGTGGGATGTATGAGTTTATGGGGGTACATGACTTTCTTCATTGGCTCCGTAGGAAGCCTTGGAAGCTAACCTGTATTAGATGATCCATTTTCCAGTCTAACTGAGAAAATCTTATCATATACAAAAGTAATGACCAGCAAAGGTGTAAGGACAGCCAGAGATGTGGGATTTCAACGAAAAAAAATAGATTCTATGCAATCATTGATAACTGAAGACACAAACTAGCATTGAACAATGCTGGTTGGTCTCCTTGAAGTCTTCAAAATGGGAAGGATTACTTTTGAAGTTAACTACTAGTTCAGAGACAAATTTAAGTTAAAGAGAGCTCCAAGTCATTTTGCAATGAGTAAAACAATATTGCTTGAGAGGAAACTGCCTGGCTATTGGATAGGCAATGCTTCTTAGAAAAATGTGGTGACTGAGAAGTAAAGTCTGAAATACTGGACTAAGGACCTTTATTTTTCAATACCTATATAAAAGCTTATTTGAAGTCACTTATTGATCTTGTTCCTTAGTTTCTAATAGGGTCAATATGACAGACATAGAAGAAATCAGGGAAGCAGGGTGAATTTTAGATATCTGTGATCTGTTTGAAGTCTCTTTTGGATAAGGTACAATAGGAAGATCTGGCCCTGAGCCTGGTGGGAACAGTAACTGGAATAACATCTCAGTGGCCTCAAGCCATGGACAGAACAAGGGAATGATATCCATCTTCTGACCACATAAACATGCTCTATATTTTCTTCTCTCCCTTAGGATTTTTTTTCCAGACAGGGTCACCCTGTATAGGAATGGATAACAACCAGATCATGACTGAAAGGACAGTCAGTTTTGGATCAACTTGCATAGCATTTTCATGAACACATTATTTAGTTTAAATACTGCTAAGAAGGTATCTTCCTTTAAATCCGGTAATGTAGAAGGGTGCCATGATGTGCTTTGCTGTCATGACCTGTTCACTTTCCTGAGGGTGCTTGCTTGTTTAGCTCTAGATTGGTTGTTGATATATCACCCTGAACAATATAGAAAACATTTGAAACACAAGGAAAGTTCAAAGCTGAAATGTCACCAGTAAAATGAAGATAAGACTAAACCATGGTTAATAAAAACAATATCTTTATAATAATTGTTTTCAGCTTCGGTGTGCAAAAGTGTGTGGTTTTCACACTGTATCCAAGCCATCCAAAAGGCAAATGAAATGAGTGGTGGTGAGAGGTAATATCTCTACCCCTCAGGCATCAATGAATACATACAGCTTCTGAAGTTATTTTCCCATAACTCAGTCCAAAGATCAATGCATATCTTTACACTTTCAGGAGACTCTGCAATTTATAAATGCACAAATGAAAAATGTTTTATTATATCTGTAATGATACCTCTAGAGTCTCTATAGGTAAACCTCACTTTGAGTGATATGTTTAAAAAGGTCTGTCAATGTTAGGGTTTCAAATTGCTAACTATTACCCATTAAAATATCAGTTACTAGTATAGTTTATTGTAAATCAATGAGATGGTAATCCCTTGCCTTGGTCTTTCAGCAAAATCCCTTTTTGATAGTTCTTCTCAAAGAACTAATCATGTGATTTCATCTAAGGGAAATAAAATAAGACTTTCATTAAAGTATTCTATAAAATAAATGCATATTGCAAATGTATTTTTCAACTCATGGGTGCAGAACTGAAGTGAATTATTCATTTCCAACACTGCCTTCAAATCAAAACATTTCAGCATTCCTTACTTACTAACATCAGTGGATCGTGTGAACCAGAACGCTATGTTACAATAACCTCATGATTTTTAGGCAGAAGGATCCTTGAATAATATTTCAGTCTCTGCTTTTCCCTGGAAACTTCCTTACTTTCAACAGTCCTCCTCTACTTGCCAAAAGTGACCTAACCTTGAAATTATTTGTTATTTTTGAACAGGGAACAAAATTAACTCTTAAGAAAATGGGTGGCCTATACTATCAGCACAGAGTGGAACAGGGCTCAGGTGTGTGTCCTAGCTGTTGCACTAGCACGGCTTACAGTCTTTGTGAAGTCCTTCCTGGCAGTGAAAAAGCAGCATTTTGTCCCAAAGAGCCACCTGAGGTGTTTTGTTATGATGTTTTTTGTTATGATGTTTTTTCAGCTGATTGGAGTATTTTTCATATATTTCAAGAATTGCCAGGACTGTGCTTTGTCGTTTGTTTGTTGGCATAAATCTTCAAGGCAGGAATCAGGTTTAAACACACACAGAACAATATGGTTCTTCAAAAAAGAAATTATTTAACAGAGAGGACAATCATTTTTAAATGTTGCTATTATATACACTTATCTAAGTGTTCACCTTATAAATGCTGAGGAAATAAACAATTTCAGTGACAGAAGAGAATTTTTTGATGTAGTGCTCTTGCAGGGCACATTTCTTATATTTGAGAACTGCTCAGACATTCATTCAACACAGTCCTCAGAAGGCAGTTAGGTTTTGGCAGGTACATTTATCCATGGAACAACACACAGAAAGAAACCCTGATGGTTTGGAAGGGGTCATTGGAGGTCTGAAGGTTAACCTAAGCCAAAGATCCTGAGGGAAATTATTCTTAATGAAAACTGACACATATATGCCCCTGACAGCTTTAGAAAAAACAAACATATATTTCATCTGAATCTCAAAAAGCTCAAATATTTAAGCTGTTCAACAAACCCTGAACAATTTTGCACTGAATAGTGTTTTCTACCAAGAAAAAAATAATTCACACATTTTTTATTCCTACTGCTCTTGTACCCAGTGGAACTGTTTTACATTTATCTGACCCCATGCAATAGCTTTCTTTCAAAACCATTATATTTAATACATTTTCATAAGGGATAATTTGGAGTGTTGCCCAGTCATTGTCTAAAATGAAGCAAGAGCAGAACCTGTAACACAACACGTGCATATACTATCCCCACATTGTGTGTGAATGCAAGAACAGACGTAGTTTAGAAGCAATAAAGAGCTATGCCTACCTAATGAACTCCAAATGGCATTTCTTGAATACTCACATCTCTCACTGAAGCTCGTGGGCTTTTCATATGTGTAAAATAAGGATAGTAAGTGTAACCAAGTTACAGGCACATTCTTATAGTAAAGTATGGCATCCTCAACAGCACACCCATTTACTGTAACAACAGAAACGACATGGAGTTTTCCAAATGTTATAAAAAGTTTTTGGGTGTATGCTTCCACTGAACATGAACTGGATACTGTTCTTACAAGTTTCTTAGTAAGAAGACTATCTCCTGTAATTAAGATGAGTATTATAATAACAGATAAACTGAGATGGAAAGGAACTTGAGAAAGGGAGAGATAAATATATATTTTTTTCAGTAGGCAACTATGAAAGAACTGACTTACTAATTAGAAGAGGTTGAATGCTTCAAGCATATTACAATTCAATCCAGACCTTAAAGGATCAGATCCCTATCATATTGCCCAATGTGCCATTTCAGATCTCAGACAAATTTTGTAAAGCATATTGCTGATAAAAGTCTATGGCAATCAGAAGGCACATTTCCATAAAGAAGGTGAGAACTGTTGAGTATGTCATCTTGCAGGAGTTATACTGGTTTAAAACAGCTGAGATTCTGCCTGTAATCAGCACAGTGCTGGTGACTGATGACAACATCTTAAATGTCTGGGAGCTGAAAAATAATTGTTTATCCCAGCCTGTGTTAAAAGGGAACCCTTGTTAACATTTGCATCACAAGGAGGCCCAGAGACCTATTCTAGCATCAGGAGTCCATTTTGCTGTCCTCCTGAAGTGTTTATGTACTCAGTAGGCTTGTCCATGGAAAGGTGTGAGAAAAGCAGAATTGTCTGTAATAGAAACAGAATTGGAACCAGAGGGAGTATGAAAGCTTTCTACACCTGATTACAAGAGATTTCCACACCTGATTATAAGAGATAAGACATTTTTTCACAAGAAGTATAAAGAAATACTGGAGTTACCTTATCAAGATTGAACCCTTATAAGTGGTTTTAATTCAAGCAAGATTTGAATTGTGGAAGTAAAAAATACTGAAGGAAAGCAGGCTAACAAACTTCAAATGTGAAATGTAAATGCAACTGAAAGGTAGAAAACAATTTTTTCTCTTTATCTAAGAGGACAGACACTGGTTTAAACTGTAGCAGTAAATGACCAGGAGAAGCTTTATAACAAAGAAGGCTGAGCTGAAAGGTATGAGAAATGTTATCAGTAACAGTTTAAATTATAAAAACATCTCTTAAAAGTGGTTTAAGGATTCTCAGGGCAGGATGAAAGACTACATGACTTCGACATTGCTTCTGGTACTCTTTCCATCCTCTGGTGTCCTATGGAGTATGTTACAACAGAGGTCAGGCAATATGATCATAGTTATATCATAGAACTCTATTTGCAAACATCCCAAGAGGTCTGCCTGCTGCACTGCTGGGGGCTGAAGGCAGACAGGTCTCTGTTCCATTCCAGGACAAACTGACACCTGTTTTATACCTGTTTTTGCAACAGTGACTGTCTAGTCTACTTAAAAAAAAAAAAAAAAAAAAAAAAAAAAAGGCTTAGCACCTAAAACAGGACTTAAGGTAAAGGATAGTGTCTATATTCACAATTGTAATGATAGATGTTGCTATTCAACTGCTGCTTAGCTCAGAAGGCACCTCAGTTTTCTTGGTATCTTCCTTATCTTACTGTTTCCAATATACACATCTTGTCGTATCTTATTGTCCTGAAAGGCTATTGGTGAATATGTCCCAAAATGGGCACAATACCCATTTGATGCCTATGTCCAAGTGAAGCCCTGAAAAAAAGTATTTCTGCCCATTCTACCAGGATCCCTGTAACACAAACTTATAGAACGTATCACAAAATGTACTCAAGCCTAATTCTATCTATAAAAGTTACTTTGGAAGTTGGAGTCCTCCCTCTTCTCCCTCCGTCTCCTCACTCCGCCCATCTTTCTTTCTTTCTTTCTTTCTTTCTTTCTTTCTTTCTTTCTTTCTTTCTTTCTTTCTTTCTTTCTTTCTTTCTTTCTTTCTTTCTTTCTTTCTTTCTTTCTTTCTTTTTCTTTCTTTCTTTCTTTCTTTCTTTCTTTCTTTCTTTCTTTCTTTCTTTCTTTCTTTCTTTCTCTCTCTCTCTCTTTCTCTCTTTCTCTCTTTCTTTCTCTCTCTCTCTTTCTCTCTCTCTTTCTTTCTTTCTTTCTTTCTTTCTTTCTTTCTTTCTCTCTCTCTCTTTCTCTCTTTCTCTCTTTCTTTCTCTCTCTCTTTCTCTCTCTCTCTCTTTCTTTCTTTCTTTCTTTCTCTCTCTCTCTTTCTTTCTCTCTCTCTCTTTCTCTCTCTCTCTTTCTCTCTCTCTCTTT
>CM021698.1:13230119-13320011 GCA_011074415.1 Stictonetta naevosa | reverse complement strand
TTCTTTCTTTCTTTCTTTCTTTCTTTCTTTCTTTCTTTCTCTTCCTTGATTACTTGCCCAGTAATTCTTTATCCGGGATTACTTTCCCCTTGTGGGTCCTGTAATTCCGAGGCTGTACAATGAAGTTATCTCACTTTTCCGTATTCCTTTCCACATGTCAACACAAATTCAGTTGGAGATGTAGAGTTCCTATTTTACCTGGGATGATCATGGCCACTTTGCATTATTATTATTATTATTATTATTATTATTATTATTATTATTATTATTATTATTATTATTATTTTAGGTAACCTCAACTCCTCTTAAGGAGATTTAACTCCTCTTAAGGACATTCTTTTCCTAAAGATGGAGAAAGGTTTGATTGATTGTGTTTCACAGAAGCATTACAAGGGCATCGATTGACACATTTCTTTTTATGCACAATGGTATACTGTAGATATACATGTAAACTAAAGTGGATCTCTCTTATACCAATTCCAGATGGCACACAATTTCTTAAAAAACTACTATTGCTTGGAATTTCAGACACTGAACTTCCTGTTAAAACATCTGGAAATGTATATATATGTAGTTTGTTTACAGAAAAAGATATGATTAAAAGGATGTTATTAATCCAAATATGTTTGACTTCTTATTTAATCTAATCCTCAAGCTCATTTTATGTTCTTCATCCAACTGGCAGTAATTCCAGCCCAGCAACAGTTTAGGACATCCTCATCTGCTCTGAGCAGCTGGCATGAAATAAGATGATGTTTGTGATAAGACTTACACTCTTCCTGTTCAACAATCTCTCATAATAGCGTGAACATGCACTAACTTTCTGAGGTGATCTTCACAACTTTCTAATCACTGGTGCAAACGACGCTTATTCCTCGTATCTGGTAGGTAGGTACACAGCTCTGTATTCAGCTGTGATAGCCATCCCCAGGATATAGTGACAGTGATGGTAAACAGCCTCTGTCTTACCCTTACTGAAGTTTGAAGTACTTCATTCTAATGGTGGCATCACACAACCTAGAGGATTTTTATTTCTTCTGTAGATCACTGTTGACAAACCATGGAGTGAGTATATGTATGATTTAGGTATTTCAGCTTTCTTGCAGACATTAATGCTGTCTTCTTTTAAGCTCCGAAATTGGAAGATACATTTGCCATTGCAAATTAACTTAAAACATTTTCAAACAAATTGACTTTAAAAGTATCTTCATCCCTGTCTTAATAACACAGTCATAGAAAGCAGGGCTGGAAGGACTTGAAGATGTCAGCCTGACATCTTGACAAGATAGACTACACCTCAACCATTCCTGACAGATGTTTGGCAAAACATTTTTTAACAGTCAGTGATTGAGATACCACAGCTGTCCTAGGTGTTATTGATGAACTTCTAATTTTAGATGTCATTATAGTTCGGACAATTGTATATCAACAAGTAGAAGAGATTAAAAGAAAAAGCCTTTTGAAAACAGGATAAGGACTCTTCTCTCAAAAAATTAAAATAAAATAAAAATTAAATCCTGAGATGAAAAATATTGCAACTGTTCCTCCCATTAAAATATTTTCTAAGACAATACATTATTTTAATTTTTAGACTTTAGGTCACTCATTTATAAGGGAGAGATTCAGGTTGATAAAGGACAGCAGCTCCAAGAAAAATAAATGAGGCTACTGTTAGGGACAAATTACAAAACAAAGCTTATGAAGTATGTTCTGTCACATTGTACTAAAGGATTATTTTGCTTTTGTGTAGACCCAGGGGCTACAGGTTTCTTGAGGGGTAAGGAAGACAATCCAGCTGCTATTCATTAATACTTAGCTGAGCAGGCACTCAACTCTGTGGCACTCGTGAAGAAAGTTCAGGCTAGTTAGCTTCTCATGAACATGGGAAAGAGCCAGTGCAGTTAAATGCAACATCTAAACAAATAAATTGCTGTATTCAATGAAATATACTTCCTATAAAATACAAATCTTGCCTTCTGAAAGGTGAAAAAAATATCTAATGTTGTATTGGGTTTAGGTGGCAAGGGTTTGGTAGTGGAGGGCTGTAGGGTTGGCTTCTGTGAGCAAAGCCCAGAAGCTGCCCCATGTCAGATAAGAGACAGCTCCAGCCAGCTCCAAAAGGGACCAACAGCTGGCCAGAGCTGAGCCATGAGTTTGGGCCTCTGGGAGAGCACAATTAAGAAAGGGAAAAAAATGACTTTGGAACAGCAGCTGGGAGAGAGGAGTGGGAACCAGCCCTGTAGCCTCCAAGGTCAGTCCAGCAGGAGGGCAGGAGGTGCTCCAGGCATGCAGCAGCAGTTCCCCTGCGGCCTGTGGAGAGGCCCCTGGTGGAGCAGGCTGTCCTCCTGCAGCCCATGGGTCCCACATGGAGCAGATCTCCACGCTGCAGCCCGTGGAGGAGCCCCCGGTGGAGCAGGTGGATGTGGCCTGGAGGAGGCTGCGGCCCATGGAGAGCCCCTGCAGGAGCAGGCCCTGGCTCGGAGCTGCAGCCCATGGAGAGGAGCCCACGCAGGAGTAGGGGGTCTGGGGGGAGCTGCCACCCGTGGGGGACCCGTGCTGGAGCTGTTTGCTCCTGGGGGATGGACCTCGTGGTACGGAGCTGTGTGAGAGCAGTTCTTGAGGAGCTGCTGTCTGTGGGAAGCCCCCACAGGCTCAGTTCAGGAAGGACGGCATCCCGTGGGAGAGACCCCATGTTGGGGCAGGGGCAGAGTGGCTGTGAGGGAGCGGTGGGGATGAAGCGTCAGGGACTGACCACAGCTCCCATTTCCCTGCACCACTCGGGGAGGAGGGAGCTGAAGGTGGATGGCAGAAAGGTGGTTTTAGTTTAGTTTCTCACTGTTCTAGTCTGTTAGTACTAGGCAATATGTTATTATTAATCTCCCAGTATTGAGTCAGATTTGACTGTGACTATAATGGTTGAGTGTTTTCCCTGTCTTTATCTCAAACCTTGAGCCCTTCCCATTGTATTTTTCTACCCCTTTTCTTTTGAGGAGAGGCAGTGAGAGAGTGGCTGTGGTGGAGTTCAGCTAACTAGCAGGGTAAAACCACAACAAATATATAGAGGAATGTTAAGTTTTTCTACATTATTATAACATGAACAGTTATTTGAATCACCTATACAATCTTGAGCAGTGTCATTAGAGTGAATACTAATGGTCAATGATTGTTAACTGCAGGGGATTCTGGACTTATATGAGAGAGAAAAACACTGGAGTAATCTGGTTTGTAAAAGATACCTATGGTGGAGAGGTAAAATAAAGAGGTCTACACAGTATTACAAATCCTTCTACTAGTTCTTTCTGGTCAGATAAGTATGACCGTATACACCATCACCATACACCATCACCATACACCATCACTGTTTTTGATATGTTATGATTTCTTTTTGTAAAGCTTGTATCTCTATGAAAATGGCAGACATGATTCTGACAGAATGTGGCATAGGAGTTGCACCTCTTAGTACCTGGACGAGGACAGAAGGTAGGACACTGGAGATTCCCTTTTTGTATCAGTGTTCTCTTTAATGCTAGACAATGATCTTTGGTATGACCTATGGAGAAAAAAAATGGGAGAAATAGTAACTAGCAGCCAAATAGGATGCCAACTCAAGTGAAAACGCAAGCCAACTAGCAAGGGCTGAACATTTCAACAAGGGATGTAAGTGTCCAATAACTCCATGAGAATATCAATGAGAAACATTTGTTCTTGATTACTAGGCAGATGTCAATGGATTAATATGAAAGGTAAGATTTAATTAGGAGCAATGCTTTGCAGAAAAAGTTAGAACATATAAGTGGACAGAGAAGGAGAAAACAATTTATCCTTAAGGTGCCAATTTTATGTGTTTTTGAAGAACTGTGCTATATGCCTATGTTGTTTTAAGTGAGAAACTTTGTAAGAGCCTGAAAGAAGCAGAGAAATTAAAATTCAGGTTAAGAGAACAAATATCACAGTCTCCACCAAGGATATCATCACTGAGGTAAAGTAAGGTATCTCCTGAGAATTTTGTAATTTACTTTTCTTCGTAATGCTAAAAGTATGAGAAAGAAATAGTCGAACTTACACATAAATATTTGTAGACAGTAAGATGAGCTTTCTTTAAAAACAATGTTTTGAAGAAGTTCTACCTTTATAACTGCCTAGTCCAGAAGATGATTAACACAGAAAAGAAAAAAGAAACAAGAAAATAAAGGAAAATAAAGGAAAATAAAGGAAAGGAAAGGAAAGCATTGTTTCTTATACTTACTGAAAATTATAGTTCTTAGTGTCACTAATACTGGTCATTCCACAATGAACAGTCAATACAATATATTGTTCACAATAGACGCTATCTGCTTGGATTTTGTCACCTGGGCAACAGTGCACATATTTCGGTTTCCAAGGGCACTTCAGAAGGCAGTCTCTGCTGCTGTTATAAAGGACTTCCTACTGGACTTTTCCCTGATTCTGTGTTCCATTAAATCACATTGATTTCAGTAATTCATCTTGTATTTTCAGTGTTATTTCATTCAACTTGAAACCTTTTTTAAGGAGGTGTTTATCAGTGAATTCTGTATTATCCCACTTTAAAGCTGGAACAAGGAACTACAGAGTTCAGTCCGCATCTTTTTGAAAATTTTGGAGAGAAGTTCACGCTGGGGTGTCATCTGTTATGAAGGTTCCTAGCGAATCTGTCAGAAATGAAAACAATATGTTTGGATGGGAAAAAAGTTCTATAAAAAGCAGTTTCCAGTTAAATCTATATAGTTCCAATAATAGTTTCTGATGGTGCTTCTTAACAATCTCAAAGTGGATGCTCTGAATACATAGGATTGCTATATTTCGTTATTTAGTCATTCAGATGACACCATAAAGACAAGTTGAAGTTGTCTTAGGAGCTATTTAAACAAATGCTCTGAATATGTATACTCACATAGAAAACTGCTGAAATATTCTCATTCTCTACTATATTTGAGAGAATTTTTCCATACGTGTTTATTATCCAAATAATAGTTACAGATTTAAGGGTGAACTTTTTGTCTTAGCATAAATTTGCACTCTACTACAAGGTGCATTCAATGCCTTATCAGGCACTGAATTAAGGATTGCAGGATTCAGCAACTCATGCCTCTTTGCCCTCTTTGTGGCTGCTGCATGCAGCTAATTCCTCCTGGGAAAACAAGCAGGCCATCATTTTGTTTACCATCCAGTAAAGATACCTGGCAGTTTCCTTGCACAAAATGAGCTGCTCTCTTGTCAGGAAGATGTTTGATCCTCTCACAAGCTCTGCCATCTGTTGAATAAATATAGGCATGTGAAAGTTCAAAGTGTTACTGTGCGTAGTAACAGGCAGTGGAACAGTGCATAGTATCGACTCGTAGAATTAAGCCACATACAGTACCCAATTATGCCAGACTTACAATGCTGTTAGGAAGAAGACAAACTCTTTCAAAAAGTCACTCCCTCAAATAAAGGAAAAAATATATAGATCAATATTTTCTGTTGGTTACCATGTGGATTTCATACTTAATTGTCAATTTAGCTCTGCCCACACAAAATTCATTCAAATTTGTTTAATTTAATTCAGCATTCTGGATTGACCAAAAAATCCTTAAAAATGCAAAGTTGAAGAGACAATGAATTACAATGAATAAGGTGGCAATTTTCAGTTTGTTCCTTAGTCCCAGAGAGACTGTGAAATCTCTTGCAGAAACTGTTTAGTACCGATTAATGGGTTTGGTTTTGTTTCTATTTCAGTGTACAGAAAAACAAAACAAAACAAAACAATGTATTTATCCTACTCATAAACAAAATCTTCTCTAGCATTTCTTGTAAATGTATGCAAATATGCAAGTAGGCCTTTTTTTTTTTTTTAAATTGCTGATATAAACTTATTCATTACTGTTCCCAATACTTGTAAATGATACATATAATTCTGAGCATAGATGTTGTACAGTTACATCAGTGCCCAATATAGCTTAAAAAGGCATTTACAGAATATTCCTGCAAGATCACGTTATTATTTATTTTATCAGCCTTTATTGGGCTAGAAATAACATTGAAGCACTGATTTAGGAAGACATTTAAACACTTGCTTTCCATGGTCTGAACCAAGACCATGAGTAACAACTTTGCCATTGCTATACTGGCTCAGAATCCGTCACTGTTAAGCCATTGTGAAATGGTTTGCTGTTGTATCATAAAAAGTAATATAATGAGGTGAGCTAACATTGAAATGAATATTTATTATACCTCTTGTATTTAATAACATGATGTGCTATAGTCATTTTCATTGTCTTTGAGTTCTGTGGTAATGTGGTACTCATAGTTTCAGGACAGGCTTCTGGAAGAGGTATTTAGTACAGTCCCAGCTCTGGAAAAGACTATAGTCTCATCATTAGTCAAGAGACAGTAGAAAGCAGGGGAAGCTTATAACAAACAAGTTGGGAAAATAAAATAGGACACAATTATTAGTTTGAAGTGGGGTTGCAGACTTCTACAAATAAGATTTATCTGACTGAACATAGAAATCTACATCTGAGTGACATCTAAAAAGTCTAGCTGATGGAATATTTTTAACAAGTGTAGGACTTACCTCACAAATTTTAGCCATGCATTGTTTACATATCTTCTCTAAATTAGTTGTCTATATGTCATCTATTGTCAAGAGAGAGAGGTACTTCCAGGGGATGTTTATTTCCATGTTGAAATTGTTGTGTAAGATAGGACCCATGAATTGTTCTCAGCAGCTGCCTATCTCTTTTCAATTACTTAAGAAGAGCAGAGAGGACTAATTAAATTTAGATAAGTTGTAGACAGCTCAAGTTGGCTCAGCAGAATCCAGCCCTTAACTTGCAGCTTAATTTAATGATCTGATGATTGAAATATCAGTGACTACTTTGTTCTCTGATTATTTCATTGTCAGAGCAAATGGAGATCTGATTATTTCCCTCAGAGGTGTACATTAAGGTGTACATTAACTACAACTGTGTTGTAGTTCATAGATAGGCCCTCATGATAAATAGATATGAGTTGTGACCTGTAGAACTTTATCAGTTATTTACTAATGGATGAGGATTAGCAGATGATGAAGATTAGCAGATGATAAGGAGATCTATTTGTATGTCTTAGCAAGTAGGAAGACTTTACTACAGTATAGATCCAGAACTAGAGATTTGCTTATGTTTGATACTAATTTTTGACCTGTATGCTATAAGTACTCAACACAAATGTCTATGTGCAGGCTCCAAAAATCCTTGCAAGTCATTTGAGTTCTGTCACTGCTAAAAGTACCACACATGAAGAGGACTTTGTGATTCCAATTTCAATATTGATTTGCTAAGTCTAGCCACTTCCAACTAGCACATGCCTTGTTTTACCACTTGTATAGAGGAGCAAGGAGTCACTACTTCTGTAATATTTCTTAAGATCTTGAACTAAGAAGCACAGTTTAAAATATGAGTAGTTATGATGTTACTGACTCAAAATACTAAACTAATTATATGTTAATACAGGCAGCATGTTCTCAAATTTCAGAACTTAAAACTAAACTTATGCACCACCAATGTAGGACAAACGCTAAAGCCAAATATAAAATATAAGATTTTACTACTCTAAAGTCACTGGAGTGTTGGGGTGTTGCTCATACTCTTGGTTCAGCCATAAAATATTGATAGCTGTTGATTTTTAACAGCATTTGGTTGGGTAGGATATTTTTCTCTTTCCCAGAGGAAAAACCTAATGGGCCTTAAAGCAAATCTTATTCATTTGTGGCCTGACTCCATTATTTTTCTGTAGGCTAAATTTTATTTGTCTGCTGATGGGAAGCACTTTTAAAAATGATTATGATGTTGATATTCTTGCAGTAAAATCTTGCATGCTGTTAACAGATGACAAAATGAGATAAAGAGAAGGGAAAACAAGGTTAGTGTGAAGTGAAAAATGATGTAATATTAAGGTATGTTGTTGCCTTATGTTGCAGTTTGTTTTCTGTTTCATACAACTGTCAGCACTGATGTCTATCCTTATACTTTTATGGCCCAGAATGTTCAAAATGTTTTCCTGGTGTGTAGATATTGTTTTGAATCTGCACTTCATTATACTGATATTTGCATGTGTAATTCACTTAGGTATATATACTGACCCCAGGGAAATGTCCAGTGAACATTCACTGTGCTTGAGCTAGAATGAATGATGAAACGCTAATGAAAAAATATGGGCTTAGCTGATAGCAACTGAACTTTGCCAACCCATAAGACAGGCTGGATCAAAGATCTTCATTAAAAATTGGTTCTTAAACCATAATTAGAACACATTAATTTTTGAGTGTTTCTTTATATATGTAATGCAAGTAAGTCTACTAAAACTGTTTCCTTCAAATTTTATCATTTGATACCTATTCAGAGGGAATGAAGGTGGTGTACAAACCATTGGGTTTTCTTCTCCTAGTAACTATAATGGAGTAGAAGGGGAAATGTAGTGCCTCCTTTCCTTTTCTTTATATCTTCAAGATTTTTAAGCTGATAGTAATTCAAAATGACTATGTCAAAATTCAGATTATACAGTGGCATTCAACCAATTCCCAAGTGAATTTCTGACTAAAGTAGCAATGTTGATTGGGCACTGCCTATTTCATAATTGTCACTGATATGCTAGTCAGACATTTGCACTGCTATTTTGTATGTATTTTTTAAAGTATGTCTATGTCTACACAGTTTTACAGCCAGACTATTTGTTCATATGTGTAGGCTTGCTCTTCTCCCATTCTAAGGTTGCCAGCTTTATAACTGTTACCATATAGCTACATTATTTGATAACTTTGGCCAAGTTAGTAAGTTTTACAGTATGGCTTGGCTCATAGATTTGACTCATGGAATCACAGAATCATAGAATATCCTGAGTTGGACAGGACCCTCAAGGATTGTTGAGTCCAACTTATGACTGCACAGGACCACTCAAAAATCAGACCCTATGTTCGAGAGCATTGTCCAAACACTTCTTGAACTCTGGCAGGCTCGGTGCTGTGACCACTGTCCTGGGGACCCTGTTCCAGTGCCTGACCACTCTCTTGCTGAAGAACTTTTTCCTGACACCCAGCCTGACCCTTCTCTGTAGCAGCTCCATGCCATTCCTATGGGTGTTGTTGCTGTCCCCAGAGAGCAGAGCTCAGTACCTGCCCCTCTGCTCCCCTTGTGAGGGAGCTGCAGGCCGCCATGAGGCCTCCCCTCAGTCTTGTCTTCTTTAGGCTGAACTAACTGAGTAACTTCAGTTGCTCCTCATATGCCCTCCCCTCCAGACCCTTCACCATCTTTATAGCCCTCCTTTGGACACTTCTCTATTAGTTTTATGTCCTTCTTATACTGTGGTGCTCAAAAGTGCACGGAACACTCGAGGTGAGGCTGCACCAGTGCAAAGCAGAGCTTCCCTCGACCAGCCAGCAATGCCATGTTTGATACACCCCAAGACACGGTTGGTGCTTTTGGCTGCCAGGGCACACTGTTGAGTCATATTCAACTTATCAACCAAAACACCCGGATCCCTTTCTGCGGGACTGCTCTCCAGCCTCTTGTCCCCCAGTCTGTATGCATAGCCAGGGTAGCCCCTTCCCAGGTGCACAATCTCACTCTTGCTATTGTTAAACTTTGTATTGCTGGTGATTGCCCAGCTCTCTTATTTGTCTTGAGTGTATCAGTATGACAGCATGGCTGTTGTCCTCATGTATCTCAAGTGACCCATCCTGAGAACATCAACAAAAAGTACCCTTCATCAATCATGACATGAGGGAGGTGTGTGTTAACACCTGCCCTTACCTTATTCCCCTGCATCCGCCACAGGTCATGGCTAGAGATGTTAGTCTTCCCTTTTTTTTTGTGGGAAGTGCTGAGAGGGTGACTTATGAAATACTATTGTTTACTCCTGGTAGGACAAAGCCATGGAATAACAGAAATACAATCAAAAACTTTTCAGGATGCTTACAAAGAAATAACAAGGGGAATATATCTTTCTCTGAAGGGAAATTAGCCAATATACAAACAAAATGAAGCAAGGAAATTTGCTGCATGTGCCACCTACAAGCAATAGATATGAATTACAAAGGCACAGCTGAGAGCAGGTTCAGGGAGAAGTTTGGAGAAGATGCTGCAGTTTCAGGCATTCCAGATTCCATTGTTCTGCAGATTCAGAGGCCTAACAGGAGAGGGACAATAATGGCAAACGTGGCTCTACAACCCACAGAGTCAGCTGTAGTGATCTGTTATGAAAGAAGTTTAAAGAATATTTGCTTCTTTGTAGCTCATTTTTCCATGTTGTGTGTAACTTAGGTTGTATTTATTCAGCTCTCTTAAGTAGCAGATCAAGGAGCTCCTGAAAACACAGGAGATTTAGGAAAGCTTGTCATTTCTAAGCTCTACTCTTTTTCCTCTTCTGGACAGGATCCCTTCTGTGCTCTGCAGAGACACCTCCAGCAGCTTTGGGCAAAGCACAATTCAAGAAGAGTTAATTTAATGGAATAGAATTATTTGGAGGATCACTGAGCTCCAGTAACACAAAGTTGATTTTGAGCCCACTGCAAGTAATTCAGTTGTTCTTGGTCAATGAAAAGCAATCAGAGGATCATTTTGAACTACTGTGCCTCAGTCATGCATTGGGTAGACTTAATTAAAATATATTAAGCTACCCCTACACTTAGAGTTACACTTGCACAATAAAACATTTTTTTATTTTATTTTTTTTTTTTCCTGGCAACTAGGTACAAAAAAACCTCCAGGTGATCAACAGCATTTCTGTTTCCATATAATTCAATCGTTTTTCTACAAAAGCTGTCAGAGATGTGTTGGTATATCATCATGATATCTCTGTTAAAAAGAAGAAAAAGACAGTGGCCCAAATTTATTTGTAACCTTACACCATTATATTGAACACGTAACATATATCATACAGGTTCAGTGACTCCTTGTGGTGAGTCATATTTCTTCAGGAGAGTTAAACTGGCTGTAGCAGTTAAACAGGTAATCCAATGATCTGCATGAAGTAGGTTTATTATTCACAAAACTCAGAGAATACAAGACCAAAAACAATATACAGCTGTTTTTGACTAAGTGCAATTCAGGCATTGCATTGCAATAATGTGGTTTTGTTTTGCAAGAGTAACATTTAAATCCTGCACTAAAAGTGTGCATTTCTACTGTGCAAAAGATACTGACCCTGACTACAAGGGATAGCATGTAAGCATATTTTCTTTGGAGGTAATATGTTGATATTTAGCAGAAAACATTATCAGGTCTTCCAAGTGTTTTAGACATCTTTCCCTCTATAGTATACTTAATAATAAAAAAGAATTTTTTGCACTGAGGTAAGGATACCATTACTGTAGGATTCCTTATATTCTACTTACATTTTTCAGTAATTTAATTCATTTACCTGCAAAATACCTGCATTGATTTACTTGTACTCTATCTGTAAAGTTTTCTGCTTATTCCCTACACATAGGTGTAGTTCAGGATATCATTAGTCATCATCTAATCAAGTTACATTTGGAATCATTGGACTGAATTTAAATTGTTAGGGTTTTGCTCAAATATGTCATGATATGTGAATATACTTCTGACTGTTGATGTATTCAGAAACATACATACTTCTAGCTAGTATTTTTAGCCATCTACATTCTGTTTTGAGCTATCTGCAAAAGAATGCTAAACAGCTCTTGTATAACTTTTCCCTTTAAGTTGCCAAATAGCACATTCGTTTGACTATGTGATAGAGCTTTTTTAAAATTATTTTTATTTTATTTTTTTTTTTCTTAGATTAGATTAGTTTGTACTTTCCTAGTATGGTGGGAATTTTGATGAATGATGCACAGTCAGTTAGAGGAAAGAATATTCCCTTAGGAGAATTAATATTCTCTGCACCATATTCAGAAAATTGTTAACGGCTTCAACTGTAGTGGGTCAAAAAATAATGGCAGCTCTCTCTGGTTGTCTGCTTCCTCCTTGTGTAAAATGTTGATATGTCATTACTTTTTATTTATGTTTTTTTCAGGCTCTATAGTCTGTGATAAAATCAGATGATATTAATTTTTCAATTATAACTTTGTGCAAGCATTTTATTAACTCAAACTGCATCGGGGACTCTTGGGAGTGAGATGTGACTTGAAGTGTTGTGATAATAAGGAAGATGCATGACAGTATTATTTGGTCTACCACAGAAGAACTATGCAGAACATAAATTATATAGTATTCTTTAGATATTAACCATATAATGACAGCTTTTACAAGAGGACTCCTTCTTTTCCATTTTTAGATTTCCATTTTAGCACTGGGGATGATGAAGAAATTGCAATATTTTCAGAAGTGTCCAGATATACAACCAGTATATATGCAGTTAGGGGATGTTTCAGAAAATAGTTACTAAAAGTTAGAGAACAGTGGTAAAAGAATAATCTTTTTCTATCTCTGGTCTTTATATTGCCATATGAACTGGAGTAATCTGAATGGGGATCATATAATGACAAGTCTTTAGGTCCCTCAGGAGAGGATAAATTCACACGATGAAAGAGTTTTATGCATTTTCTGTAGTGGATTCATTTGGTGTCTGCAATAACAACTCTGAATATTTTTGTCAATCAGACCAATTTTTCCTCTATTCTGTATCTTGCTAGAATAACAATTACAGAGCTCCCTACCAATGTAAACAGGAGAGAACAAATTCTTACTGTTAAAATTTCTAAAAGCCCCAAAACTTGGGTTTTTAAATTCTGAGCTTCATTCTTCTCATCTGTATATTACTGTGTCTCACTGTGTAAGACAGGTGGTGTGAGCTGGTGTTTGTAAGCAATGCTATGATCCTTACAGAACAGCAGAAGTAATTACTACTGTATGCAATAGCAGTTCAGAAAGTCTGCTTCTTTTTACCCACTTCTCCAGACAGCTGTATTTCCAGTGTTGTGTGCTTTTAAGTCAGGAATGGATAGAAGAATCTGGCCTTCCTTCCAATTTAGAAAGAATTTTTAAAAGTGGAAATCAATGTTCTCAAAGTGGAATGCTACCTGAGTGACAGTTTTTTGGCTTCCAAACTAAATGGAGTGCACGGTCTGTTGCCTAACTTCCAATTACAAAATGTGGTATCTGTTAACACCTATCTACATACAAATTGTATTAAGTTTAACCTAGTTTTCTCTCTGGGACAAAGGACAAATTGTATAAAACATATTGTTGTGTAATAAACACATTATGTTCTCTAAAAGCTGCCAGTCCTCAATACAGGCTTTACAGATAAGAAGATTATCATGCAATACTTTCTCTGGAAGACTAATAGCATTAAGCACCGTTGATCTTCACAATTTTCAAATGTATATGACAATTGAAAACATGGATATAAAATAGGTACAGCAGCATAATGGAGGCATGTAGATACTATACTATCCAGATTGTTGGCATCTATTATATTAATATATATTTACATGTATTAAAAATCAGTTTTATTGGTAGACTTTTTGTTTGGCCAAAATATGTTTTTTTTGTGACACATCTAGTTAAGGTGCCTTATTTAAGGTGCCTTATTTCTCTGCCTTTATTTAAAAAAATAAAGACAAAGAGAATGAGAGATAAATGTCTAGCTGAAAACCAGAGTGTTGAAAACAACTGAAATCTATTAATTTTTTAAAATCTCAGATTTTAAAATCACACATAAGGATCATCCTTACTTCCAGTGACTTGGGAGCCTGACCTGATACAGGGTTTATAACCTGATGAGAGGGTATTATAAAGAGAACAGAATAAAAACTCTTGACTTTTGTATCTGAATAACACAGAGCAAGCATTACATCTAGAAAAGGACAAAGATGTCTGAAAGTTAGTTCCAGTCTACAATTGTTTGGGTCTGGACCAGCATTAAGTGGTTTCTGTTAGTTCCTGAAAATCCCTCCTAGTGTAGTGTGTAAGAAGAGTTAGGCAGATTAGTATCCCAAAATAATCAAGGATCTGAGGAGGTTACTGCCAGGATGCGGGAAATGCTGAAAAGAAGTCTCATGGCCTCTACAGAGCTTAGGTATTACATCCCAGCGTGCAAGAAAAAAAGCTGCCTTATGTTTACAAGATTATCTTAGTGGGTTAGAATCTTTCTTTCAGCAAAATGAGCAACATGCTTTTGTTTTGAGAAATGTCACTGGAATTTCACTAGCTGAAAATCTTTTCCATTTAAATTCTTTCTGAGTTCCTGTAATGACACAATGAATGAAGAAAGATTCATAGATGATGAAATGCAAATCCATCCATGATTTAGGATTTTTTTTCTTCAAGTGAAACAGTTTAGAGAGCTGCTGAAATAGGTACTTTCTCATGGTTTTATGAAATATTAAGAAATGTGGCCCATTTCCTGCAAAAAAAGAAGAAGCCTAATTCCAAGACAACCTGCAAAATGTAAATAAATAGCATCCGAGGCATGCACTTACTCCTTATGCTGTCCTCTTCCTCTTTCCTCTCTTCACCATTTTTCTAAATCGCATTTAGCTGTCTAAATCACCCTAGCTGTTATAATGCTTTTATAATATATGCTGTAGTGAATTTAAAGCATTACAACAAAAGCAATGTTCACATAACAATACATCCTATCTAATATAAGAATGGGTCTCAGGGAATTCTTTGGATTGGTCTGTGTATTTCCAGTTTATCTGTGTTTTTCCTGACTCATTCTGTCCCTTTATGAATCATATAGGATTTTAAAATTATTATTATTATTGTTTTTGTTTTGTTTTGTTTTGTATTTTTCTGATTCAAAGTGCGGTGTTTCAACACAAAGAGAAAATGATAATTACCTGTATACCCTCTACAAGGTAAGTGGTTATCAAAAAGCAGATTTTTTCTTTTATTTATTTATTTTTTTAAGAGTTGGTTTAGAAAATTATCCACTTTCTTGTTAGTAGTTTAATTTGCTGGTTTAGACCTCACTCTCACAAAATATACACATTATTTTCACCCTTTAAGTAAAACATATTCATAAATTAGAGGTAAGAGCATGGCATCAACATAACTGGAAGAACTGCATAAGATAGACAGGAAAACATAATTAACTGAAGTATAGGTAAAAATAATATCTAACTGCAAAGATGGGCCCAAATTTGTGGTGTTAGCGTAGTTTCTCATGTTTTTATCTGGTATTTTATTTTTTGGCATAGATTCAAAGACTAATGTAGATCAGAATGGACCTCTGGTTGTCTAAGGCCCTATACAAAGCAGGTCTAATCAAACTTACTTGCTCAGGTCAAGTCATTAACACCTCCAGGAGTGAAGATTTTACAGTCTCTCTGGGCAGCCTCTTCCAGTATTTGACCATCCTCTTTTTTTTTTCCTTAGATCTAATTGAAATTTCCTGTTTCTCAAGTTATGTTGGCTCTTGTCATACCATTGTGCACCACCAAGAAGAGTGTGTTCTGTCTTCCCTATATCTTTCTATAAGGTATTTTGAAGACAGCAATAAGATCACACTTTTGTCTCATCTTCTCAAGACTAAAAATATCCATGTCTCTCAGCCTCTCCTTGAATGCCCCCAACTATTGTGATGGCTCTCCACTGTTTTTGCTCCAATATGTTAATGTTTTTCCTGTCCAGGCTGAAGACAGGATAGTCATTTACAGTCACTCCTTTCATAATACTTCTTAGGTTTTCCTCTACTAATGATCCCTGTGTTCTTGGAAATTACCAAGTGCTTTCTGAGTGCTTTGTGCCACATTTCTTCTATATGAGCTCTCCAAATACTGAGCAAAGAAATTTTCCCTGTACCTCTATTATTCCTTTCCTAATAGTTTCCTTATTTGGAAAACATTTTTTCCCTTCTTATTGAACTGGCAATGTTTAATTTATGCACTAGTGGAAGGCTTTTCTGTGCTACACAGTTCCTTCCTCAGCACCTCCGTCAATGAACCTGGAGTGTCTTGCCTTTAGAGGCAGATATAAAAGTTTTGAAATTAAAAGTTAATAACAAATTCATAGAACTAACCATAGAGCTCTTGCTCAGCCTAGGGGAGATAAGGCTTATCTTAATTCAAGAAACTAGAAACAGGGAGTGCTTTTTGCGGAAATAATATACCGTGGTGATGGGGTAATAACCATACCTGTAACACTGACAGTAACCTCCAATTATTGCCAGGCTGACATTCCCAGGCTCCTGGTAACTTCTTTCCATTGTATCTGCATTTGGTGCATTTCTTGGCTATGTTATCATAAAGAATTGAACTAAATTTCTTTTCATTGCCTCCCCCCTCCCCCCTCCACCTTTTTTTTTCCTGTCTGTCATCCATATACTGCTATTTTTCTGCTTATCCTAGGATCTTAAGGCCATAACCTTCATCTTATTAACAATAAACCTAACAGTTAATGTAGAACACTGACAGGCATCATTACACAACAATGGAGTTCACATTTTAATCTGTTAACATATCATTTATCTTACTCATTTACAAATCCACTTTGCACAACCCAACTTACACATTCTTTTATCAGTGAGTAGTTTCTTTAAGCACTAACTTTTTAGTTATTAACTAAAACAGATACACAGCATTTCATAAGCCCTACGTGTCCTTATCCCTAGCAGGTTTGGGTATAGCCTTTTGCTAGGATAATGGGCTCTTCTACTCTTGCCAGTCTGTACTGGGGATGAGAAATTTAGTCTATTGATCAAGATTCTATAATAGCAGCACTGACATTACCAGTGAAGAAAGAGGATAATCATCCCATTGATTCCCTGAATTATTTCAGAACAGGAATAGGTCAACACAATGGCTTTGCATTTTTTAATTCCTTTTGTTGAAATTCACCTATTTTTCAGCACCTTTGAATAGGTGACCCAAATAATGCACAAAAATTTGTTCCAAAACTCAGACTGAAATGAATGAGGCAAGTAGGAACTCGAGGAATTCAGGGTCAAGCCAAGGCAAAGATTAAAGCAGAAGTTTTGTTTTTCATTTACATTTTAGCTCCACCTCAACTGAATCAGATGGAGCAACCAAAGCAATCAGCTACTTTACAAAATTAATAGTCAGAAAGAATCTGGCTTGCTCTTTACTGTGAGGGCAAATTTTTCCACACTAGATTCAACAGAGAATTTATTTGTGGAGAGAAGCCAAGCCAATGCTTATTTTTAAAGACTAAAGAAAAATAAGGGATTCTGTTTTCAAAATGTGACATTAACACTTTAACTTGCCATTATGGCAACTGAAATATATAACGAAGCATACAATGCAGGATACTTTGGTTTATAGTGAGGTTCTGATATCTAGTTTCTTCTTGCATGGATTGATGTCACCCCACATTGCATAAAAATACAAACTTGAGAACTTTGGGTGAAATTCTTGACACATACTACCCTGAGAGCTAAAAAAATCAGCCTCTGCATTAAAAATTCTGGAGTTCAGTAGAACAAAGTAATTGGTTCTTTCCCTACATACATTCCCTTCTGCATATACTGGCTTCATGAACCCTTTCCTAATATTGCCTTGTAAAGATATACATATCCACATGCCTTCAGAATGTACTTGAGGAAAGCGTATGCACTCCTTTATGTTCCACCAAACGTAAGAGCCCTGCCAAAGCCAAGTTCTGACCTACTTTTAATTAGGTTAGGCTATCAGAACTGCCTGGGTCTCATCCTTAAAGAAGTAATTCAAATAAGGCAGCACTAAAGTTGTATATCATTACCATCACACAGACTAAATTTGTCAGCACTGGGCAAAAATAGTCCATAACTATAGTCAAGTCATTGGGTACAGAAATATTGGCAATGTCAGAAGAAAACATCCCATTCTAGGATCTTGAGTCATATAAATATATCTGTTGGTAAGAAAGTGTATAATTTTAACTGAGGATTATATATATATTATAGAGATAGGACTTCAAAACAATTCTGTATAATCTAATTCTTCTTTCATTATGCCAAAAAAAAAGCTGGTTAATTCCAGAGTGGAACATGATTGCTTGGTGTTCATTTCTAATATTGGTGGACACATGTATGCTAAAACAAGCTAGTAGCTAACAGAATCATCTAAAAGCCAATACCAACAAGGGCCAGCATCAGCACTTGCTGATCTCAAATACAGTCCATAGATGACAACCTCTTTAATTTTATAGTTTTAATAGGAATCAATAAGAAATGATAAATCATACAAGTGATATTCAGATAGGGTTTAGCCTTTAGTTCCAGCAAAGGTTCAAGATATTTCCACAATGGCCTTAGACATAACAAATCCACACAGAGCAAAGTTATTCCTTAATTATGAGTGTTATTTCAGGACCAAAAAAGAAACTGCCAAAACAATAT
Source organism: Stictonetta naevosa (assembly GCA_011074415.1). Classification (NCBI taxonomy): domain Eukaryota; kingdom Metazoa; phylum Chordata; class Aves; order Anseriformes; family Anatidae; genus Stictonetta; species Stictonetta naevosa. Next base: position 13,301,726 of record CM021698.1, on the reverse strand, counting down.
TTGAGCTAAAACCAGTAGCATTGGTATTAATAATTTATCATTTCTCTGCATACAGCATTCTTTATTCTTAATTTTTGCTGCTAGTAGCAGGCACTGTTGCATTTACTTGCTCTTTACTTTGTCAGTGAGACACTGGATAGCCAGCTGTGCCCCTATTCCCGGGTCATTATTTGCACTGTGGTAGCTATCATACTTGTGTTGGAAGTTTTTCACAGGTAAAAGATTTCACTTCCTTGGCATCCTTCATGTTATATTGAGATGATAAGAAAGTTTATAGTCCAAGTAATCTTACCCTCTCATTGTATCTCTCATGTATAGATTTGTAATAACAATTAGTTTATTTCAAGAATTAAACTCCTATTCTCACACCATGACTTTAAATTCTCTCTGACTAAAATGTGCAATCTTAAGGAATACAAATAAAGTTCAAGATCTCAAAGCTTCACCAAATAGATTGTTTCATTAATTAAGCAACCTTTCTGTGGGAAAAGTGGGAAAAGTGTGCTTCATTTCCACTTCTAATTCCTCAGGCTCCTCACCTTTTGCCCTTGCTAAGCATGATGGTAGAAAGGTAAAAGAAGAAGTAATAACTCTTAAAGATAGCATCAGCATTGCTGGTCAGAGTGCCAAAAGGAATTGTAGCTAGAGAAGAATTTGAGACAATATTGATTATTAGTAAGACCATGAATATTAGGTTGCTTTCCTTAATTTGCTTAATTACTTTCCTTAACTACCAAAATCTCAGGTAGAATTAGAACACTATTAAACCATTTTCTGGTTTGCTTTTAAGCCTGGAAGATAAACTACTTCCTATAAAATAATAGCAAGTATCTCTGAGCCCTTCATGTGTAAATAATGCAATAAATGCAAATATTTATTGGGATCTATTTATCTGAGACTGTAAGCAAGCTGGAAGATTACTGCACATTTCTTTTTCTCTGGTGTATGCAGCAGTTTCAAATGTGTCCTTTCATAAGATATTAAAGAGCTGTTTCATATTATGATTTATAGATAAAGAAATTATAATATGGGGTTAACTTCACCACTCATTTTCATTTTGTTAACCTAAGCAGCTTTGTTAAAGTAAACCAGGTGAGGAATTGAGACAGAATTGGAGAGCGGTTGTCAGCTCACACTATCTATGATACAGCTGGAAGAATTCTAAAATCCCTAGCCAAGGCTTTACTATACTCTGCTCTTTTGTACAGGTGAAATTATTTCACAGGTATAATTGGGATCAGAACTAGCACAATTGTCTGCTTTTCCAGTATGATCACTTGTTAGTGTAATTTTTTTATTATTATTATCTGGAATTACTAAATGAAATTGTGAACTTAGAGTTTACTAGAATAATAAAACAAGTTCCTGGAAGTGGTGATGAAGCATGTGTCTGTGTCTGCAAAAACCTGAATTATATAGTAAATAAACACATTTTTCTTTGAAAGTAATGATTCACTGCATTTTGTATGGAATATTTGTCTGCTACATTCTTCAGTGTTTGCATTGCAAAGACATGCAGATCACAACCTAAAGATCCAAGGAGGAAGTTAAATTAATAATATTTTCAAATGTGTTTTTTGGTTTTTTTTCCCCCCCCCCCCCAAAAAAAAAAAAAGGCAAGAAAGCCATTTGCATGTTCTTTGAACTTCCATCAATTGTCATTGTTTTACTAAGAGACTTTTCCAGGACAGTCAAAAAGGAAACTGGACCAGAACAATGGGTAGTGTAAACATTTATCTCTAGTACCATGCATAGTGATAAGGAAAAGCCAAGTAACTGTTCTCTCTCATCTTTTTAATTTTCTGTTTATTACCTCCTCAAGTAATTTGCTCCATTTAACACAGAAAAATAGATATTTTGATCTTTAATCAAAAGATTAAAGATCTTGTTCTCATCTTATTATCCCATCTACATATTCTTTGTTCTATATAGAAGAAGCAAATGTAGTTTTAATTGGTAACCAGTTTCTTTCATATATTTTATTTCTTTATGTCCAAATTTTCCCAACCCAGGTGGCAGTAGAAATGTTCTTACACAAGAAATAGTATAGCTGCTTTCCATGGAAAGCATCTCTTAAGTTCAAAAGACCTTTCATGAGTGAATAGATATAGCATTTGGGCATTTGCTTGCTTTAACTGAACCAGAATACAGTTATCTTCATTTAAAAATTAGTTTTGACATCTAATAATAGCCCTAGGTGCCTTAAATTTTATATTTGCTCTGTCAGATACTGTTAACAGACTTGGCTCTCAGAAAGTGGATATGCAGCACAACCTGGATGGAGGCATCTGCAATGCCACCCAGGCATTGGTTATCCTGAAGCTGAAGAGTGGGAAAACATCTCTGTAAGTCCCAGAGGGGCCTCAGGCATGCTCAAACTTGCTTGGAAAACATCACGCTTGGTTTTAAATGCACCTGATTTCCCATTGTTTTTCAATTGTAATAGACCATGGGAAATCCAATATGCTCATCTTCACTGTGTATGTGCCTAAAGCATGCAGTCTGTGTTGGGAGAGACAAATTTCAGTCCTCTTGAAATAGTGTTAAAGTCTTCATCTCAACTCAGGTATTTAAGTGTCTGTCCATTTATTTTATTTTATTTTTTTTTGAATCTATGACAAAGAAACAAAAAATACAGTAGTATCCTTAGATCTTTCTTTCTACTAAATGGATTGTTGGTGACATTTTTGAATCTAGGATAATTACTATTGCTATTAATTTCGTAGGAGTTGTGTGTCTGAGAACATACAGTACTGAAGTGGATGTGATTTGACAAGAAGCCTCTCTCCTCCACTGATGACTACCCCTAATATGTCCAGCACAGTTTGGAGTGAACAAATATCCCCCATACTAAAGGTTATGCTTCTCCTTTGCATGTTCAGTAAAGGTTAAACACTAATTCATCAAGATCATGAAGGAATTTCATCATTTCTGGAAACTAAGCTGTTGTACCGAGGTCTCATGGGAGCTACATTTTAATGAAATTGTGACCGTACTAAACAGAGACTGGCCATAAGACACTTTTACATGGAAAAGAAACCCAAATGAGGCTTTCACTAAAAAAATGTGTTTCTTGTAGGCAAATTCAAATAACTTGATGAAAACTGCAGGTCATTTAAAACGAATCTATATTTACAATGTCCTTGAGTGGTTATGTATTTGGTATAAAATAAAATTTTGACACTGGGCAAATATTTGTGGGGAAATGAAACCAGCAACCCAACAACAAAAATACTTTTGCCAGAGATGTATCTAAAGTAATAAATTGAGGGGCAAAGTACAGTTTCACGCAGTGTCCCTTATTGTTCAGAATCATTATTTGTTAGTCTCCTGCCTGGCACAAGACTTGTGCTAACACTTTCCCAGACATAACTGAGTGTGGTTCCGGGCACAGCACAGGCCTCATACTGTTCCCAGTATGCAGTTTAGATGAAGGCAGCCTCGCAGAGAAAAGACTTTCCCTGTACAGGTATGAGCAATGCCATCTTATTTGAATTTTGAGTGAGGGAATAGGCTTTCATCTGTTTTATTTATCCAGCTACTGATGGTAGATCTATATGAAGGCCCTGGCATGAAGGCCTGAGCTTGTAGTGCCCACATTACAAATTGGCTGCAAGTCACCAGGAAGTTAGATATATTGTGCTAGTGAGCTACCCTTTTGAGTTAATAAGCCCCACTAAGAAGATATAAAAGCGACAAAGATAGTGCTCAAAGAAATAACCATAGGCTTTTAAAATAAAACTTTACATGCTTCAAATGAGAGATGTAGCAATGCTTCAAAAAACAGGCTAAGCAAAGAGAACCAGAAGGAACCAGACCAGCCTTATTCTTTGGCTACAGAATGAGCAATATTCAAACTGAAGTAAACAGATTTTGCTTGCCCCATCTTGCTGTAATACAGATTGTACTATGCAAATAATCTTTAAGCCCACACACAGATACACAAGTAAGAATACAGGAATTATCATCTAGGACAATCTAACCCACTATTATTGAATTAACTTAAAACTTTCACAACTTTTAAAGGTTTCTCAGCTGTGAAGTGATGTTGGAACATAAACTATTATCTGATGATCCCTGCTGCAGTATCTGTGCCAAACATCAGGCAAGCCCAGCATACTTACAGAATTGTATTTCATATGTTCAATAATGTCCTAATATAATACTATACAATAACTTCATAATACAAAAGCCTTGCTAATTTTTCTCACATTTACTCCTCCATTTCCAAATTTGCTTTTGAAGGGATTTGCATTTCAAAAGTTACATATCTGAGAAAGTTAGAAACTTTGGGATTTCTTAGCTGAAACCATATTCTATCTTACTAACTAATATTGTAGCTTGTGAATTTCCCGTAATATCTTGTTTTAAAACAATGAATTACTGATGGCAGGTCTATTACTCCCTTGTAGACTTACTGATATATTTTAGCTTCCCCTGTAAATGCATTCACACTCAAACAATTCTCCTTGGACTTGTTGGGGCATATTTTGACATCATTAATTCTGATTGTAATTTTGCACCACTGTATCACCCATTAGAACATGGATTTGGGTGCAGGGAGCAGGTGCAGCTAAGCAGGGAGTGTTAAAGTGGGTGGAAGGTCTTGCCTCATCATTCCACACATCATATAAAGCCTATGTAGCATGTAGGAAATGATGTAATTGTGGGCGTGTGTAATTTGCAACAGGTTTATTCCAGCACTAAACTAGTACTTAGGTGCCCAAAGTGCAATTTAGGTGGAATTTAGGTGCCTGGATTCAGCAGAGCAGTCCAAAAAACCCCACCCAATCTGTTTAGGTGCCTGAGATGCCAGAGATGCTATTTTGGATCTTATCCTAAATTACTGCCTTCCAGATTGAAGGAAAGGCATGGAGAAAGTGTGCCTTAACATGTCTGCGGTGCAGTACCTCAGGCAGATACCTTGGAGGTAATGCCTCATGTGCAAGTCACAAACTAGGACGCATAAATTACAAATGGACTAATTGTCTTTCACTGTCATAGCAACCTTCTCTTGCACTCATTTTCTGCCAGAAAGTCTGTGAGACTTTTTTCTCTCACATCTTCTCTGGCTTAAATATTGCTCCTCTAAATTTCATTCCAACACACCTTATTTTACCACACACGAACATAAAGCTGCCTTCTCCTTCCTTAGTTTTTACACCTGTCACATGACCATAAGTGGTTATTATTATCCTCACATCTCTTTTGTGATCGCTTAGATAGAAAATCTGTTTGATGTGTAAGTCAGCCCCTTTAGGGCTCCAGTCTTTTTTTGTCTTTCCATTAATTTCATCTAATTTCTGCATATCTTTTTGTGGCTGGGGCATGGGGAGTTAAATGCCTTCTTTTTTGTATTGGCTTAGTGGGAACACTATTATAAACCACTTATAGTATCACCAAGTGATCATAATAAAATAAATGCCCTTTTGTAAGGAAAAAAATACATGTAACTACATGCAGAAATCAAAATACACAGAGCCCAAGTGAAAACATAGCTCCATACCACTCTCCAGTTTAAAAAGATGATGGAAAGATAATGATGTAGGAGAGGAAATTTTGTCTGTGGAAGTAGATTTGATGGAATATGTTCAATAACCTAAAATTAGGACATAGATCCAGCTGAAGGAGAAGGTAGGAGAAACTGATAAATTTAATGTGTGGAGAGTATAAGAAAGCACTGAGTTTCTGCAGTAAGAATATTTTTTCATAGTAAAAGAAATATACTGAATGTAATGTGAATGAGGAACTGGGAATGCAAACTGTCATCAAGGAATTCTGGATGTGCAAAAAAAAAAGGAACATGAGTAGGTGTATAATAGGAGAGAATGGTCAGCAGCACTGAAAGAGATGTTCACTGCTGCCTAGTGCAATAATGAGGAATAACTAGTAGGTTTTTCTTGGATCTCATGTTGAAAATATGTGCTCAAACTTTATAGCTGGGAAACTACAACAATGTGGATTAGATTGTTTGGAAGAGCAGTTAGGTCAGATGGCAAATTCAGAAGGAAGAAGAGATATGGTCTACATAGTTCGGTAGACACTGCATTCATGTCTGGGGAGTACATATGAAAAATTCCTAAATTTCAGTGACAAATGCCTGTGTTTATCTGATCTTTTTGCTATTATTTCACACTGTGAACTAATACATATGTTTCCTTTATCCTTACATATATGCCTATTATTCTTAAACATACATGATGCATGTGTACATGCATACAACATACAAACACATGTATACGAACATATACATGCGAATATATATATATAACACATAAGCATAATGTGCTTTCTCTACAACAGATTGGTATTTATTATTATTATTATTATTTAGAATTTAGAATTGAGAATAATTTGTAAACTTATTCTATCTCCTAAATATGTACCGTCATTTCTGAGTTTTTTAAACCTGGGTAGAAAGGATTAACTTGGATATATATATTTTTTCAAATTATTTTTATTTGTTTATTTATTTATTTATTTATTGTCAGGAGGTCACTGAAATCTGTTCTAGTTACCATTTACTTTACTCACTTTTTATACTGTTGCTAACACTTCAAGTATGCATTTCAGCAACGGTATTTAATTGATTTAAAATATTCAATTGATAAACTAAGAAATAAATGAGTAGAATTCTTGATGGGCAGAGACAGATTTCGCTCTTAAGACAAACTGAAAATCTAAACTAAGCATACATAGCATGGGAAAATAAGAGTGAGAGAAACAGAGGACAGCTCTCTATATAACTCCATGTAATCTCTCTGTAAGAATAAGTTTCTTCCGTTGGGTCAGGGTGCAAAAACTGAAAGAGAAAGGATGATGAAAGTTTGTGATACTCTCTGTGTATGTCTGAGTGTATTTGTGGGCCAGTTCTTATATATAACTACCTATGGTTATAGCAAGGTCATGTCAAGGTGAAAGACTTTCAGAAAACAGCAGTAACTAGCAGAAAAAAATGTGCCAGCAAACAAAGCAGCAACAGTAGCTGCTGAGCACAGGATCAGTCACTGGAGTACCACTGCATGGAAGGTTTTTATCATTCATTGCCAATGCTGATCATCTGAATACTCCAGCCTTAGAGAGATGGAGAGAAATTGCTATCAGAGCTACCTAGGGGCCTTTTCCATTTGCAGTACCTATGAACATCCGTGTTCTGCCATGTGCCCACATCCTTTCTAGTACTCAAGCTCTAGTGCCCCACAGAGCAAAACTCGGTCTGCTCTAATACTCTTCACCATCCCTGGCTCTATGTCACATTTATATTTAATAAGCATTCAGTCTCCATGAATGATGGATAGACAGCATGGCTTTATGTTGTACATAACTATTTTTTAAATAAAAATGTATTTTGTCACATTTTTATGGTAAAAAATACAAAAAAAAAATTATTAAAATGCACCACTTATGTGAGGCAGAGATTCATTCTGAGGGGAGTAGAAAACATATTTGTGACTAAAAATGAAAACTGAACCTTTCACTAGTTTAGATGGCAAATATTTACGTGAAATCAATGTTTTTTTTTTCTGAAAAAAAAAAAAAAGGATTTGTTTTTCAAAAGAAAAGCACTTCCCACACTGTACTGTTTTTTATCTAGTGGAATGCTCACATTGTTTCTATTCTTACAGTTAATTGTTAGGAGAAACCCTGTTTGTGTTTTCACTGCAGTAGCTGGAATGTCTTGTTCTTCAGTAAGAGTTCCTCAGGACTGTTTGCTTGGCAACCTCTTGGACTTTTTAGCTAATGCACGAGTAAGATAAGAATAATCAACTTAAATATTTACATTGGACATTTCCAATGGTTAGTTCCAATTTACAATGTTCCAAGGGGCTGGAAAGGACACCACACTGTGGATTGAAGTGTGTATCTTGAAAGTTTTTTAATTGCTAACGTTCCCATTTCCAATGTAACACTGAAAACCCTTAAGATGTTAATGATATAACCCTACAGGCAGGCAGACCAGGGGTTGTCTAGGCTCTCCTAATAAAATAACATTGGTGAAAACAGAGATGTGCCAGCAGCTCAGTCACTCAGCGCTGCACAGCTCTCTCTTACTACATTATTTTCTTCCTGTTGAGATTATTACCTTACTAGATCTTCCTTGTAAGCAGTTTAAAAGACTTTAGCAGCAGCAAACTCCACATCAAGCATGTCCAGAATTTTAAACAGTTTAGATTCAGGCTAAAGAAACCAAAAGTTCCTTATTAAAGTTTCTTATTAAAGAACTGATCACATAACAGACACTTTATGGTAACTCTCAAATACCCTCTGTGTGAAAAAAACAGCTTGTACAGAAACTCAAACAGAGCAAACATGAGCAACTGTGAGTGCTTGGCATTCAGGTGTCTTTGTAAAAGAAAGACAACATTTCCAGAACACCTTAAAAGATTTGTAATGTTTGGGCTTTTCAACATTTATATTGCTACATACAGGACATTTTCTCAAGGTGAAAAAACTATGAGAAAGGAAAGGAATTTAATGATCAGATAAAGAGGAACTGGATACACATAACCATATGGTACATTAACTTCTGCTTGCTGTTAAATGTCTTTGAACAAGTTAACCTGGGTGCATAACCTACTCCCACTCAAAAGGAGTCGGTACATAACATGTAGTGGAATCATTTTATCTTTCCTGAGGGTGCTGCTTCTCAGTACCCTGGTTCATCCTGATGACAAGAGAAGGCTAAGAGTGTGTGGCCATTCTTGAGTCCTTATTCCATAATTCTCATTGTCAAGTTAGTAAAATTTGGCAGTAGATTAAATAAATATGGGGTGGTACTCCAGAAGGATTAAATATCTCAGTAATCACCCCACAAGTGGTGTTTGCTTCTATTAAACACAAACTGTTCTGTGAAATTAATTTGTTCATCACCCTTGAAATGGGCAATTCCAAAGCTACTGTCTGACAGCCAAGTATTGTCTTGTATTATATTTTGGCTGTTTGAGCAATTAAACTTATTCTTCCAAGAAGGATTGCTGCTTTTATTGCCCTACAGAATGTCTCCCCTGCCCCATCATCCCATCATTCAATTTGTCTGTATTCACTTGAAAGCAGCTTGATATAAGCTATCCCTCCCAAACTGTAACACCAATAGAGTATGTCAGATTCCAGATTGTGCCTCCAAATGAGAACCAAATTGATCCACCACAATGTTATATTTGAAGCATTTATAGCATTTTGTCTGAATTTTCTCTTAAATATCCCAGTGTGTAGGGGTTCATATTATCCTTTGTGAAGGAGAAATTGGTTATACTTTTGTGTGCCAGAATGCCCTTTGGTGAGGTGTCATTGATAATACTCCTCAGAGTTTTACTTTGCAGTTAAAAATAAATAAATATTAATTTTAGCTCTTATTTCATTATAGATTTCATCTCAGGCCTCATTCTGAGGAACATCTATTCAAGATGTTTCTCTATGCTCCCAATAAACTGATACTTAAAGCTGTTCTGTTTTTGTATTTACTTTTTGTTATTCTCAGAAGTAGTGAAATCTCCTTTCTATCACCAATTACACAGAAGATTTTTTGATTTAACAGATTGTCTAGTTTAATCTTATGAACTTCTACCAATTAGGTGCTCAAGTCAGACAATGATGAGGGCCATGAAAGAAGCCAGAGAGAATGACTGTATCTGAGCAATAAGCACATCTCTCTCACTCCATTTTAAAAGACATGAATTGAAGACAATAAGCCAGTTGTACACGGCTGGTGACTGCTGATATAATGTGAGTAAGAAACTAAACACTGCACACATGGTTCAGTATTTGGGAATGCTTGTTCAGTCAACAAAGGTGACTATTTTTGTTTAGAAAGGAAGAGGAAAATGTTGTGAAAAGTAAGGACCAAAGGTCATTTTAAAGCATTTTTAAACAAGACATCTTGAAAAGAAAGTGCTCCAGTCAAATAACTTTCTAATCCAAAATAGAATTTTAAAATTTGAATTCTAATTTTCTTTCCAAATTCTGATTTTTCTTGTCCAACTTGACATCATACACTACCAACCCACTAACAATGCTAAAGGCTATTCTGGAAGCTTCTGACAAGGAATAAAGTCAAATTTGGGCAAAGTAGAGAATAAATTATTTTTAATTTCTTTTTATCACTTAAAATGCAAATTTGTTGTATTTTGGCAGTGTATATACAGATGATAATATGGTCATGCAATGACCCAAATTTAGCTATTAATATCTAAAAAATATGCTGAAATACAAAGCTGGAAATCTGAATACTTTCAGACCAACCAGCCAAAAATTTTGTTTTCAGGGCCATAATTTCATCTGCCATACTATCTATGAAAGCAGTGTTGTCTTTGCTCAAATCACTGTGGGACATTCCTTCTCCATGCCAGAAACTGTGATGCAGAACAGATGCTGAGACATAATATAGCCACCCATAAATCCTTAAACTAAAAGCTGTGACCAGCTATACTCTCTCCATACAGGAGGCTCAGTGTGTGCTTGTATACAGTTTCCTTACTCTCATGCCAATTCTGTGTCCCATTTCTATCCCATGGTGACTGAGAGGTGGAACAGAAACTTGAACTGTTCCGTTCCAAAGAAATTATATAATACCTCTGAAAACCCTCTTTGTAGCTCATTTCTGCTCCTAAATAGAGAAATCATAATTCAGCTACGTTTTGGAGACATGGACAGTTGTGCAAGACATATAGTAGTGTAAAGTTTGTTCCCATTTGAATCTAAAACTCTACAAATTAGGTGTATTCCCAAAGCTCAAATTCCAGTATTAAAATAAGTGAGTTGGAACAGGATCCAATGTATTAACATGAGAACACCAGGCATTCTCTGTTGCATCCATATTCCCAGAGGTACAGTCTGTACTCAGCACAACTGACAGCTTAATAAAGTCCCTCCTCCCCATGCATTTTAACTAGTCAGAAAGAGGTTGATGTATTTAAGGATGAACTTAGATAGCTGGTTAACTCTGACACTCCTGTCTTGGATCTGAGATACTACAACAGAACAGGGGATCCAGGCCCAAACACAATTAACAGGACCACAGATGACATGTTCATGTGTGCCAGGCTGGTGTTGGCATTCTCACATGTGAGTCTCTGAAGGCTAAATCTTTGCCTTGCAAATAAATGTTGGTCTTAAAGTACAGCTATGCTCAAAGTCACTGTTAGCATAAGGTTTCTGCAACAGATCCACGTGAAAATTGAATTTAAAAGGCCGTTCTTTTAAGGCAGAACACTAACACAGTGATATGTTAACGTTGATCAGTTAATTCTGATGATTTATATTAATAATCTAGTGTCAGAGAGATGAGAAAGTAAATAGGAAACTTAAAACTCAGTGAGACTGCATTCAGGCTAACTATGACTGTTATTTTGAGCACATTTCCATTCAAAAAAAACCCAAATGGTAGTTTTCTCAGGTATCTAGTATGCTTGTGTGCATGGGGATAGGCACTGTCTCAGAAGATGGAAAAGGTACAGTGCAGTGGGAGAGGTGGCACAGAATATTATACTGGCCTTTTTCACAGATCCTACCATTTTTCTAGCTGCTCATATAAAATTTTCCAGGTACTGAGCTGTAGCATGTATTAGCGCAAACTGATATTACCCATGTTGATTGCATTAGAAAGATGAAGTTAAGATGAAGTGTCATTGTTAATGAAATATTTGCAGTAAAAGGATGCTTGAAGTGTACAGATAAATAAAAAGCATCAGTAGTGGTGGCAGTCTTTTGCTATTGCATTTCCTGACAGGTTACTCCCTTCTCAGCTGCGTACATGCTCCACTTCTAAATCCATCTCTTAAGATGGATTTATGTAGTTTCTGAATTTGATCTAATAGTCACCTATTTTAGCCCTGTTTTAATTTGTCCCTTAGGACCAACCTAATAGGTATATAGTAAGTATCCACCAAGTATTGAGGCTGTTACTAACAATACTTCACCCCTTGCACACATCCACAAAAATCATTGAACTTAATTATTTTGTTGAGAGAAAAAAATAAATAAATGGGGAAGTGGGGGGATTTAAAAAGCTGTTGTTCAGATCATCTAAATGATAATTTTAACTCCTTCAGTCTTCAGCATGGCCTCAGCTTACCCTTAACCTTTTCCAGAAGAGACTGCATTCAAACTGTCTTGAAATATCCATGACAATAATTTTCAAATAGTAAAAGCAGTGCAGTGCTAACATAAACATTGCTTTATCTTGGATTGCTGAGGATGTATGTGATTTCCTGAGCATATCCTGAGCTTGTATCTGCTCATTTACCAACTGATAAGCACCATGGCACTTTTGAAATGAAAATAGCTGCATTTAAACAGATCCCTTTAAAGAAAAATACTATGATATAAATATGTCTGATGAGATTTTTGTCCAATATCTCAGTTTTATCTGCATCTAAAATCATCCTTACTGTATTGAAAAATAAGAAGGAAGATACCCGTATTGAGGAGGAACAATGCACAGAATGAGCTGAAATATTTGTTGCTGGGCAAAATGACCAGCAATGAAAGACATAGTAACTATCTACAAAATCCTGTGTAAACATTCAAAATGGAGAGGAAATATTTAACATAGTAAGACAGGTTGTAATAAAGATGAATAAAATGAAATTAAGAAACGTGTGGAGCAGGAGCTTCCTGCCCATTAGATCTGTGTGGCTTATTTTGCTATTTTTAAACTGGATATTACATTAAGGTCAAGAGACTACAGAACATTTGATTTTAGCTGCTATATTTACTGCCTAGTATGTTGTCACAAATCCTAAGCAAAGGTGCAGAAGAGAGAAAGCAAAGCCACAAACTGTGCATATGAGAAATTTGGAGTCAAATATGAGTATACATATTCTACCAGGAGGCTTCATCTCCATATTGTAATTTGCTTCCGGATCATTAATGTCCTGGAAAGATTTTCATGATGCAGGCAGTCCAATTTGGCAGATTATTCAGACATGTATTATTACTCTTCCCATATAGGTGGCTGGAAGCTTAGACAGCCCTGTCCACTGACTTTAGAGTACATATCGGTATAAAAGCAATTTAAAGATTAAGGCTGTACATTACTACAATGTAATAATAACTAGAACTGTAATGAAACAAGGCTTCTGGCCTCTAGGATGGTGTGAATATAGTCATGAATCATCAGTAAACACAAATATAAATATTATACAATGAGCTGCTGCAGTTTATGAAGGCATATATTATGAGCAATTTTACCTGCTTGCACCTTGCCTGTGAAGAGTCCTGCAAGATGGAGACAAGAAAAAGCATCTATGGATGTTTTAAAACATTTTTAGGGATAAGATTGGAGATACTTCAAATGGAAATTGGACTTTTACCTTTGCAAAGAATGTAATTTGGAAGCTAACATCTCCTTTGCTAACTGGCAAGTCAATTTACAAGTTAGACTCTTTACAGGTGAAAATACGGTTTCTGTCTCAAGTACCTCTGAAGTTTTCGCACTTTCAGTTTTTAAGTGTTTCTGATGCTTACACAAGAATAATTTGAAATATAGAAGCACACAATATACAAAATTATATTTAAAATATGAATGTAAGAGATGTTTTTGACTGTGCACGATAGTATAAACACCACAGAGACCAATTAAATAAGTATAACAACTCGCTAGTATAGCTAAGTACATGAGAAGTGGATTTGTTTTTAGGTTACTCTGCAAGATATAAATTACATTTTTATTTTAGCCACATTTCAGTATCACTTTTAGTCAGCAAGTTATTTCACATTTAATCATTTATGATGCTACGTTTATACCTGTGGCATTTCACAAACAAAGAGCATGACAAGTTCTCTGCCTGGGAAAGTATGCAATAAAAATTAAATCCTTCTCTTAAAAAGGAGTCTTATTGCAAAAGAAAAGAGAAAACACAATTAGAGTGAGATCAGCATTAGAGTGAGGGACAGAACAGGCAGAGATATTCTGGGGTAAAAGGGCTGAAGAGCTACGAGGAAAGAATCTGGGACATCACATACAAAAAATGTGGCTCAGTGTCTCAATGGCAAAAAATGTTTTAGGGAAAAAATTCAAGCAAGAGACAGATTTTTATATCTTATATGCAGTAACCATGGGTAAGGGAATTTAGAAGTCTAGTTGAGAAAAACAGATCACTTAGTGCAAATAATAAATTCAGCTGAGGAGAAACACTGATTGTTAGAATATGATTGACACGGGCTCTGGAGCCAGATGTCCTCCTGCCCTCCCAGCTGGAAAGGCCGGCTGGGTGGAGCTCCTTTAGAAAACTGGCTGCTGCCATTGTGCGGCTAAAAGAAGAGTGGACATGCAGAGGTAAATTTTCAAAGCAGTGTGTTTATTAACTACCCATTGACAAATACAGGCAATTGTTAGTGAACATCCCTTTGAAAATCTACCCAGTTTGTCTGAGATGATATCTCACCATTTATACCAGAAAAGGTGGCTTCCAAGATAGAGGTGGGCCTTCCTTGACAATGGATAAAATGGGTGATCTTAGGAACCCTTTGCCTTTCTAAAAAGCCGTGTGAGGTCTCCCATACTACAATTCACATTCAATTTAGTTTTTTCTTTTTTTCTCTTCTTGCAAGATCAAAGAAATTTTTCTTATGTCATCACACATGACATGGGTAATGAAAGCTTTGAGAAGCTAGAACTGACAGTTTCCAGCATGGCCTCTATCTAATTCTGTTGCTTTTCAGTACTCTTATTTATAAGGAAGAAAGAAGGGGGGAATGATTAACAATACTTCACCTGGCAATCCTTGAACACTCTCCATTGTAAGTTGAGAACAAGCATAACCTCACTATTATTGTATTTTAACCATGTATACTTACAATGAACAGATCAACACTCAGTTTCGTCATTACAGCCAGTTTGTTTCACAAAGTGCTGCAGCAAGTACAAGCTTGTTATTAATCAAGTAAGTGTGATTTGTTTTGGATCCCATGCAAAAATCTCTGGGAAGTAAAAATCACATAACAGAAAAAGATAAACTCGAAATTTCAAACCATTCCATTAGCCTGTGTTTGGTCACATTGCTGTTTGAACACAACTGGCTGGCTGGAACTTAGTAACATCAGGTCATAGTTAAATCTTACATGAAACATAACATAATTATTTATAGGCTTGATTTAATGTGGTTTTTATTTCTCATTTTATTTTTCTTTTTGTTCCTGACATTTTGTTTATGGTGTGCAAGTGATGATACAAGATAATATACAGCAAAACAACAATCATCAAGGAGGGAAGGTGTCCACCAGTTACAATTGTGTACTACACTGTCCCATGCAGTGGAAGCAAGTCTGTTGCCTCTATATACTTCTTGTTCTCAGTACCATGGAAGGAAAAAAAAAAAAAAAAAGAGGTATAATTTTTCACAACATCCATCAGCCTAAATGTGATTCAGTTAGTTATCATTTATATTTATTTGTTTTTTGTTTGTTTGTTTGTTTTGGTTTTATCTGTACTGATGAAGTTGGTAGTGGCAAAACTCAGTTTTCATGCGTGGAAGTTTAAATAGTTCTGGGATAGCTCTCCCCAGAAAACAACCTGCATTTTTATTACCTGGAATTGAACCAATATGAGGCAGTGTGTTAGTGATATGAAACTAAGAAAAAAGACTGCATATATTGTATAAATACGGGAACAAAATTCTAGTGTAGATTGAGACTGTGATCAGACTGTGATAAATGTTATGCTGTATTTCAAGTAGGCATTTGTATTTCTATTAAAATGCCTACATATTCATTGAAAGTTGGTTTTGTGGCAAACTGTAATGTTCAGAAATCTCTTTTTGTTTCATACTGAGAAGGGAAATCAAATATCAAAATACTTGATTGAAAATAAATAGTAACAATGTGTGAATGCCATGACATAGATTTGATTTTAATAATAAAAAATCACAATGTGCTCCAAGTGAAAGCTTTTGTTTTGTTTCATTTGATATTAATCTGTAGTATGATAGAAATACAGTTTCATTGATGCATGACTCTAATTTTACCTCTGCAAGCATAGTCAAGTTCCCATTATAGATAAGTTTCTTGAAATTCTGTGGGTCTATTATGTAGGATTTTGTTTTGAAAAGGTGGGTAATCAAGAAGCCTATATAGAAGAGATCTTGGGAAAGCTGAGATATATACATTATGTGAGCTAAGTTTGCTTAACTTTGCTTACTTTTAGAACATTTTTTAAATTAAAAAACAAAGCAACAACTAATTTTTCATTTTAGAAGTTTAGTCTAGAAGAAATGTCATCCTTGGTAAGAAATATTTAAAAAGAGAATCCTTATCCTCGGGTTCAAAGCCTCATATTACTTGAAATAATATGCAGGAGCACAAAGAATGTGCACCTCATTACCAGCCAACCACAACCTCTACAAAAGTGATATTCTAGATGGTTTTAAAAACTTAGGATGGGAATCACAGAAATCAAAAGAAAAAATTGTCTTTTCAAACAAAGTTCTCAAAGTCCCTTAGTTTCACAAGATAATTGACTACATTGTTTGTAACATAAATGATGGTTTTGAGGTAGAAGGAACCCCATTCAGTCAAGAATCTTGGAAAGAAATCCCATTGTTAAAGTGAAGGAAGTGTTTTGTTTTTTGTTTGTTTGTTTGTTTGTTTGTTTTTCAGGTTCATATTTGAAATGACACTGGGGTTGTCATTTCTTAAGAACTTGGAATCTTAGAAGATGCTCATGGGAGTCTAGTCACAGAGCTGCTGGGGAAGCTGGATGTATATGATAAATTTGTTTACCGTATTTGTTGCCTTCTGTGATGTGAATACAAGAAATAGAAAAGATACTTGTTTTCTTGTATTATAATGTTTTAAAATAATATGATTAGTTTGGGGAATGAACATAACTAGAGCCTCTTAATTATCTCTTTCCCACTTTTCATCCTATAAAGCTGCTTCCAACAACTTTTCTTTACAAGTTTCTTTTACAGAAGCTAAATTGAGAATCATTGGACAGCTCCCAAGTCCACTTTTTCTCCCATTCCTTTGTGGAAACAGCTTAGCTGCATAATTTGACATAGTCTGAACGTCAGTGCAAACATCCCACAAATACTGAGTGACTGTTTAACCTAAAAAACATAGAATGTACTTTGAAAACTTTATTAGCAATCTTTCACTCGCAAGTATTTTTATAAACTGTTTCCCAGTGAAAATGAGATGGTCCCTTAAATTGAAAAATGATTAATTATACAAACTATGTGACAGAAATGTTTATCTTTATAAAAGAAAAACATTTACAGAGTGATTTCAGCAGTTTATAGTAAGGAGAGATAATTAATAGTTTGTTGCTTTTCTATGATTTTTCAGTGAGATAATCCATAGCTGGTGGCGTGGGGAATAGCTTCTATTTCTCAGCTCACAAAACACAAGAAAACTCCACTGAGTGGTTTATCTTAATAGCAGACATCTGTCTGTTTTTCATTATTCACACAGTAAAGAGGAAAGATCTTTGTGCTGCTTAGGAGAGTCTTAATATGGTAGCACATATTCTTAAAGTAACAGCAGATACAATGGGGAGTTTTTGCATCACCCTTATCTTGCACTTAACCCACACAGAGTTAGTGAAATCATAACTTCAGAATCATAACAAATGTTGTGAAGCTTTTTGTAGAAAATACCCCTGTGCTCTGTAAGCCTTACAGTGCAAGACTTTCCAATAAGTGGTGTGTCATGTAGTCCTAATACCTGTTCTCACACAGTGTCTCCTGGGCTTTTCACCCAGAGCTGTCTGGGTGAAAAGCCACATTCCTGTGCTGAGGAGTAAATGCCTAAGCATGCTCTGGTACTGCTAGTCAAACTAAGAGCAAAATTCAACTCCATGGCCCTTGCACACCAGTTATGACAGCCTCTGGTGTGAATGTCTTTACAGAAGGGGTCTCCATGCAGACTCTTTCCTCAGCAAAGCAGAAAGGGAAAAATAGTTTTTAATGAAAAATAATAATTTTGTCAATATGTGTCTCAGCACTTATCCTGGCTGGTCACTATAAAGAAGGGCAGAAGTTACAGGTTGCCTTTCCTCTTTCTTTTTCCACCTTTCCAAATGTCATTGTGCAGTGTGATGTGAGTCTTGATCCCCTGAGAGGAGAGGAACCCTATTTCCATCTCACCTTCACCCTAGCATAATCCCCAGTCCTAATTATGGCTGCATTTAGGCCCACTCTGATTTTAGGTTAAAATGGCTGAACGTCCTTACATGACTTGTCTGCACATTCCAATGAAGAATGTAATGAAGCATCCCTGTCAAGGGCCAAATGCATGACAAAACCATGTGAGTATTTCTGGTAGTTTAAAGTAATGAACAAAAATGCTTGGATGTTAAAGAGAGAGCACACATAAAAATACTAAAAGTATCAGTGGTTTGCTTTCAGCTACATGATTGTGTGTAGTGCTGGTAGTATCTTGCATACAGAAATGGATAGCAAAATAGACTTCAGAAATGAACATCAAAAACAATTAGAGGTTCAAAAGCTTTCTGTATGAGGAAGTACTGAAAACATTGGAACTTATTAGAAAGGTGAGAAATCAAAGGAGACCAGATAAAGGTGACTAATGTAATAAATGTTATTGAGAAAATATATCAGGAGCTCTCATTTAGTCTTTACAATAGTCATTTACAACAAAAGAACAAGGGGCACTAAATGAAAGACAGCAGATCTAACACCTATTAAAGAAAATACCTTTTCTTTATTACCTTGTGAAAATCATTGTAACAGAATGTTACTGAGGCTAAGGGCTTAGCAGGATTCCAAGAAGATGTAGACATTGTATGGGAACATCTGCCGCAAAGTCAGCAAGGAAGGTTCATTTTTGAAGGAAGATGAGCTTCTCACTCTTCATGGCTTAAAGCCATGGGGAGAAACTTTTCACTTTGTGATGACAATTATTTAATTGAAAGATCCACAATTTCTCTCAAAGGAATCCATGTTGCTCATTATGGTCTGACATGGGATGGTGCTCTTATGTTTCTATGGAACAAATCTAACATGGGGGTAGCTGTTCACTGAGTGATCACGCCAGTGTGTCTTAAGAAGTTAACACCTCTCAGATGGGAGTTACTGACTTGTAGGCCATGTTCAGTAACTGAACTTTGTGTGCTCCTAGATCATCAAAAAATGTTGTTTAAGAGAACCAATTTTCATGTTAGGTTTCAGCATACCTAAGGACAGAGCTAGTCTTCCCTGCAGTTTGCTTCACTCAGATGAATATTAGCAACTTTCCCACCCCAATCAAGAAATACAAAACTATTTGACTAACTCCACTTTCTTTCAAAACCGTATTTTCTCCCAGTGGTTTACCAGTTTAAAAGTATTGGCTCCTAACTGAATAATTCTCTCTCTCTATATATATAAGAAAAAACATAGACTTGTTAATAATATATATATGCTCACAGATAGGTATGAATATTCAAGTCTGTGTTCATATATGTATGCGCATATATATATTTACATATATGTATATATACACAGAAGACAGAAGATATATTTTCAAAAGTTAATTTCCCTCTGATTTCTTATGTGCTGTTAATAAATACTATGAATTTATATTGTATTTCAACATTGTCAATATGAAGTCACCATATAGTCCATTGACTTTATAAAGCAACACCTCTCATCATAGGGCTAGAGCTGTCAAGTGTGGTTTTATAGAGCTAGAGTGTGCATCCCGACTTCAGTAATCTTTTTAAAAAACAAGACTGTCCCAGAGGAAGCAATTCTTTCTCTTGCCGAATCAGCAGTGTCAAGAAAGAAATGTTTTCAGGTGACAGTTAAGTTGCCTGTTAGGTGGTTTATACTGAATGCCTGTCTTTTAATTTTTTGTATCTCTAAGGTGAGTCTGAGAGGGACAAACTAGGCTTTTGGTGTAATAATATAATATGAACCCCCCTTTTCCCATTTCGTAAATCTACACAAAAGTAATTACCTACAGAATTTATGCAGTCAATGATATTCAGAAAAAAAGCCATACTTATCAAGTCATAAATACACAGAAGGAGACTCCTGGTTTTGAGTTCATTTCTGGTTCAAGCACTTATTTCCTAGGTGGATGACATTCAATGAGACCATTAAAAAAAACATTGCTATTAAACCAAACAAGCCTCAAGAAACAAAACACTTTAACATTTAATGTCTCTTACAATAGCAAAAACACATGCTCAGAGTGCGTATGTCTCCCTTCCAACAATGCAAGGAGGTCTCAAAGGATATTTAACATTCCCAGGAATATAAAATGAAAAAAGACACCATGTTTTCTCCCTGCTCTAAGAGGCTATAACCTAAGATGAGATAATGTCAATATGGTTAGATGGGAAGGAAAGTGCAAAGCAACAGGAAAATCTGCAAATTTAGGTAAAAACTTTCTTTGGGACTGAGAGGAGATCAGACAGAGCAAGGCCACTGTTGAAGAGGGCAGGCTGGTGGTTCTTTATGGAAAAGGAACCATGTCCACCTGGCAGGGCTGTGTGACCTGTGGGCAATCCTGGCACAGACACTGAGTGAAGGGAGGCCTAGGAGCTGAGGTGCCTGAGGAGCAGAGATGCCTAAGGAGCTACAGTCCGGGGGCAAGGAGGATTACCCGGAAGGAGGCTGGTGACCGGCTGCCACTGGCTGACAAATGACCAGTGAGGAAGGAGTCCTCTTGAGCCCAGCGTGTTGCCTTTCAGCTCCACGTAATCAAACAATTCCAGGATGATGCCTGGAACATGCTGTGAGGGGCCACAGTGGCTAAAGGACACTTCCCTCCTCCCCTGCCCAGGCTCACAGTGTCCTGGCATGTTCTGGGCCAGGTGGCCTTGTGTGCCACGTTGCTGCTACGGCCATGGAAGTACCTGGGCACTGCCGGGCTGGGGGCCAGGTGGGTGTGGGGATGCTTCACCCCATTCTTCTCCACTTCTCCAGCTGGGCTCCCTGCCACCCTGCTCATCCCTGGCATGGAGCTGCTGCAGCCTTTGTCTCCTTACCTCGCACTCTGGCCTTTTGCTGCTCAGGCAGGGCCTGGTACATCAGGTCTGGGCTGGGCTGTGATTTTTTTTTTTTTTTTTTTTTTGGTTTTGTCTTTGTTAATAGGTATGCACTATTTTATTATTATTATTTTTTAATCAATATTTGTATTTTGTCAATTTCAAGTGGGCAGTATAGTGAATAATGGAGAGGCCATGCTGCTTGCTAGTTCAAACGCTGCTGGTTACCTTCTGCACGAGCACCCTAGAGCCTGAACTTTAACTGCCAAGGGCTACTTCAAATGCTTTCCAAAAGCCAAAAGCATCTGAGCATGACAGTCCAGCTAAATGGTTTTATTTATTTATTTATTTATTTATTTATTGTAAAACTCTGAACATCATCTCATTGTCAAATTTAGTAATTTGTACATATAGAATGACCACGTTTGTTGGATGTTGGTGGACCAAAACCAAAGAGAACTGTAATGGTTGCCCTCATCCGCAGTAGACTGGGTCCTTATGGAGCCATGCTGGGTGCTTCTGAAGTGAAACAAAAAATGAGCAGCACAACAGGTTAGAACTATTGAAGTTCCTGGCCTTGCTTCCCATGAAATTTATGAGATAATAACTAGAGAAAACAGGAGAAAGATTAGGACCTGGGAAAGGGAAAGAAAAAAAAAAAAAGAAAGAAAGAAAGAAAAGAAAAAGGTATTGGCACAAACCTGTGTGTTTTATCAAAACATGGGTCAGCAAGGACTGAGGACATTCTCAGGCAATGAGGCAATGTGTTTTCTGGCAAGGTTCAGGGTTTCTCAGGTGTAGGTATAAGAAAATTATGTTAGAGCTGGGTATAGACTTATCTGCATACGAATCTACAAGTGGTCAGGTACTTTGAGTCAAAGGATAATATTTTTTTACATTTTTTTTTTTACTAAAACAACACTTTAAAGGTTTGTGATGTAGTACACAAAGGTTTACATCCTTTTGTCTTTGCTCACTTCTTTTAATAATTTTGCATGCTTTTTATTCAGACAAAGGCCACATTAGTGGAATGCATGACGATAGTCTGAGCTAAGTTTATCATGACAAAAGATGCATCAGTCTGAAATATTATCCAGAACTGCCTTGGAGGCAGTGAATAATTAGTTTAACCTGGCAGTGAACAGTATAAACTTAACCACAGAGATAGTTAGCGTTATCATCTTATGTTTTTATAATGCAGTAAGGACACCAGGTTATCACGATTATAGCAGCAGGAGAGTTTGTAAAATGAGCTCATGTATAAATAGTTGCTCAAAAAACACTGTGAACATTTATGAGGCTCATTATTTATCATTAATTATTTAACTGCAGGTCCCCATGTGGGCAGTGAAATCCTGCTGATTTACTACTTATCAGGAATAAATTACCACTTGCAACTTGGGGTTTTCATGATTTTCCTTTTGTCATCATAAATAAACTTAACTAATAAGACTGTTTCCTTCTTCCTATTAAACTGACTGCTGGCATGAGGCTTTTTGGCAAGTGACCTAATATGAGACAAAATATAGGATAAGTGAAAAGCTGTGTATTTTTATGAAGTCTTGGACTGTTTGCAATAGATCTGAGAACTCAGCAAGGGATCAGTATTTGCTTACATTTACAGGGTATTTGTACAGGACTGTATTTTTGAAACAGCTCAGCAGCCACAATTAAAGCCAGATTTTATTTTATTTTATTTTAATTTTTCTGAGAAGCAGCTTCAAATTTGCCAGCTAACTGAAGTTATTTTTGTACCTAAATGAGGACCAATAACTAAATCGCCATTTCGGCACCATTCTGATCCTCAAAATTCTGGCTCAGCTGCTGTCTAACCCTTTAGGTGTCTCAGTTGCTGCCAGCAAAGTCACTAAAGATGCCTGTATTTCCACTAGGGAGCACAAACAGAAGTAAACCATAATGTCCTGAGACAGCTTTCAGCCCTTATTCACACTTCAGCCTCAGCAGGAACTGAAATCCAGATAGTTTTCAGTTCATCTGCTGGCAGGTTTCCTGATGAGGCATAACCTGATGGACTGCAGTACTCCACAGAGGTATGCCCCAGGCAGCTGGCCCCTAGAGGTACGCAGATGATTTGCCCATTTACACCTGTGCATGCATGTGTGTGCATAGATATTTGGTTTATCCCAAAGCCCAGACGTTGATATACTGTGCAGCTAAGAATGCAGGTTTGCTTTGCTTAATTTGGCAAAGATGCTTCAGTACTCAGCTAAGGGCTGAATGCAGTCAGGACTTGCATGGTGGAACCATTGTACCCTGTAAGCACACCTGTGTTGCAACAGATGTGCTGTTATGGCTGTTAACGTATCTATACACCTGGATGCAAACCTCTGCTAAATGAGGAAGGTATTCAAGCAACCAAAATCCACCTTCATCTATGTCCCTCTTCAGAATACCTCAGATGGGCTTCTCTAATGTGATATGATCACCTGTGGGAGGCTTTTCAATATAGGCAGTAGGCACATTTTTCTAAAGAGCACAAGAATGTCTTATCTGATCCAAACATTATATTTAATATTGTGATTTCATCTACACTTATTTCCTTTTATATATACGTGTGTGTTATACAAAGGATATACACAGTATACATACATTTTCACACATATACGTTCCATATTTTTAACTTAATTATACATGCACAGATGCACACTCACATGTATATGCAATTATAATCAAAATGAGATGGTATTTGACTATATGACTCTATGTCATTCTGGTCCCTCAAATATGTATATCAAGCTTTTTTCCAGCCATGGGTGGAATACATTTTATATTCTATTCCAAACTTTCATACAGGACTTCACAATTTATCTGTCAACTACTTTCTATCCTGATGTAATGTTTGAAAAATTTAGGTCACGAACTAATCTCAAGACATCATGTCAACAAGAACTTAAGAAATTAAGGAGTAAAATAAATTTTGAAGCGTTTACTCACATATACATTTAGAGAGGCATTTTTCAAAATTGATTAATTTTGTAAAAATCAAATTGAATCAAATTAAATCAAATATTCTCCAACTGACTCAGCACCACATCACAACACTAAGGAATGAAATACCAATTCTGCAAAAAATATGTACCTACTTAGTGAGGATAATTTACAGGATATTTGCTAGTTATGTTGTGCAGAACATTTTTATTTTTTAGGGGGGATTTATTTATGTTTAATCTAATTTAATTATATATCTGTAGGAGGAAGGGGAAAGATTTAGGTAATTGCATTGAAAATGTCATGCTTAAGAATAATTATGTATATAAAATTGGATGCTGGTTTGGGGCTTCATAAAATATGTGTCCAAATGTGTTAGTAGGCTCATCTCTAAAAATATAGTGAACATTGGCAGTACTATCTCAAAGGAAAAAAATGCAGCCATGTTGTACTGGAAGACAAGACTTCTATAAGAGCCTTTAATATTACCATTTGTGTTAAAGGCTGTCGGTGAATCTATTTTCTTGCTGTTGATCAGAAAGTTTTGGGATTCCCTTTCTTCTGCTGAATTCAAAATGCATACACAGCTAAGAGCGAGCATAATCTTTTATATAAAGTATTATACCCACTTGTAAATGCAGTCTTTTTAGCCTTTTCCATACTCGCATGCTGATGTGGGTACCTCTTTCTTATTACCTGTGAAGACACTCACAGGCCATCCCTGTAGAGTTTCTCCTCCCACCACAGTCAAACTGATGTGCAAGTGGGTTATTCAAATCCTGATATTCACTTCTTGCTTGACAGGAATGGTGGGTATAAATCTCTTGGCACCTATCTTTCTACACTGCCCACTAACATTTTCTACTACTTCTGTCTGTCTTCAAGACGTTTCCTGAAAGCTTAAACTGAAAGTACTAATTATTAATTTAGGGCTAGATTCTGGCTCCTACAGCCAGAGGCATGCTGGAGGGAATGCAAAGGGACTCAGATTTGTTATATATGTGTTCCTTACCACTGAGATCCTTGCACATCCACTCCTTGGCTCACATTAGGAAACACTCATGGTTCTTTTTAACCAAACCTGTCGGTATCAGCTATGAGTTCAGACTAGAAATGAAAAGACAGACTGTTGAAGTTTGAAATGATTTTTTTTTCTTCAAATGCAAAAGTACATTTGTTTAGTTTGAACAGTGGATTGCATTCATCACATTTTTTCCCCATCACAGAGGGGACTTAGCTCTAGGAAACATACTTTTCCTCATTTTCAAGCCCAACAAGGCTCAGTGTTGTTATTTAAGTATGATAGATTAACTGAGGCATAAAGATGCAGTGACTTGCCTAAGATCATGGAATAGATCAGTGGCAGAGCTGCAAATCAAGCACAAGGTCACTTAAACCCCTGCAAAATGCCTTGCTCTCTAAAATTTTCTTCTTCCATCTTGTTAAGTATAAATAGTTTAGGCTTCTTGTGGCAGTCAGAAAGCCCTTAACTCTTGCTTATAATGTATTCCAAGATAGAGTGTATTCACTGACCTGACTCTAACATGAAAACTTTCAGGCCAAACAGAAAGAGATTGCTTTGTTCAAAGCACTCCTTGAATTTACTGCAGTTTCACCATATTTTTTTTACATATTTTTTTCCATACCTTCTAATTTGTTAGGTACCAGTTCTTATTTCCACTGTCCTCAAGTTTCTCCTCCAGTGGTGTACCTTCCTACTTTTCTGTGATATTGATTACTCCTTCCATTCCCATTTTTTTTCCTGTAAATGCCTCTTATCTTTTTCTCCAGCCACACTCTTCATGCATATAATGGTAAATCAGTGGCTCTGGCTTTGCACAGATCATTATGAATGGTGAGAAAATATCACAAAACAAACAAGCAAACAAACAAGAACTACAAACAACAACAACAACAACAACAAAACTGTAAAAACTGTATAAAGAAGTCTCCTGGCTTTTACTATCTCCTCCTTTATATTTTTCTCAAGAGCACTCACAGAGATGGTGGCCTGCTCAAGACATGTTTGAGGGAATGAAGATGAAAATCTGAATGCTGTAGATTTTATAATAGCTAAAATGAAAAATATTTATACATTTCTTTGCATTTTTCTGTATTCTTTTTCTCCCTGCCATAAGAACAAACTGGGGACCTGGTATCTGCATAGCATTCACTGATATATTTTAAGATAAGCATTAAAGAAAAAAATGGTGTATTTCAGTGACACGTGAAGAAAGTGATCTTACTCAAAAGTTGATGCCATAAACTGGAACAGTATGTAAATATCTCATCTTTTAACATAAAATGTATCCTCATGTGGTAGAGAATAAATTCCCAAAAGTCTAGTCTAAAGGATACTCATAGCTATAAATAAGTAAGGTGGGCACCAGCAATGCCCACTCCTCTCAGCCCCTGTCCCAGTGCAAGGCCGGGCTGGGAGGTTAGGGATACAGGGCAAGGGTTTCTGTGTTACTTGAATGGAAGTGTATGGATTAGTAGATAGAAGGAAGGAGTTAGAAGAAAGGTTTGATTATATCTTCTGTTTGAGGAAGCACAGCTAATTTTCAATTTTAGTTTAGAATCTGAGGATGATTTTATTTGTAATGTGGTTTCTGACTGCTCTAGCAGAAACTTTGTGTTAAATAGTTTGGTTTTGTTTTATTTTGTCAGCATAACCTGGCATTTTATTTTCATGTATTATCAGGCATGTATTCATCTCTCCAGGACTACTAGTCTATTGTAATGTTTATATCAGACCACTTGGTAAATGAGAGCACTTCAGAATGTTGCTACCTGGAACTTACAATTATAGAAACAAAACAGTTTGTATTTAGTGGTGTTGACTTGAAGCTATAAAGTCCTTAGTGTTTTGAAGCCTAGTTGTGACTACATATCTCCTACTGAGATAAAGCCACAGCTAAGGACAGCAAACCTGCTCAAGCTACCATTCCTCTGTTATTATTATAACTGGACATTTTAACAGACATTTTTTTTATTGGGAGTTATTGACTGTGGAAACTAGTGAACCACAGAATGCATTTCCTTACGCACTGGTGAAAAAAAGGATACCTATGAAAAAGAGCTGATTACTCTGTTTCTCCATGTGTAATTTGTGTATATACATAGAGAGTGCTGGCAAAGAACAGAAAGTATTTTTTTCAGGTGCTTAATAACTCACAGAAATAACAAATTGGGGAAATTATTCATGTTAGTAAGTTTTTGCATGCTTGGCACCACATAATCAGCTATGCTTAAACCAAAAAAAATAAATTTATATTACTCCTCTTGATGACATTACCAAGTTGGCCTTTATTCTCCTTCTTTCGGCCTGAGCCTCACAAAATTATTGACAATGAAACACTACTACAACTATAACCTTTTTTTTTTTTTTTCTTTTTTTTTTTTTTTTTCCTGTGTATTTGATTTGTACAAAAAGCTGCTAGAGACTGGACAGTGTATAGAAATGTCTTTGCCTGTACAATTTCCTGAAAATGCCCTATACAGTGGCCAAAGGAAATGCAACTAGGCCGCTCCACAGGCACTCCAAGAACCTTGTCTGAATCACAGATTAGATGCCAATATTGGGAAGGTGCTCTAGGTGTGGATACAGCCAACAGCAACCTTTACAACCCCATATTTAAAAGTGTGTGGTTGTGCAATATGTGCCCCATTGTTTGGCATTTTAAAATAAGTTTTATTTTTCCTAAGATATATCAACAGAGCTAGTGATTCAGAGCTCAAATAATCCTTATTTTAATATTCATGGGACTCCTGGCTGCCAACATTTTTTGAATTCTAGTGTTTAATATTCATTTTTCTTAATTCCCACCAGAGGGGGAGGTGAAAAAAAAGTTAAATCATTTTTGTCTATATTTCAGCTCACTTAGAACCACAGCTAAAACTAGTAGTCTATGAAGAGGGCTTCTCTGATATAGATGTTCAATTCCACCTGCATTTTAAGAAGTACTAATTCATTGACCAGATTATCATTGATTTGTAAAAGATACACAGTATTTTCAGGGCCAATATTGAGTCAAAAATATAGTTTGGGGAAAATAGTTGTTTGAAAATCCAGGCTGAAATAGGAAAAAAAAAAATGATGAAAAAAGTACAGAGTATCATCTTCCTCATTGCTTCTCACTAAACCACCAAATATTTAAACTGATTAGATCCCCCTCAAATGAAGTGAAATCTTTTTTTTTTTTTTTTTTTTTTTTTTTCCAATAAAGCATATTAAAGTTTGCCTTGATCTCAGACAAGTGTTCATTTTTTATTTAGCAATTTAACCACTAGTGTGAAAATAATCATTTACTCTCATGGCTTTAAAACCCTTCACTTTTGAAGAGTGCTTTCTGATGTTCTGTAGAATAGCATTTTGCCTCATGTGGGATACCTCACAGCATAATAAACAAATAAAAAATTAATGTACAGAATTCACACTTTAGTTCCATACCTAACAATAAAGTTCTCCAGATGTGAAATGGGACAAGCCACTATTTGTACAAGAACTTCAATTTCTCAGGCTGAGGGACTCTATGAGTCTCTGTCTGAAATCCCAGATGGTTTCTCTGAGATATGACTTGCACTAAGCTTAAACAAGAGGAAAGCAGGAAAAAAAAGAACAAGAACAAAAAAAAATTGAAGGTTTTTTTTTATTCCCAGTGGAATACCTGTAATAGAAATAGCAAAAATGACAAATTAGATTCTCCTAGTGCAATGTTGGGCATTGGCTGAACATATCCTCTAGAGATGTCAGTCACAGTATGGTATTTACATCATGTTATAGGGCAGAAAGAAGTTGATAAATTTTCTTTAGAAACAAATAAGTTATTTTCATACCTATATATGTATTTGATATATTTTGCTTAGACATCTTCGTAGATATGTCCACAGTGGGGCTTAACTTGCAAAGGTCCCGTTATTGAAGATTCATTACTGCCTATATCTAGAACCTTCTTCATCTCTTCTTATCATGCTTCTCTTCCTTGATATCCCTATTCACTACACATGTATTCGAGCTTACTTTCAAGCAAGCGCTTTATGCCAGTCAGTGAGATCCTCTTGGGGGTAGACCTCACTCTCTACCACAGAATCGTATTATCATTTAGGTTGGAAAAGACCCATAAGATCATGAAGTCCAACCATCACCTAACACTACCAAGTCCACCAATAAACCATGACCCTAAGCACCACATCCACACATCTCTTAAATACCTCCAACTGTACCACTTCCCTGGGCAGCCTGTTCCAATGCCTGACCACTCTTGCTATGAAGAAATTCTTCCTGACATCTAATCTAAACCTCCATTGACACGACTTGAGTTCATTTCCTTGTGTCCTATCACTTGTCACCTGAGAAAAGGGACCAACACCCACCTCACTACAACCTCCTTTCAGTTAGCTGCAGAGAGTGAAGAGGTTTTCCCTCAGCCTCCTTTTCTCAAGACTAAACAATGCCAATTCCCTCAGTTGCTCCCCATATATGTCTTCTTTTCTAGTCCCTTCACTGTCTTTGTTACTTTTTGTTGAACATGTTCCATAAACTCAATGTCTGTCTGTAGTGAGGGGCCCAAAACTGAACACATTACTTAAGGTGTCGTATCACCTTTGCCGAGTACAAAGGGATTATCACTTGCCTGGTTCTGCTAGCCGCACTATTTCAGATGCAGGCCAGGATGCTGTTGGCTTTCTTGGCCACCTGGGCACACCACTGGCTCATGTTCAGCCAGCTGCTGCCCCAGGTCCTTTTCTGCTGGGCAACTTTACAGCCACCCTTCCCGAAGCCTATATTGCTGAATTGGGTTGTTGTGAGCCAAGTGTAGTACCAGACTTCTTTAGTCCCTGCTTTGTTTTTTCTTCATTCTTGTTATCACATTTACTGATACACATTTACTTTATAAGTAGCTCTTCTAAATGGTATCTAAGCTAAATTGTTAAGTATTATGCTACTCTGAGGAGGGGTTGATGGTGTTGCTGCACTTCTGATGGTTTAGTTGGTGTTCCTTTACTTTCAGCATTCTGTACTTTCTTAGGAGGAAGAGCATATCTTCCTGGGTTGGGGGGAGGCTACCCCTTGCAGGTCCCCATATTCATTGGCTGTCATTTTAGAAATTTCACCTTTTGGATTCTATCATGGTTTCTGTCATGGGGGAGAAACTGTTGCAAAGGGATTACAGAAGTATTTATGTGGGATAGGAAGAGGGGGAGAATAAATGGGTTTCCTTAACTTACACAGAGCAGGTCAGGTGCAGCAAAGCAATAGCTTATAATTTCCAAAAGGAAGGTAGGGTAGGGTGTGCCTTGAAGCTCCAGAGCAATTTTATCTTGCCAAAGCATGGTACTCTCAGTTGTGCCTACACAGCTTGATTGAGTCATGACATTAAAAGTTGCTGTGAGCAGGGAATCTGTCCCTGTTTGTTATGTTAAATGCTGTTCCCTCTGTATTCTTCTATAAGTAATTGAGTAAGTTTTAAAAGTTTAATATTTTGTGAACCAGGAAAATAAAACATATAAAAATACTTGCAAGAAACAAGGAGGAGTTTAGACTGCAAGTCTGCTCAGCTAAGATTTATGAAATGCAGTTAATAATACTGTGTCATGTACAAACATGTTGTTGACTGACTGGCCTCTCTCGTCCTGAGTAATATTCTGTTTGTATCAGACATTACTGTTCATGGGGGCCAGGCGGGAGTGCCTTTCTGCAGTTGGTGTGAAAAAATAAAACATGCCAAATAATTGCGGTAACTATGCAAAGAGTTGTAGATGCAATGTAAAATTTCATATTAAATCAAAGTCAAAAGTACTTCTTGGCCTGGCCTGCTAATGCTTTCTGCAACCGTAAAATTTGGCTGCAATTCTGCAATACAATACTGGTGAGAAAACGCAAAGATTTTTACCATGCTCTTTTAAAAGACAAATACTAAAGCTGGACAACCAATGTATATAAAGCAATGACAATTTATTTTCCTAAGCACCAAAGAAAAACAAAAGTATAGGAAAAAAAGAAAAAAAAAAATCAACTCCCAAACCCCTATGATTATGAAAAGGGGAGAACCATGTTTATGTAAATGGTGGAGAAATCCTAAAATGTTTCACCTGGCAAATCTCCCAAAAGAGGAGGGCCCAGAAACCATTTTTCCTTGTCTGCCTCTTGGCACGAGGTTTTCTGGCTCTCATTTTGTGCTGTGGAGATTATATTTCTTCATTTTAGTGGAGGCCACAAGGCAACCCTGCCGATAAAAACAAACAAATGCCAACCTCATCCTCTTGATGTACCCCACAAGGCACACACAAATTAAGAGTCAGAGTAATGAGTTCAAGGTCCCCAAGGTCTCACTGACCTTTTTATTCCCCTTCTCTGGCCTCTCCTATGGCTCAGCCAGCTGGAGTCCGTTTTCTCCCTTCCATCACCCACTCACTTTCTAACACACAAAAAAGTTACCCAAAATGTACTGTTACATTTCTTCCTGAAGTCCATTCCCTACAGAATGGATTTAAACTTGCCTACTGTTCTTATTTACCTTTCCTAAACCTATGCATGTACACATAAAGGCCTACATGGTACTTTCTGGTTGACAGATTGATCCTGAAGAACACGTGGATTTTCAGGAAGAACTCAGAAGCTTCAAGCAGAAACGATCTGTGTTGTACTGCCTCTATGACCTCTACCTGCTTTGCCTTCTTTGACTGTGTTATTGTCTCAGAAAATCTATGCAGTTGACAAAAATAAATGTTTGTTTTGTTTTGTTTTCCTGGTAAGAAACATTGGGTAAATTAAAGTTTATGCTTTACTGAACCATTTAAAGTTTCAGAGGTCTTAGATATCTTGTTATTGGTGTCATTGCTGTCTAAACACTGTCCCTCTTAGCAGTATGTGTTTTGGCTTAAGCATGTATGCTACCATTTTGGAGGAAAACATCTTTAAGAGACATACTCTTGATTCCAAAAGTGCTTCTCAACCTCCCAGCAGTACACTATGACATGATATTATGAAATCTCTCCTGCTTCAACAGTATATGACTTTATAGCAACATATGAGGCTGCTGTTTGATACTGGTTATGGAAGGGCATGTGAACCTTATGTGAAATACTGTACCATTTAAATACAGTGTACCAAAGATCATGTAATTTTGTATAGCTAGGTATTTGTGGTATAAACATGCAACTGCTGAATATCCTCCCTGATTTACTCTGCAGCTCTCACTTGCATAGGTAATGTTTGCTGATGTGAGCAGTCTTCTGGAGCTATCAGGAACTTGACATAAAATTTCTCATAATGAGCTGATAATGACTGGCTTAGCACAACAAACTGAAGTAATTGGATCATCAGCATTTTTGGTTTTATATTTCTTGGTTATTGATAAAGACTGATTAGCAGAGGAATGTGTTTTGAGTTAGTCACATGCACGCTGTGCAGAGAACAATATTTATTCTTTTTGGTGTATATACTGTGTCCCTTAATTGTCTACAGATGCACAATAGCCACATTTTAATTATTTTATAAAAATAGGAGGCTTTGAGGAAAAAAAGAAAAAGCC
Organism: Stictonetta naevosa; assembly: GCA_011074415.1. Taxonomy (NCBI): domain Eukaryota; kingdom Metazoa; phylum Chordata; class Aves; order Anseriformes; family Anatidae; genus Stictonetta; species Stictonetta naevosa. The sequence goes on along the minus strand of CM021698.1, from coordinate 13,269,308 downwards.
AAATATGTCATAGTTCAAACAAACATTTCTGGCTGAGACACTGTCTGTGTCTACATTTGCCTCTAATGTGGCCTAATAAGAACAGATCTGTGAAGTAAACAGTGAGTACAAAGATCCATATCCACACCATGCATTTCACAGGGTTCCACATCATACCAATTTTAGTGTGAACTGGTGGACTGAATTCACATTAGGTGTGCTTGTGCGACACACCTTTAGATTCAGTTTTATTCCCAAAGAATCCAGGTGGTTCTCACTGATATGAGCCATTGCTCATGATTTTTAACCATTTGCTTCAAAACCACAGAAAACCACTCATCTGAAATAAAACAATAGACACACCCACTAAGATGCATATGGCAGGGCAGCACAGAGTATGTTCACTCTACACATTTTTTCCTGTGGTTTACCTTATGTTTAGATCCTAATGAGCCTTGTGGCCCACTTGTGTTTGGATTAGGCCAGCCCTATTTGCCATCTTTTTGCTGATAGAGTCTGGTGCATGGAGGACCAGTGCAATCATTTCTCCAGTACAGAAATCTAACAGACTTGCTTCAGCCACAGGATGAAAGACAACCTAACCAACTCAGCAGCCACCCATGTCATCTAACAGGCAGCAATTAGCAGCAATAGCCTCTTAATGGTCATTTGATTGCAGGTTTTGTGTGGTTCAGTGTTGTTTTTGTTTGGGAGAGAGCTCAGACACACTGGGGGAATAACTTCTGACATTTTACTCTCAGTCCAGCTCCTGGCTCCACACAGGACCACCCAAAAATCAGATCTGATAATGTTGTCCAAATACTTCTTGAACTCCAGCAGGGTCAGTATCAAGATCACTGCCTTGGGGAGCCTGTTCCAGTGCCTGACTACTCTCGTGCTAAAGAACTTTTTCCTAACCCCCAGCCTGACCCTCCCCTGTCCCAGCTCCATGCCGTTCCCTCGGGTCCTGTCGCTGTCCCCAGAGTGCAGAGCTCAGTGCCTGCCCCTCCGCTCCCCTCGTGAGGGAGCTGCAGGCCGCCATGAGGCCTCCCTCCCCTCAGCCTGCTCCGCTCTGGGCTGAACAAAGCCAGGGCTCTCAGCCGCTCCTCATACGTCTTCCCCTCCAGACCCTTCACCATCTTTGTTGGTTCTCCAGTAGTTTTATATCCTTTTTATACTGTGGTGCCCAAACTGCACACAGTACTTGAGGAGAGGCAGCACCTGTGCAAAGCAGAGCTTCCCTCGACCAGCTAGTAATGCCATGCTTGATGCACCCCAGGACACGGTTGGCCCTTTTGGCTGCCAGGGCACATTGGTGAGTCATATTCAACTTGCCATTGTAATATACAATAAATGTTTGTTCATTGTCTTTTGTATTATAAGAGCAAGGAGTTCTGTTTGAGGAGTGGGGGTAGTGAAGGTCTCTTGCTGAGATAAGAAACCGTGAAGCACCTGGCTAGGCACTGTACTTAATGTAACAAAAGAGTCCGGCAAGGAGGAGGAGCCCCCTCCACCCCCTTCTTTCCCTCGTGTAACCACTCCCTGATAAGTTGTTAACCAAATAAGGAAAAAGAAGTTGAGTCACAATGCAGAGGAAGACTACGGCCTTCATCTTCATGACCACCAGAGGGACCGAGACGGCCCCCTAGCAGCAAGCAGTACGCGCAACCGCAGAACATACCCAGAACCAAGCTATAAAAGGGGACTTTTATAAAAGGGTAAAGTGTGCGCCGTTGGTAGAGCAGAGACTCCTCGGCAGCTCTGTGCTGTTTTGCTTGCTGTGCTTACTTAATTCAATAAATTTACTTAATTGACCTAAAAGCTCTCTGGAAAATTATTTAAGAGAGTAAACTTATAACAGTCATCATCCAAAATGCCCGGATCCCTTTCTGTGGGACTGTTCTCCAGCATTTTGTCCCCCAGTCTGTATGTATAGCAAGAGTTGCCCTTTCCCATATATATACCTGGGTCTTTTTACATAATCTCCTTCTACAGCTGATAAAATGCTCCCTAAATAATAAGTGTTATGGACTCAAACTGCAGAGTAGCTAAATAATTCAACATCTCACTAAACATCTAAAGCTGTGTCTTATCACAAACTTACTGTGTATTGCTATTATGGAGATTTTTAAAGTGTCAGGTGTAGATAATTATTACAAGAAGCTGCAGAAGTTTTTGCAGCCTGCTAAACAAAATTAGTGGTTTTCTGATTATCTGGTTGCTGTTAATCAGCTAGATAAAACTTCAGGGAGTCTTTAAGAGAAAGGTGGATTTGAGAGGCTTTATATTAGAGATTAGAGAACTATAGTGCTGCTTATATCTGTGATAATGAATGATGATCAGTAATCTGGTTTCTGAAACAGAATAAATTATATTTACTATATGATTACCTGAACTTTCCTATTATCTTAAAGATTTTGTAATTCTTTTCAAAATAGTTGTGTGAATTGTAGTTAAATTCTGGTAATAATAGAAATGTTTAAGAACTGTTTAAAAGAGAGACTTCAGCCTACATGCATTATCATATGTTGCTTTTCAAATTACAGGCAGACTACCTGCAAAACTGCCTATTGAACACCAAACTTTCAGAAACATTGTATTTATTTGTATTTAATTTTGTGTGTGTGTGTGTGATTATAAACAAGATATTTAAAAAAATACTGGAGAAAATTGCATGTTTGTTTTTGCACTTACACACTAAAAACTCTTCAAAATTTTTTTTTTTAAAAACATTTTACATTTTTTCCTGATTTAAGAGAGTGTGTATTTTAACTGTTGTTTTCATGTCTGTTTTACAAGCTGAATTCAAAGTATTCCCGTAGAACTACATATAGCAGAACATTGTTGTTTTCCCGGAGCATTGTGTTGCAATATCGCAACACATGTAGGATGAAATGCACCCCTCCCATCATAAATATTGATTATCAGAACATTTTGTTTTGAGATCACCCCCAAAGACTGAAGCAATAAGATTTATGTCTGTATTTAGAGGGTGAGCTGTGTTGTGTGGGGACTGCCCCTTTGTGGATGTTTGTACAAAGCCTCCGCTGGGGACAGTTTTGGTTTCCATAATGTAAGTTTATGCTATAGATCTCTTTCCAGTGTCTCTATCACACCTCATTCATCACCTTTGCATCTGTGTGTTTAAATGGTGAGGCCAATTGATTATTCCACCTGTCCCAGTAATTTCCCCAGTTCTGGTTTTCTTGGTGAGCAACTTCTACAGATTGTGTTTGTAGGCATGTTATGGAGGTCAAAGTGCAGAAATAGGTCATTTATTTATTAGAGAGTCCAATTTGAGTTTAGAAAAATCTCATTATTACACTAATTTTCATTAGCAGGAGTGATTCAGAGAATATAGATTATGAGTGGTGAGTAGAGGGGCAGTCGGTGGTGCATTTCTTGAATTACGGGATTCACTAAATGTTGCTGCTGCATATCAAAAACTGCCTGTAGCCAAAAGTCTTAGAATAAAAGGTAAAAAATGGCAAGAAGACAGTCAGAAGGTTTTTTTTTTTTCTATTTTTTTTCCTTCTATTTTTTTTTTTTTTCTGTTGGGAAAAGATATTAAATCTTGTAGAAAAGTCAAAAGCTTACAAGTCAATAGTTAACTTTTAAGTCAGTCCAAACCCAGGGAGAAAGCCCATGGACAGATCAGAAAATGTGGTCCCTGTGATCACTACAAACAGACAAGTGGTCTGGCCTTACCAGGTTCAATAAGTCTAGTGTTCAAGACATACAAATTAACTAACAAAGAACAATCAGTGTGAACTGGACTTTTGCAATGTAAATAAAACAGCAGCAGCATCCATCTGGTTGTTATTCTGGAGGATAACATATGCAATTTGATATAATAGATCAAAACAAAATACCATGTTTACTTTTTAACTTCACAAGGAAAAAAGATGAAACTTGTGGCAAGCCTGGAAACATCCCAGTGCAATCAAGACCCATGCTGATGGTGTTTAGTTTCTTAAACAGGAGTGACAAAGGCAATTGTCTTTCACAAAAGCATGGTCCAAACTATCCAGATAATGATCCAGATAAGGCTTTGTTGGCATCCTCAATTGACTGTGTGTTGTGCTGTTTTCATTTTGGTTTTCAGTCTTCCCTGTGTGATCTGAATCACAGTCAAATGTTGGGAAAACATCTCATCTCCAAGCATGTGGAGGATAAGAAGGTGATCAGGAATAGTCAGCATGGATTCACCAAGGAGAAATTGTGTTTAACCAATCTGATATCCTTATATGATGAGATGACTAGCTGGGTAGATGAGAGGAGAGCGGTAGACGTGGTCTACCTTGAATTCAGCAAAGCTTTGACACTGTCTCCCATAGCATTCTCATAGACAAGCTCAAGAAGTGTGGTCTCAATGAGTAAACAGTGAGGTGGATTGATAATTGGGTGGATGACAGAGCTGAGAGGTTTGTGCTTAGTGGTTTGAAGTCTAGTTGTAGGCCAGTAGTTAGTGGTGTTCCCCAGGGGTCAATACTAGGCCCAGTGTTGTTCAACTTATTCATCAACGACCTGGATGATGGAACAGAGTGCACCCTTAACAAGCTTGTTGATGACACAAAGCTCGGAGGAATGGCTGATTCCCCAGAGGGCTGTGCTGCCATTCAGAGAGACCTCAACAAGCCAGGGAGTTGGGCTGTGAAGAACCTCAAGAAGTTCAATAAGGGCAAATGCAGGGTCCTGCACCTAGGGAGGAATAACCCCAAGCACCAGTACAGGCTGGGGGCTGACCTGCTGGAGAGCAGCTCTCCAGAGAGGGACCTGGGAGTCCTGGTGGACAGCAGGCTGACCATGAGTCAGCAATGTGCCGTTGTGGCCAAGAAGGCCAACAGTATCCTGGGGTGCATTTGGAAAAGTGCTACCAGCAGGTCAAAGTATGTGATCCCCCCCCCCTCTACTCAGCCACACCTGTAGTATTGTGTGCAGTTCTGGGCTCCCCAGTACACTGGGGTGAGTCCAGAGAAGGGCTATGAAGATGGTTAGAGGACTGGAGCACAAGGACGGGCTGAGAGACCTCCTTCTCTGGAGATATTCAAAACCTTCATGGATTCCATCCTGCGCAATGTGCTCTAGGTGATACTGCTCAATAGGGGGGGTTGGACTAGATTACTTCAGAAGTCCCTTCCAACCTTGGTCATTCTGTGATTTGCGATTCTGTGAAAAGCTGAATGGGATGCAAAAAGTGTTGGACAGCTTTTCCACAGTAAAATCATTTCCCGTTCACACTATAGATCAGTTCTTTCTGGTACTGCAGGCTTTCTTTGTAAAAGCAAAAAACCCACCTTGACCCTTTGTGCCTTAGGTTCCTTCAAAGAAGCTCAAGGTCCTATTGGCTGTGTGCTGTACAAGGCAATTAAAGGCATTAGACTGCATAGACTGCCAGTTGCTCAATGCTGTAGCAAAGAGGACTTAAGATATAGACAGTACATCACTTCAGCAAGTTATTTTATGCTATAATGAAGGGAACCAGAAACTAGATTTCTGGGTGTGGCTACAAGAGAAAACACTTCCCTTGACAGTGAAAGAAGCACATTTACTTTCATCCTTGGAGGATGTGATCCACAAAACTGGATCAGGGTTTTATGTGGTTCTGATGTAACAGGGTTGGAGGCCAAAACACATCTCCCATGCAAAGTAATTATGTTCTAGGGAAAGTCTGAGAGCATCCTATCAGTATTGCCTCATAGTATGAACTTCCACCCTTTGGCCAACAATGAACATTTGACTCCTGTCACCTACCTCAAGGGTGAATATTCTAATTACTGAGTTACTGGATGGGGTATCAAGGGAGGATGGGACCATGTTTTATGTGGCTGATTGGGAAAGTCTGCTTGAGAATGCGTCTCTGGTCAGCCCACTAGGTTTGTGAGTTTACAAGATTTGGCAGGCGCACAGTGTTCAACAGCATTAGATTTAGCAGTGAACATGTTCAGAAATAGACTTCTAGGCAAAAAGAAAAGTAATGACAACATCAATGCCTTTGGACTTCAGCTCAAATTTTAGAAGTTATGTTCTAGAGCAGGAGTTTTGACAAACTACTCTTGATGAAGTTTATGGGTTTAATCCTTTGTTAACTGATAGTCGTCCTTATTTGATAATGTAGTTAAGATACATGTAACATACGCAATGGAAGTAATATGTTCTATCAATAATGTATATTATTATATATATTGATACATGTATAGTTATGTCAGTCAGCTGCATTTAGATGCCACAAAAGGCATCTATTATCTGAAGATAATAGCTGAGCACATCTGCTCAAATAATTTGACAAATTTAGATAAGCATAGTGAAAACAATCAAAACTATTTATGTATGCCTCAGCTCATGGCTGCACCTTAAACAGCTAGCACATGGGGAAGCTGAACTCTAGTACAACCTTTTGTTTCTGTCAAGTAATCATTTCCTTCAAATTTAGCAACTGAAAAGGCATTAATATGAACAGATGGAAATGTGGGATTAATGGGTTACCAAAAATATTTGAACCAGAGAAATGATTATCTTTCCTGTGAAGGAATGAGAGGTAATGATGGCTGAGCTACTTTTAAAGTCAGACATAGTGGATTATATTACAATAAAACTAATGTGCAAAGGACAGCAGATTGTTCTTCATAATGTATTTAGTTATTTACTGGAGTTTAGTTATTTATTATTATTTAATATTATTTAATATTAACTAATTGTTATTTCACAAACTAGCAAAGGAAATATTGAGTCATTCATATTTTCATGTAAAAAAATCAAAGCAGGAGACATATTTGACATTAATCAAAAAGAGATAAGTGGGTCTAGTACAGAGTAATGTTATATAGCAATCTGGATATAATGATCTCTTCTGGCCTTAGAAGATCTTCAGTTTGCCATCTAGTGTATTTTATTTTTTCTTGTATTCTCTAATAAGCTAGAACTTCTCACTCTGTAGTGAAAAAGGAAAAAGCCTGAAGAAGCTGGGTTCTTTCAGCATGAAATTAACCCACAGGCTTATTTTTGCAACTCCTGTATGAGATAATCCTTTTTTAGCCACAGTTCCCAGAGACAGACTACTCTCTCATCTAATTGGTATAGCATTTCCCCTAGAGATGCTGGTTCAGGCTGCTTCATACAAAATTGAAATTAAACTATTTTCACAGTACAAACAGGTATAGTACTCACTAAGCTAGAGACATAAAAGAGGAGAATCCTCCTTCCCTGTTTTTATGAGAGAAGACTGACCAGGTATACTATTCTTGGTGAAGCTAGGTGAAGTCTGGAAGTTATTCCTTCAACCCCAGGCAAAAACACCTATTTTCTAAAGATCACTTTTTATAATAAATCTAAGAATATAATTATTTTTTTTAATCAGGTTTTGTGAATCATATTTTTAGGGCAACTCTGCATGGCCAGATAGGTATGGAGAAGCTCCCCATCCCAAGCTGGCCAGACATTTACTAGCTCTCACTGGGGATATGAATTTCTGTCTTAGAGACATATTCCTCAGAAAGATGGAATTGAGGAGCACAGCTAGCACAATGTTCCTCCTCAGGTTGGGAAGAGGATTTTTTTTTTTTTTCCTGTCTGCATACATTCATGTATGTATCTGCTTAGATATCCAACTCTCCTCATCCATCACATATGGAAAATCTGCATTTGTTTCAGCATGGTAGATTTCATTTGGAGATAAATCTTATAAAATTCAGATATTAGAATGTCCTCTATTGAATAGCTAGAAGTCTAATCAAGAATCAGGGATAGCTATTCACTGAAGGACAAGGAGGCTACTTACTGTCCTCTGAGAACCAGGATTCTGTTGAGCAGTTGTGTTTGGGTCATGGATAAATGCTCTTCATACAATAAAAATGGCTAGATATCTGCTACATATTGCAAAATAAGATATATGGTCAGCACAGGCTGGGACTGCCTCAATAAAATTCCAGACTAGTATGTATCAGAAAAGAGAAGAGGACAGATCTCAGCAAGATTCCTGTAACTCAGCCAGGTTTCATTAAATTCATGGGTAACTTCTAAGTGATCAGTTTAGCCTATATTTTAAAAGAAGTTCCTTACCAGCAGAAAGCATATAATGTCAAAATTTCTACAGGCAGTTTATATGAAATTTTTTACAGCTGTCCAGCCATGTCCAAACCATGTCCTTGCAAGGAGTCAAACAATGCCATCCAAGGGAGTAGCTTACCAACATAGGGTCTCTAGCTGGCCAATGGAAAGGTCATCTTCTGATACTGCAGTCAATTGCTTTTCAGTTGACATGTTACTGATTATAACTCGCTATCAGTATTCACTTTGGGCGAATATGACTGTACGTTATCCTGGATTCTAGAGTGAACTTAAAAAAATTAATCCACACACACCTATATTTTCTTTTTCCAGGGATGTCCAGGCTAACTGACATTTTCAAAAGTCAGCTTTGAATCCTTTTCTTCTGAATTTAAGCTATCAGGTAAGGAAGATAACCACGATAAAAATAATTTGCTATTCTGTGTTATTTCTCATAGAAGGAATATATTTCTTATATCATTATTCTTTGTCACATCACTCCAGGGTGTGTAGAAAGGGAGAAAAAGCTTTAGTCTTGTAAAATGTTGATCAGTCTTTCCTCTGTGAAATACATAAAGCTATCCATTTGAATAAAGACTGCTTCTAGGGTCTACTCCTAAAAGTGTATGTTCTCTATCTTCAGTTCACAGTTGGATTGCAGTGTAATGGCTACTTCTTCAATGAAAGGCTTTTTAGGACTGAAATTTATCTCAGTGCACAAAAGATGAGTTAGGACCCCTGAGTTTTGGAAAGAAAGAAACCGTGTCACTTGCCTGCCTCCATTTTCCAGCTTCAAGTATGTGTTTCTCAATGTTAATGTGTTCTAGGAAGCAGTGTTTCTTTCCTGAAAGTAAGTCTGTGCTCTGTTTCTAGGGTTACCAGAGAAATATATATATATAAGGAATATATATATTACATAAATACATATCTTTTATATATATATAAAAGAAAAACAAAAAAGAAAAGAAAAAAGCAAATACAAAAACACCACCAACAAGCAAGAAAAGAGCACACACCAGTACTTAAAAGTTTCCAGGTCTGTTTTGCAATACAGAACCCAAGGGTTTTTGATAGGATCTAAATTTGGCAAAATCAGCTTTCCCATCCCTCCCCAACTTTATTTTTCTGTCCTCTAACTATTTTTACTCCAAGTTTCCCTCTGCATCTGTCGATATAGGGAAAAGATCTATGCATAGGAGCCTGGGAATAGGATAAGAAAAGTAAAACTTCAGTAAAAATGAATCTTATTATGCTCACAGCAAAACCAGGGACATAACACTAGAAATTATTAAGTATCAATATAAATTTATGGGGACTATAGGACTATATAATCAATCAATTCATGTTAAGGAATAGATGGAGTATATTGTCTAATTCACAGATAAACCCAGAGACTGTCATCTCATTGCCACTTCTTTACTACTTGTGATGTTGTGTTGTTGTGCATGAATTTCCTGATGAGGAAATGGCTCAGAATTTTATTCCAGGATGGAAGGAGTAAAGCTGATATCCTTTTATGGAGGCAGGTATCTTCCTCAGTTAGCTTCAGCTAGGGATGGAAAGTTTTGTAGATGTCATTTGTAGACACCCACCCATGTGATTCAATCCTAGTAAATGAATATAAGGAAGTAAGTAATACCATTTGTTTTTAGTCACAAATACTGCGACTGTGTAAATCACAGATGTAGGCTTTCAAATTCCCTAACACAGCAATGAAAAGTTGTAAGAAGCAATTCAGTACAAACAGCTATTTAAATCAGGTACCTAGAAAATGACTAGTTCAAATACATGCTCTGTTGTAATTCCTGGGGGCATCCATCTCAATTCCATTAGCTTAAGGGAAAACTGAGGGTCTGAAGTTCTTAATTAAGGTATAAAAATGTAGTTAGTGTTAATAGTAGTCTTTTGCACCCGATTAATACTTTGTAGACATGGATTTTGCTGGGCAATAAGTCTTCCCAAAATACTGCAACATTCAGGCTACTATGTAGTAACTGTTGATTTTTTTTAAAAAGGCTGTATTTTTATTATATATATATATATATATTTAACCAAACATCATTATTAAACAGCATTGAAACAATACACCAGCTCTCATGTTAGTTAAAAAAAGATGAAGAAAATCAGAGTGGATGACCAGTTGTATAATCTTTGTTCATTCAGCAGGACTATACTTTGACTCGAATGTAAAATGTACAGAAATATCCACAAGGCCTTAGATTCTGTCATGTAGTTCTAAATACAAATTAAGATTTAAGTCTTCTTTATGTTGTGTCTTTTTATTTTATTGAAAGGTTACATTTTTCATTCATAATAAAATAGATGCTTTTCAGAATAAAGCTGGAGAGGTACTTTGTCTCTTCTTACCTGTATGATGATATTGTGTTTTCCACATTATTTCTAGCAACACTTGGAAACGTTATTTGGAAAAAATACATGTATTTATTGTATGAATTTTATTAACTACCTAAAATGTTTTTAGACTTCACACGAAGTATTATCAGCAAGATTTATCTTTATTCAAATGTTTAAAAAGTATTTTCAATTAGGATCATTTCATAATGTAGATTTATTTAAAAAATCTGACATTATGAGTTTTTAAAAATCTCAGGATTTTTTTAACTGAAGGACGTGCAGGAAATCCATCACTACTTGATATTTCTATAGGATCCTTGCTTGACTGGAGTGAAGTCTCCAGCTGCTGTGAGATTTAATAACACCCTGGTTATGATATCATCAAATAGCAAAACCTCCTGGACAGCTGGAAAAATTTTTACACTAATGCTGTAATTAGATACATAGAATTGTCTTGGTACAGAAAATTACTTAAGGCTCAGACAAAATATAATGTGCAACTTACTAGCCAAAGGTCAAGGAACTTACTTCCAAATCCATCAGGCTGTTCTTTAGAACAGTTGTCTGGGAACGCCTGAGTTCTGGAGAGTTTTACTGAAGTGCTCATATGGAAAGTCAAAACTGCAGTTTCCAAGTGAAATTATTTTTCTTGTGTCATCATATTTATACCATAGGCCAGTGGTTCATTGTTTTTCTCCTAGATGGAAATCTTTACCTTGGTTTTGACCTATTTCATAACAGACACCTTAAGATAGTTTTCTTTTTTTCTGAGAACAAATATAAATATTTCAGATGTGAGTGAAAACAGAAACATAAGATTGTGGCCAAAAAGATTAAAACCACATCTACATATCTGGGATGATTACATCCATTTGATCTCCAAACTGGCTGATGGTTCTCTTCCTCCATATGCTCTGTATCAAGTGAGTACAGGATGAAGCCCTTGCAAATATGGCATGCTTATCAAAGACTGCCATTTAGCCAATTTGTCTCATTAGTTATTGAATTATTGATGGTTCTTCATATACCTTTGATAAAAGTGTATGGATTCATACTGAGTAAAGGTGCCATTTGTAATGTGGACTCTTTCAAGACCAAAATGTTTTACATAGCACTCTTATTGACAAAATTGAATTTGGCACACAGATAAAAGCTTGAATCAGAAGTCCTTGAATGATTTGAAAAACTGAAGCTGTAAAACTTCTGAATGTTGTACTTTTTTTTTTTTTTTTTTTTTTTTTTAGGAATTAAATCTATATGTGTTTGAAAAAACCTCAGGATCTAAATCTGTTCTAAAGACAGAAAAGAACTGACTATGACGTTAGCCTGAATTTTTAAGTACTATACTAATCAGAAAGGAAGCTATTCAAGCTCTTTAGGCACTGCAGTATTATTTTTACTTTGTCAATAGCTACTTGAATGAATGTGAAATGAGTTAAAGTGATTTGGCTGGGATTCAGTAATGCATGGGAAATACTTAAGATGCAGTCAAGAAGGCTGCAATCAAAATTAACCCAAGTAAAATAAATACCCTTCCCCCCAAGTGGCAGAAAATATAGTAGAATAGTGAAGAAACATGTCAGTGCAAAAGATTAACGGGGGGCTTTGAATAACATAGGTTTATTTGTATACCATGTTGTACTCAGGCTGTACAACAAGCCTAAAGTTCAGAAACTTTTTAAAACTGATCTTTTGTTTCGCTCTGCGTAGAGGAAAAACAACCCCACAAATTTAGAATTAATTTTCTGGAGATAGAATTGATAGTGGCTGATTTCATGGAAGACAAATAAAAGAACAACACCGAGAGATGTGATTAATATAATTAAGTTCAGAAGTTGCTTAGGTATGTTTCTGAAGGACAGCACTGAGGAACAAACTGAAATGACAATATTCATTCAGTATGCAAAACACAGAAACTTTTTGACAGATATCCTTTCTTCTACTTTGCATATAGCCTGTTGTATTTGTGACATTGTTCCTAACACACATGGTAATGTGTAACATGCAGGGTTCAAGGTGATTCATCAAATCTTCATCAATCAGCCTCCTAAATCCACTCTGTCTCCCACATTGTATCTCATCATTGAGATCATGACAGATTCCCAAGTAAGCCCTGCCTTATTTGTGCTTCCTAGTTCCAGGGAGACCGACTGGGAAGAGATGGTGCCCTTGGACATTACACAGAGAGTTTGTATATGGATATAAAGCTGGACATCCTGTGTGGAAAACTTTGTGCCATAAAACCCAACTATCGTGGTTTGATAATCTGACAGCTGCAAAATATCCCAGCAGCTTTTTCCTCTCCCAACCTACCAGCTGTCCAACTGAAAATGGAAATGATTTATGTTCCCCCAGGACTAACTGATTGACAGGCAATGCAGGAAGGAGTAGTAGGGCCCCAATGTGGCTGTGGTATCTCTAAAGCAATGAGAAGGAACATTGTGGAGATCACAGGGATGCTCACTGTGCTGGGATCAGAGAGATTTCTCATACCCACACAGGCTGAGCTGTGCACGGCCCTGGGTGGAAGAGAAGTGGGCTGTGATTTTTATTGAAATTTAAGAAGAAATGCACTATCCCATAGGGTATTTATTTCGCTGATTTGTAACCTAGATATACATGGTATAATGGATTATATATGTTCACTATATAGCAAAAAATCAGATATCTGTTTGACACAGTGTATGTGTATATTAATTTCAAGAGGGTAAAAATATAAACTTGCTGGAGTTTCTGATTTCCCTAGGTAATAAAGTTTTTTTGGAGAATATTAGTTGACAGCTACACCCACTTGCAGTCATCAATTCTACAAGGGCTGGTACGGAAGTTTAAAATGCCAGTATTCATCTCTTTCTCTCCCCTAAGTCTTCATTATAATGTTTCTCACTATTTTTTAGTGACTTTCAGTCTACATTTTGGCAGATGTGACAGGTGGCTGCAACACTGATACCATCAGTACTGTTCATCCTACTTCTTCTTCTCACAATGATTTTTAGCATATATTAATTAACAGAAATAGGAAAGGTGCAATCAATTTATTTAATGCAGTTAATTAAAAAAAGAACTCACAAGCTACTATCAGATAAAAATTGGCTTGTACAATTACAATTCTAAGAATTTTAATGAAAATCTTTTTTTTTTTTTTTTTTTTTTTTTTTTTAACCTAAATGCTTCTGAAAGTTTTCTTTCATTAACCAAAGTATTTTAGAAGTATTTTAGGGCACATAGGAGGCAAGCTTGAACACATCTTCTAAAACTTAGGAAAACATAAAGACACTGAAAATGTAGAGCTTATGCTTTCAATGTTCAATATTCAGCAGAGGGAGGAGCAAGGAGAGAAAAAAGGCTTTGAGTGCTTGTAAGAACCTTGTTACCTTTTTCTTATATTTGCTTACATATTGGTAGTCATTAGTAACATTTTAAAATATGATTTATAAGATATTCTTATGAAATGTTACTAACCAAATGCACAAATATGCCACGTGTTAATTAAATCATGTCATCTTAAATAATTGAGTTTAATACAGTTGGAGAGTTCACTGAGACTAGTAATGAAATCCTTAGCATAGTATTTAATTACCTTCTTGTGTGATCCAACCAAAAAAAAAATAAAATTGGTCTTAACAAGTAATCCAAAGGTCAGGAGATTCAGCCCGTATAAGATGAAAGAGAGGTAGGCAGATCAAGAAATATAGTTAAAATGTGGAGGTAGTTTATTAAAATGAATGATTTAGTTTTTTGTGTGGTAGGGTTAAAAAGGGGAAAAAGTTTTCTAATGAAATCAGAGACCATTTGAGGGCTTTTTAGCTCACTTACAAATAAATTGTGATTCAGTAAAACTGTACTTCTATCCACATGAAAAGAAAAGCACCTTAGACCTTGTATCAAAAATGCTGCTTGAGATTTTGTCTCATTTTTCTGTTGGGAATAACATACCCTAGGTCCTATTAAAAACAACACTTGTTTTGAAATGTGTTATTTATTTATTTATTTATTTTGCAATGTTGCATGTTCAGAATTGAATTTACACATTCCAAAATTGGAAAAAAACAAAACAAAACAAACAAAAAAAAACAACCCACCAAAATAAACTAGGTAAGAAGGGGGACGGGGATGAAATAAAGCTTGTTGGAGGTGTGCCAGGGGGAACAATGGCAAGGCTGGGGGAGAAGGCAAAGGCTCAACTGAAGTGCATCTACACTAATGCACACAGCATGGGCAACAAGCAGGAGGAGCTGGAAGCCATTGTGCAGCAGGCAGGCTATGACTTGGTTGCCATCATGGAAACGTGGTGGGACCACTCTCATGACTGGAGTGCTGCCATGTCTGGCTGTAGGCTCTTCAGAAGGGACAGGCAGCACAGAAGGGGTGGTGGTGTGGCTCTCTATGTTAGAGAGTGTTTTGATGTCGTTGAACTTGAGGCTGGGAATGATAAGGTTGAGTCGCTATGGGTTAGGATCAGCGGAAAGGCCACCAAGGCAAGCATCCTGATGGGGGTCTGTTATAGACCGCCAAACCAGAATGAGGAGACGTATGAGGAGTTCTACAGACAGCTGGCAGAAGTTGCAAAATCGTCAGCGCTTGTTCCTGTGGGGGACTTTAAGTTCCCAGACATATCCTGGAAGCACAACACAACCCAGAGAAAGCAGTCTAGGAGGTTTCTGGAGAGTAGAAGATAGCTTCCTGACGCAGCTGGTTGGCGAGCCTACCAGGGGAGGTGCCCCACTAGACCTTCTGTTCACTAAGAGAGAAGGACTGGTGGGAGATGTGGTGGTCGGGGGCTGTCTCAGGCAGAGTGACCACGAAATGGTAGAGTTCTTGATACTTGGCGAAGTAAGGAAGGGGTCCAGTAAAACCGCTGTCTTGGACTTCTGGAGGGCTGACTTTGAGCTGTTCAGGACACTGGTTGGCAGAGTCCCTTGGGAGGCAGTTCTGAAGGACAGAGGAGCCCAGGAAGGCTGGGAGCTCTTCAAGAAAGAAATTTTAATGGCTCAGGAGTGGTCTGTCCCCACGTGCCCAAAGATGAGCTGGCACGGAAGAAGACTGGCCTGGCTGAACAGAGAGTTGAGGCTCAAGCTTAGGAGAAAAAAGAGGGTTTATAATCTTTGGAAAAGAGGGCGGGCCACTCGGGGACTATAAGGATGTTGTGAGGCGGTGCAGGGATAAAATTAGAAAGGCCAAAGCTCATCTGGAGCTCAATCTGGCTACTGCTGTTAAAGACAACAAAAAATGTTTTTATAAATATATCAGTACAAAAAGGAGGACTAAGGAGAATCTTCATCCTTTAATGGATGTGGGGGGAAATGTAGTTATCAGAGATGAGGAAAAAGCTGAGGTGCTTAACGCCTTCTTTGCCTCAGTCTATAGCAGCAAAACCAGTTGTTCTCTGGACGCCCAGTACCCTGAGCTGGTGGAAGGAGATGAAGAGCAGAATGTGTCCCCCACAATCCACAAGGAAATGGTTGGGGACCTGTTACAGCATTTGGATGTGTGCAAGTCGATGGGGCCGGATGCGATCCACCCGAGGGTGTTGAGAGAACTTACGGAAGAGCTGGCCAAGCCGCTTTCCATCATTTATCGGCAGTCCTGGCTATCAGGGGAGGTCCCACTCGACTGGCGGCTAGCAAATGTGACGCCCATCTACCAGAAGGGCCAGAAGGTAGACCCAGGAAACTATAGGCCTGTTAGTTTTACCTCAGTGCCAGGGAAGCTCATGGAGCAGATTATCTTGAGCATCATCATGCGGCACTTGCAGGGCAAGCAGGCGATCAGGCCCAGTCAGCACAGGTTTATGAAGGGCAGGTCCTGCTTAATGAATCTCATCTCCCTCTATGACAAGGTGACATGCTTAGTAGATGAGGGAAAGGCTGTGGATGTGGTCTACCTTGATTTCAGTAAGGCTTTTGACACCGTTCCCCACAGCATTCTCCTCAGGAAACTGGCTGCTTATGGCTTGGACTGGCATACGCTTCATTGGGTTAAGAGCTGGCTGGATGGCTGGGCCCAGAAAGTTGTGGTGAATGGAGTCAAATCCAGTTGGAGGCCAGTCACTAGTGGAGTCCCCCAGGGCTCGGTACTGGGGCCAGTCCTCTTTAACATCTTTATCAATGATCTGGATGAGGGGATCGAGTGCACCCTCAGTAAGTCTGCAGATGACACCAAGTTAGGTGCGTGTGTCGATCTGCTCGAGGGCAGGAAGATCTGGATAGGCTGGACCGATGGGCTGAGGCCAACTGTATGAAGTTCAACAAGGCCAAGTGCCGGGTCCTGCACCTTGGGTACAACAACCCCAAACAGAGCTATAGGCTGGGAGATTTGTGGTTAGAAAGCTGCCTTTCAGAGAAGGACCTGGGAGTATTGGTTGATAGTCGGCTGAATATGAGCCAGCAGTGTGCTCAGGCAGCCAAGAAGGCCTACAGCATCCTGGCTTGTATAAGAAACAGCGTTGCCAGTAGGTTCAGGGAAGTAATTATCCCCCTGTACTCAGCTCTGGTGAGGCCACACCTCGAGAACTGTGTTCAGTTTTGGGCCCCTCACTACCAGAAGGACATGGAGGTGCTCGAGTGAGTCCAGAGAAGGGCTACGAAGCTGGTGCAGGGTCTGGAGAACAAGTCTTACGAGGAGCAGCTGAGGGAGCTGGGACTATTTAGCCTGGAGAAGAGGAGGCTCAGGGGCAACCTTATCGCACTCTACAGGTACCTTAAAGGAGGCTGTAGCGGGGTGGCGGTTGGTCTATTCTCCCACGTGCCTGGTGACAGGACGAGGGGGAATGGGCTAAAATTGCGCCAGGGGAGGTTTAGATTGGATATTAGGAAAAAGTTCTTTACTGAAAGGGTTGTTAGTCACTGGAACAGGCTGCCCAGAGAAGTGGTTGAGTCACCATCCCTGGAGGTTTTTAAAAGACATTTAGATGTAGAGCTTAGGGATATGGTTTAGTGGAGGGCTTGTTAGCATTAGGTCAGAGGTTGGACTTGGTGATCTTGGAGGTCTCTTCCAACCTAGACTATTCTGTGATTCTGTGATTCTGTGAAAATGATTAAGGTGAGAGTAGAAGGCATGAGCAGTAGCAAATATTTTCCTAACTTTTTAATTTGATTCCTATGCTGAATTGGAATTGTCTCAACTTTAAGAAAAAAACATGGAGTGGTTACTGCATTTTGTAGGGATGGCAGCTTCCAAGTTTTTTACCCATTTACAGAACATTGCATTAATGCATCCTGGTTGAGCACAGATCTTTCTCTTTCTAGTTGTGGAAGCTTTCCAATACTGTGAAAGCCCACAGATTTCTTATTGCCAATGAAGGATCAATGCCTTGGCTTCAAGAATTGCCAATTGCAGATTCTACATAATGTTATTAACTGGAGGATATCATTTTCCTGGAGGAAATATGTTCTGTACCATGCTTTTCATTCTGTTTGTTACCTCATTACTACTATGATCTCTGTTTTGCTTATACCAAGGTCCAGTCCAATAGGGTTCAACTCTAGGCACAGTGGGAGTGGGTAGCAAGCCTGAAGGACAATCATCATAGAAAAGCTGTGAATAAAGATAATCATCACAGAAAAGTTATGAATTTGCATGTTACTATTATAAACAATCAAACCCAAGGAATATCCCTCTCTCTCTCTCTCTCTCTCCCTGTCTCTCTTTCTGTCTCTCCTTCATAATTCTCCATGCAGATTTGTATAAGGAAAAAATTCTCTAATTGAAATTATGCTTGTGTCATCCTGAGGTGAAGAGAACAGGGAAATTTCTGTATTGTTCAGTCTCTGATATTATCTCCATCTGCCAATAGATTGTTTAAAAACATGAAATAGATTTGAAAGTATCATAAAGAGAATTTCTATATACTAGTACAATATTTTATTGTAAACATTTTTCATATTAAAATCAGAAAGGAAAAATGACAACTGCTTTCTGGCACAACATAGAAACATTCTTTAATTCATGCCAGTTACTTTTATCCAGTTTGCAATGACTGTCAGGATTATGGTTCAGGAAAGATTTAAGAAACAATCAACAGAATACAGAAAATGGATTTGAGTTCCCTTAAAAATGTATTGTCAAGTTGTATAAGAGGAATTAGGAAAGAAATAGGTATAGTTGTTAGGTAGAAGTAGAAAAAAAATCGTGGACAGATGAGAAGATTGAATTAGTGCCTTAAGAATTCTGAAAAGTGAAAGGCAAGCAAGAAGACAGTGTTGAAGTAGAAATTATAAATTCAAAAGTGGTAGAAGAGGGGTAATAAAATCAGATGATAGAAGCTTTATCTCTAGGCTTTTACTTCTGAAATTACTACTGAAATGGACTGTTAAAATAAATCATCATTTTACTGGGTGGTGCTTATTTCTACTTCTATGAAATGGAAGTTTTCAAAATTACCAGCATCAACAGTATCTTTGGAATTGCTTGGTGTAACTACATGTGTGTAAATGGGTCCATGTGGGGACAGTATGTTTTCATGGATTTACTGTATGTCACATTGTGTGTATCAGTTGACCTGTACTGAAAAATAACAGAGCTAAGCTCGTTTATAACAGCTGAGAACATAGTCCCTACATGCATTGTACAGTTGTGATGTTTGTAATAACACAGTATGCTTTAGACATGGTTTAGCTTAATAAACAAAGCTATGAAAGCACATACAAAAGTATATCACCATCATAGACTTGGAACTACTGAAGGGCTGTTTTATTTCTTGCATCATAAATATCTCCTATATACTAAACTAATCATTTTGGACTGATGCAGTGTGGAGAAATGAAAGGACCTTTTTGCATTTAGTCTAAAAACCTTGAATGACATCAAAATTACTGCATTGATGTTGAGTTTTCTGTTTTTAGAGTCAATGAGTGATTCTGTAATTTAAGCCATACATTTGTTTCTTAGTATTTATCCTGCTACTTTATTGCCTTTGGAAGGAATTTGGCAGTGTATGGTACATAATAATCAATAAATCATAAAAGGAAAGAAGACAAGCATCTTTGTTCTTTAGCAAACATGTATGCTGTGAAATTATGGCATTTTTTAAAACCAAAAACAACAAAAAAAGAGAAAAATAATTGCAGTTTCAGGGTCTGATAGTGTCAAACTGCAACGAGGTTAAAGAAGTGAAAAATTATCCAAGTATTACTACCGTAAACTGTTGATTTTAGAAACAAACCAGAGCCAAATTCACAACAGACTTTTTTCCATTTAACTCTTATCTTTATGTTACGTTATGTCGCTGATGAAATACAGCAGCCCAAGCAACAGTCATCAGGAAAGCAACATTTTAATTGCAAGTAGATGCAAGTATGTTAAATCTAATCTCAAAAGAGCAAATATTTACCAAGAGTTTATGATCACAGATAGACTAGTAGAATAAACAAAGTATACAGTATCTACTTGAATACATATGTATTTTTATTTTTTCATTTTTTTTTAAAGTAAAAATATATATATATATATACTACTGAACACAACTGCAGCACTGGCTCAATGAAATCCTTCATTGCTCTCCAATTCAGCAGTGTTAAGGACCACACACGTAAAAATGTATTCTCATAAGAGAGAAACATTTGTAAAAGAACCTTGAGGATTTGAAGACTTTATGAGTCTTTGTAACATTTTAAATAAACCACATACATATTTTGAGCTTTATTTCATTAGACGTGATCTGTGGTTTGTTGTGTCTATATAGATGGTTATATGAATTTCATACTAGAAAAAGAATTATATGGTTCTTTTGTTCATTCAAATCAGAAACAAAATCAAATGAAAATTATCTGCTCTTCAAGATTGTTGAAAATGATATGACAAAATGCTTAGTATTTTGAAGACAGATTTCTGTACGATCATATATCATATGCCAGATGTTAGGCAGTACCTAATTTCAGAAAAGATGGACTGTAAAAACAGGCACAAAGGGGATTAAGTTGTATATTTTAAAAAGCTGGGCTTAACTGTCTTGAATAATTGTAAAAGCAACACAAATTAGAATGACAGGAATTTCTCTTCCTGCATTTAAAGAACTTGGAATAGAGTAAATTCTGCTCTTCAGACAGCAGATACTGCATTTATTACTAATAATCATCACATAGGATAATCAAATACTTTGAAAAAGAAAAACAATTTTATATACCTTATTGGTTTACAGGATAATATTGACAATGTGCTATTAGCCTATGAATTTAGGGACATGATAACTGCTGTGATGGAATTAAGTGCTTTATATAAATGCTATAGGTCAATTCTTCCTCAAGCGTGGAAAATGACAATTAAAAAGTTACATCTGACTCTTCAGAAAAAAAAATAAAAAATTATTTCATACCAACCTGCTAGAATGAAGGCTATCACCATATTGAAAACTTTCTAAGCCAAGATATTTGAGTAACTGGTTCCTATTGTGTTGTAAGAGAAATAACCTAAAATGCTAAATTAAGTGAAAAACAGTTTTTGGTAATTGATGTCAGCAAAATACTGCCCTAAATCCCAGAAATCCTTGAAATCTATTTATCTGAAATAGCCTCACTGACCTCAGCAAGATACTCAGCATAACTTTATTTATGTTTTTGTTTGTTTGTTTGTTTTCTCTTTGATCCTTGTACATAAAGACCAACTGTAAATTAGAATAAGGGAGTTTGAGAAGGAAACTGTTATAATTTCCATTTTCTTTGCTCCATCAGCATGTCTATTGTTACTAACTTTGTTTTCCCATTGGACTGAAATTTTGCTTAATGTTGAAAAAAAAAATGAAATTCAGGTACAGTGAACAACAACTCTAACATCTTTCTACATTCATCCACTTTCAACATAAAAGAGTTCAGTACTAATGTACATGCTGAGAAAACAGAAGTTTTAAAACCAAAACTCTTCTAAAGTAACAGCATCCTGGGGTGACTTTTCCTGTTCTTTGGATAGGTTATATGATGACTATGCTGAATTCTGCTCCTCTTACTCAAAGGAGTACAAGACCTTTTAACTCCAACCTTTCCTGGCAATGTAAAATCCACTCCTTAAAATAGATAGGTGAGACAGGAATTTCCCAGGAATTCTCTGCTGCTCTGTCTTAACATAGCATTGCTCCCTCTAATATGATACAGCTCCAGCCACCTCTCAAATACAGGCTAAGTAGGTATTGCACAATTAAACATGAAATCATTGTGTGATCCAGTGAAGGACTGTCTCCAGAGAGTTTGTTAGAGAATATGAGAGATCTACAGCACACCGAAAGCCCAACCCATGTTGACATTTCCACTTTGAAAAGAAATTGATGTTTAAGACCAATGTCTTTTGAGCTTGGGTATACTTCAGAGGCCATGCTCTGCCTCTCACATGTTCTCTAGTATTTTGCATGTCTTTCTAAAAGAGTCAAAAACACCTGCCAGTTTCTTCATGCACTACCTCATCAGGTTACTTGTTCTTACTGATGAAAAGTAACCAGCCTAAGTTGTGGGGAGACAGAAGACAAAAATCCTTCTTGTAGTTCTGCATCTGTGGATAATGAGTTCTCTAGATCCCATTGTACAATACTCCAGGTTGTTCGTATAATCCTGAGAAAGGTTTTAGCATAAAGAAGTCAAAAATGAACACGTCAGGATCTCAGGTTTTGCTGTGGGGCAATATTTTCATGATGATGTTCTCACAGTCAGTCAACAAATTGTGTTATTACACAGTACATAGTTATAGTAATTGAAGAGATTTGTTTTATTGCACAATCTAGTGACTATCCTGACTCAATGTCTGTGGGGGAGAGAGTTAATTTTTCATGTTGGCTGCTTCCTCAGTAAATTACTGTGAGCAACACTGTGATTTTGCTTCTGTCTGAATTACTGCTTGCTACTTGTATAACCTCAAAATCCTGTCAATTATTCTTTTACCTTTTCCCAGATAAGATTCTTGTTCTCTCTCTTTCAAATTGTTGCAGCCTTCAGGAAAATGCAGTAAGTTGTCTGTGCAATCAGCCTGACTTGTTGGTCAGCTGGCAAGAACAAACAAACAAATGCTAAATACACGTTGCTGAGCTTAGGATTTTTCAGCAAGTTTCATTACTGCTAAATCTTACTCTTCAGCCTCATTAGTCACTTCAGACACTTCAGGTCAAAGCAGTGAATCAGTGTAGCTGGCTCCAAGCTGGAGCGTCCTGCCGTCCAGCTGCCGTTGTGTGATTAACCAAAGGCACTGCCAGCACAGAGGCACCAGGCAGTCTACTGGTTTTGCAGACTAAGGGTGGCAGTGGTTGTAGCACTGAATCAGTCATCCTTCTCTGTCAAGTGGTGTCACTTAAACCACACAAACTCCCAGATGATGAAAAGCAGACTGTGCTATTTGAAGGCACGTCGCATTTGCTGCTACTCTTTATCTCCACCTACTGGAGCTTATTCCAAACATTCGCTGCTCCAACCTTTTCTCTGAGGACCGCAGTAAAAAAAGCTATAGAAATGAAATGAAAAAAAAATCTGACTGTGGTTATAACAATGCTGCAACTCGACATGCATAGACTTGTGGATATGGGCAAAAATAATTTTAAAATGTTAAAATGCTACAGACTGACTTTTTCTTAATTAATACTTCAGCTTTCCCAATGGAAGGAGTTTTAATTTCTCTGCTTAAGTGTTACAAAGTAAGGGAAAGTTATTAAAGTTTATAAAATGAAGAATCCAATTCAAAGCAAAGCATTCTGAAAATGCAGATATTTTTGAGTTTGAAAGGAATTTATTTTTGAATTTGAGAGGGATTTCAATTTCTACTAGAACAGATTATTATTCAGCACTGTTAATTTGCCCTATAAGTGATAAAAGATAAGTCTGATTTATGGATATTTATGATATTTTAGAAATCATATCCATAAATAAGAGTTATTTTTCCTTCAATGTGTTAAGAAAAACTGAAATTTCCATCTGGTTACATTTAAATAGATCTTAGAGCTTGAATAGATGGGTAGCACAAAGTAGAAAAATATAAGAAACACTATTCAAAAATACAAGAGTAGGAGAAGGAGTTTAATTCATTAGTGGGGTTTCTTGTATTTGTGTGTAAAACTTTGTGTGAAGAAAAAGGAAATTGAAAGAATTAATTTTTCATATACTTTGAGAGAGAGAGAGATGTGGTTTATTTACCTCTTGTAGAAAAGTGATTTCCAGTGCATAGGCTCAGTGCTCTTGAATTTTCCATCTCCTTTTCTTATGCAGTTTTTAGGACACAGTGTTATCATTATAGTAAAGGTAGCTGTTATGAAACATTATGGTCATAAAAGGAGAAATTATTTAGTATTCACAGATGTGATGAAGAGTAGCCTTTAATCCAGAGATCATATTTACAGTTTGTTCACTGATATGCAATTAATACCAATAGGTTCAACCCTTCTTGCTGTCTGGGGAGGCCAATGTTTCCCACTTCCTGGACAGAGATGCTAAGCACTAAGCTCTTATACAGAATCACTTCAGGCAAGATAATGTCTGTTCTGTGTTTTCAACTTGACTGCGTACTAGTGGCTAATATAGGAATTGCTCTGACTACACACAGGTCTCTGATGAGTTGCTGTTTCCTTGTCCATTCTGCCAGCTGTTAGAGTATTTAGAGGCAATGCAGATGGAATTATGAATAGTGACTTAAATTTCTTCAGAGTTAAAAACACATTGGCAGATTAAATATATGGGTTTAAAAATTCTGGAAACATTTCAAAATAAGTATTCTGAATCACCTCTTTTAGTCATGCAATTACTATTGGTTACATATATTCTTAGTTCTATAGGATGTGATCTGAATTTGGCTCTAAAACTCCAGACAATTATTTTGTTTTGGGCTTTTGTTGTTGTTATCTATTTGTTTGTTTTTGTTGGTTGGCTTGATAGGAAAGATGTTGTTCATGCTGAAATAAAAGATGTGTGTCTAGAATCAATACTTATCCATGCCTGTATCTTAGCTAAGGAGCCACAGAAACCCAAGAATATGGAATCTAACAAGGAGATCAGGATTAACTGAGACATCATGAACATAGATTTTTAAATAAGAAAGAAGGTAAATTTTATGAACTTTTTCATCTTGTCAAAAAAAAAAAAAGTGAAAAAACTGTTCATAGTTGGACAGAATAGAGATTAACAGGAAGTGGATTTTTATTTATTTATTTATTTATTTTTCTCTAGAGTGGCAATATGGATTCACTCAGAGTCTAGGGTTCAGGAAAGCTTATCAAAATTTATTGTCTCTGGATCTGAATCTGTAGTGAATTAAATTATTTACAGAACATGTTCAGCTAATGCAGAATAAATGATATCAATCAATCAAGTTTCTGTGATCAGAAAATACATTATACTATAGCACTCATATATGAGTTATGCATTTTTCATAGTACATCATTCATACACTACAGAGCATTTCATTTTGTTATGATGAATCATTTACAAAGAGAATCTGGAATGTAATGCTACAGAAATTGTATTAGTTTAAATGTATTCACATCTGTACAACGAATTGGGATCTTCAGATAGCAGTATTTAAATGTTTTAAATAAGATTTTCCATTGAACCTACTTCATTCTATATAAAATGCAGTCCCAATTAAGAAAACGAAAAAAAGATTAAATAGTTTTCAATCAATGGATATTTATAATTTCTAATAAACCCAAATACTATAAGCTTCTTTCTATTTTATTGTACTTTTGGCATTATGAAGTACATAAGTTGTTTACAAAACTCTAACTGCTGAAGGAGTTCTAGGAGTATTCTTGGTTTAAACACAAGAATACTGTAGTTTACACCTTATTAGAAGTGATTCTACAAAGTCAGACCTTCAATGTGTTAATTTTGTCAATAACTGAAAATGGGATCAACCAAATCTACACTTAGCTGACTAAAATCAGAGGATATATTGAGTTTCCTGAATTTAGGTTATTGAGGTTTTATGGTGTCTTATGCCTGGCCTCCATCTGACACTCTGGATGTATTAGCATGTCCCTGATAAAAAGTGTCCTGCCTATAAACTCTGGTCAGATCTTTCAGATGATTTAGAGACTCTCAGATGGCACTATAGGTGTTCATATTTAGTAGCCTCTGCAGGGTTTATTGTTAGGCTATCAACTAAAGATTCAGTTTAATATAACTACATTTACGGGATTATTTGTAATCTGAACTCCCAATACAGTCCACAGAGGTTACTCATTCAATTCAGTTGTCTAGAAATAGTCACCTAGTGTCAGTATGAGGTGCTTTAGGATATTTCACATTGCTTCCATATTTTGTTCTAGAAGAAAGTGGGTTTTCTATGAATCCTATCCATTCATCCTACATATCTTAGATTCTCTGGGGCACCTTGAACTGCAAATGAAATTTATGTTTCAGAAACCAGATCCAGCCCTTTGCCAGTTCAGATGAAGGAGTATGGAGAGCCACGCAGCTGATTGGATGTAGGAATCTACATTGGGTTCCAAATAACTCTCCATATATCTCTAGGTAGTAGGCACTTACATTCATCTGTCTTCAGCTGTGAGATGAGTCTTACCTGTTTTCTCATATTTGGTTTAGAGGTAATAGGAGATAAAGAGACAGTTAATCCACATTTCATTTTTAGGGAACTTAGATAACTTCATCTTATGTAGCGAAAAGTAAGTGAAATGAATCACACTAAAGATTTACACAATAGATTATGAACTATGTTAGATTTCTGTTGTTTTGTTCTGTCAAGCAAGCACGTGGGAAAGGAAGGCAGAAGGGAGGAAGACGAAGAGGAAGAGGAAGAGGAACAGGAAGAGAGAAAGGAAGAAGAAAGGGAAAGGGAAAAAGAAAGAGAAAGAAAGTAGAAGAGGAGGAAGAGAGAAAGGAAGAGTAGGAAAGAAATAAAGCAAGAAAGGTAAGAGGAAAAGAAAAAAAAGAAAATGGAAAGGAATAAGTAAAAGAAATAATAGTAGGTGTTAAAGAGCAGGCTTCTGAATGTGCATAGTCTTGTGCACATGTATGTGCAAATAAGCATGTGTTTATGCATGTTTGAGTGTTTGAAGTCATCATCAATGTAGAGAAGCATCTAGTGTTTACAAATAGAAATAAACAGTATCAAATCACTCAGGATATGTGAAAGCATTGACACTGTGTAAGTGTCCTGGAGCTATGTACTTACTTTATCTCTGTAAAAAGCTCTTCACTGAACAACTGTTTCCTACTTCCACAAGGGACTAAAGATCACTAGCTGAGATCTACAACGTTTCTGTATTTGTCTGTAATATGCTTAGCAGAAACATTTCAGTGACAGGAATAAGTTAGTCATACTCTTAGCAGAAACATTTCAGTGACAGGAATAAGTTAGTCATACTCATTAATATTTTGTGTTAGTATGTTCATATTTCATTATAAATTATGTATATGGATATTGAGAAGAAAACAAAATTTGTTTAGGCAACTATGTAGATCTAGAAGTAATGAGAATACCTGAAATGTCTTTAACATGATAGATACTGACTAGAGTTCGCATTATTGGAATAGACGTGGGAGTAACTTGGCTAAATATTAATCCAGAAAAGGCATATGCAATAACAACTGGTAGAAGATAAAAGTCTGGAAGAACTGTTGTGTCCTCTCACTAGCAGAGGGAGGATGGAATTGTTCTTTGTAAGTTTGAAAGCTGAGATGTGGTTGCATGTCTTCTCAGTGATTTTAGCATAGGGAGAATTACACATCCATATTATGAAGACATATCCACAGCTTCTCACTGTGAAAGTGCTTAACATGGGAGGTGATGATATTTAGGAGGTGATGGGAAATCCTGTCCAGAAAGGGAAACAGGAAGTTGTTTATTTTCAGTATGGGTCATTTTACAAGTAGAGGTAAGAACATTGCTCCTGTACAATCTGTTACAGCACCACATCTCAGGGTGTGCGGAGTTGCAACACATTCATATGAAGTCAGAAAAATTGGAACATTTGTCAGTGGACAAGTAAAAAGTCATGTTCAAAGACAGTTCAAAAAACACCCCTGGCAAGTGCTTTTTTTCAGAGAAGTGTGGAAACACTGAGACCATGAAAGATGATTTTTGATTATATGGACTAGCCTTTCCCTCTGCAAACAACAGAAGAAATCTCTGATGGACTGTCACCAGAATCTTTTTTTTTTTCTTTTTTTTTTTTTTTCTTTTTTTTTTTCTGGACACATGAACACAGATAATATTAATTTGATACTGTGATCACCAATGCAATAATATCAATACTGTTTCTCATAGTTACAAAGGCTTTGCAATTGGCAATATACAAAACAAAACAAAACAGCAGAAAGAGAAATGACAACTGATCACCACCTATGAATTAAAATTCACGGATCTGAAAGAAAGCAGATGTAATCTAGACATTTACTGATGTCAACCAGTCATGCCACTGGGACCACTACTTTAAGGTACTCTAGAAGCACACAACAATTTATCAGCTGAAAAAAAAAGAAAAAATATAAGGAAAAAAAGGTAAAAATTACACTCTATAGGCATTTCAGGAGTAAAACTGTTTATTAGTGTAATCATCAATAATTCTCATACTGGACCATAATCCCCAGTGACAAAGCTAGAGAGGTACCACTAATTGTATGGTGAAATTGCTCAAGGCAAAATAGAATAGAAATAGGAAAAAGAAAAGGATCAGTTACAAATGGCAGAAAAACTAAATTTTTGCACTCCAAACTGTGATTTTTATTTTTTATTTTTCCTAGAATAAAAAGCTTCTCTGAGGATATAGGATATAGACACATTTTCTTCATAGATAACTTGGGGGAGTTTCTTAACTTCATCTCCTGTTAATGCACAAGTAAGTTGTTCTTACTTTACTGCTTATTCTGAAGAACAAGATTATCATGATATTCCAGCATCAACCAGAGACTCATATAATTTCTTTCCTTCTTTTTCCTTCTTAAAACAAAACAAAACAAAACAAAGCACCTTTATTTATTTATTTATTTTCCCCACATATGTGGTTTGGAAAAAGAAGGGACTGGGGTTAGATGCAAACTGGGTCAGTATGTATCCTGAAGTACTTTATAGATTATAGGTAGTTGCAATGTCCAGCATGATGGACAGGTGATGGAAAGACATACAGACATAACATATCCTCCAGGTATGTGAACACAGGTTTTAGGAGAGGAAGTCTCTGCTGTCCCTGCTGTGTACATTTGTACACATGTGTACATGTGTAGTATTGACACACTTTCTACTCTCCTGTAATCCAGACCATGTATCTTTAGAAAAGAACAGAACTGAATTATGATATTTTAGGTCCATATATGACAAATGGAAATGTCCTATACTTTATTACATTTTCTTCCTTTCTTTCCTTTCTCAATTATAGGCAATTATTCTTTTCAGTTACTAGCCTTTTTTTTTTTTAATATATATATATATTTATTTATTTATTTATTTATTTATCTACCTTGATTTACTACAGTGCAATCTTGCTGTAGATATGAAGAGAGACAGGACCATGACAAAGGTAGGGAAGTAAGTGAAGGTGGTAACACTTGTTAGAGCACAGTTATAATTTAAAAAAATAAAATAAACAGGAAAAGGAAAAGGAACCTACAAAACATCTTTGAAACCCTCTGAGAAATAAAATTTGTCAGTCTACTGATAATCTGGAGCTCTATACAGATACTGATTTTATGGCAGAGTAAAATCTCTATCCCTCTCCCCCTCAGACTTTCCATGTTCCACAGGATACTTTTCTTTCTTTTTTCCCTGGGCTGCAAGTACCTCACCATATCTGCTTCTTTCTCCTCTTTCTCTAATTACATCTCCTCTATTCCACAGTTACCAGCTGTCTTTTCTATCAAAGAGGGCCTAATTGATACATACCTAACTAAACTCTGAGCCATAGGTCTCTACTAGTATTTAGTTTTAAAAATTATTTCAGACCTCAAAAAGGCCCCATGTGCTTGAGAGTGTGTCTAATATCTCCAGCCACACCAGGTGGTAGAATAAAAAGTACTGTGTCTGCCTACAGACCTTGTCTTACTTTGTTAGAAGCCTCCTATGGAGCACCAGTGTGAGTTCAGAATCCCCTCTGCTTGAACCTGAAGTGCTGGGGAGCAATTTTTTGACAAAGCATTATGACTCATTAGTGACTCAGAAACTGAGCTGGCTCAGGCATCCCCTGGGGGATTTATATCAAGGCATTAAATATGATTGGTTCACCTAGTACTAAAAGCGAGGTACCTGGCAACCCTAAGACTGTCTTCTTAAATTGTCATCCCATATTACTCTGTTATGACTCTCTTCTTGTTTGGTATTGTTGGTGTCCCCTGAAATGCCAGCTTCATCCCATTTTCAGAGTTGCTTTTATGGTACAGAAGCTAAAATAGGTATAACCATTATCAGCAGTAAAATCTAAGGCCATGAGATAACTGTCTTTGGATCCTAATATTGAATCTTTTAAGAAAAAGAATGGAAAATTATAAGGAATTTATACTAAAAAGTAAAACAAAATTAAAGATGACACAGCCCTCCAGGTCATCTTTCCATATGATTAAGGAAAAAATAGTGGTCAAAAATAAATTATTTTTGGTTTTCTTTTAAAAGCTGCCTTAATATCATAACTTATTTAGGAAAATGCTTATTCAACAGAAAACAAAACAAAACAAAAACAAACAAACAACAACAACAACAACAACAAAAACCAACACACATCTATAAATCAGAGGATTGGCTTTACTTTGCCTTTGGAATGATCCCTTTTTTGTTATTAGTAAAAAAGAAAAAAAGAGTATATGTCTACTATGTGGAACAATATACATCGATTTCTACTTGGAGGAACAATTATTTCTCTAGAGGCCTAAACTAAATTTTTTGTTTCTACCATCTTTAGACCACAACTACTGCAGATTATTTTCAGTTTCAGGGCTTCTTGTGAATCCTCTCAATGCTCACAAACTGACTAGCTTGTCAGTAGGACTCCACCATAAATCCAATCTGTATGTGCTCCTAAAGGAGAAAGGAAAACAAATATAGCTTTCAGGACTTGACAAAAGTAAAGAGACAAGATGACCATTTTGCAATTTCTTTCTCCCTATCAATTTTACTTTCTTAAAAATCCTTTTTCAAATGTGACAAATAGTTTAAAGGGATTTACTTTTCAATGACAGTAACTGGACTTATAGCTAGATTCTTAAAACATAGACATTAAATAATATCTGTGCAAGAATGTCTATTTTATGCATTTGCTTAAATGAACAAATATGAAAAACTTACAAAAGCCTCTGTAAGATTCTTTATATAGGAAAGCTATAGAATGAGGATGAATCCTGTGAAAGTACAGCTATATGGTTCCTGATGACATTTTAGCAATCTAAAGGCACTCAATGTTTCCACCAGAGCCCAAGGTCAGACGGATCTAATTAAGACTAAAGCTATGGCAGAATGAGATGAAATTGAGCATTGTTAAAATCATTGACAACACTGGCACTGATTTCAACACAAGTTATCATCTGTCCATTTCATTGATTATCTTCTGATTTTTATTTTTTAATCTATTTTAATTTAGAAAATGCTAATCTCATTTTACTGTTTTATCTCACTCAAGCTGCTCCAAGGTTGACTTTATTGTGGCAGTCGTTTTTAGTACACCACATTACCATACTAAGCTGACTGGTTACTTTCAGGACACTACCCATCTTTCTCTTCACTGTGGCATTGCCCTAATTCCTTGCCAAAGATAAATTTATGACTTGATGTTTCAGATGCTCAACATTCCATTGAAATCAAACATTTTATTTCTTTACCACCTGTGAAAGTCAGACTATAAATATAATATTGTCAAAGAAAATTAGGCATAAGGAAGTTCAAGATAAAGAGAAAATGCATACTATAAATTAACAAAGATTCAAACTGTCTGCTTTGTTGTCTGAGAGGTCTTAAAATATGGTGTTCCTCTATCTACTTGTTGCCTGTATTAGTGAACCAGCGAGGACCAAGGCAAGAACTTGAGTACTTTATTGTTCCACAATGTTTAATTATTCATATTTCCTTGGTGTGATTTTGGCTTTATTTTATCTGGTTTATTTATTTTATCTGGTTTATTATCCCAGAAAATGCCTAGGTAAACATAAAGGGATAGTATTCCCCAAGGACAAACCAATGAGATCTTCCTGTTCTGGGCTCTGTCAAAGGTGGTGCTGACACATTTTCTTTGTGGACAACTATTGACCAAGAGTCTGGAGAACTCTCCTGACTAATTGAACTCTCCTGGCCTAATTGAGTGTGAGTTAATCTGTGATGGTGGCAATGCTCACTGCCACTTAAATAACCAGCTGGTAGGAGGGGATTTATCCAGATATTTTAGGGGCCATTGCAGCCAAAGAAAGCTCAACTGTAGATTTCCTGACTTCCAGGTGGCTGCCCAAACCACAAAGGGAAGGATTTGGAGAAACTATGTTTTTTTGTTTGTTTGCTTGTTTGTTTATTTGTTTCTCTAGTCTTTTCTGTTGAATTCTGTTGAATACAGGCAGTCAAGACTAGAAATTGAAGGGCTACAGGACAGCAGGTAAAAGTAAGACTCTTGTTTTTTGGCTGAAGAAAGTCAAAAGTGTGCTCTGGGGATTGTTTCATTCAGATAGTATTTTTTTCTTTTTGTTTGTTTTGTTTGTTTGTTTTGTTTTCCTGTGATAACTCTCTAATGGAAAATGAATATATAAACAACTCATGGAACCAGATTTAGAAGTCTATAGCTCTCCACCATAAGCCATTTCATGTTAGACCTTCTATTTTGTTCTTCTCAACTACTCTTGAATAGGTTACACAGTGTCTTTTTTCCACTTCTCTTTGAAGCTTCCTAATAGCTTTGAAATGAAGTCTGTAGAGTGCTGTTTTAACATAAAATGAAAAAGACAAAATAAAATATATGGAAAATACACGGCTTTTTGTTACTGAAATTCATATAACTGGCAATTAGAATTTATCCTAAGTTATTAACTTGATTATTTGCTGTGCATGTGGTGCTATCTTGCTTTCTGTGTACCTTATATTTTATGTTGACTTGTTGCCTCCCTGTAACGCAAGTTACTTTTGTCATGGAAAATAAGATAAAGAGCAGTAAAAATAATATTGTGTTTAAAAATGTGCTGAAGATCTGCATAGTGAGAACTCCTAGGAGGACAGGGAGAAAAAAATTCACACACTTTCAGAGACTTGTGTAATGAAATCTGCAGCTTTTGGCTCAGGTTTTATTTTTCAAACAAATCTGCAATAGCAATTTCCTTTCTGAATACTCTCCCAAAGCAATGTAATTATTGGCAGCATTTTAATATGAATTGAAAACTGAAGTTGAATTAATATTTTATTAATTTCTTGATATTTAAAACCAGAATATGGAAGATTATTTGGTTATGGTAGCTGTAGAAAATATTACACGTCTGAATTTTTGAGATCATATGATACATTGTCAGACACTGTAGTAACCTGTAGTTTTAGAATGCAGACATGAACTGTGTAATTATTTTACAAGTGCTAGATGGTGGGAAAGTGTACTTAAATGATACAAAAAAAAAAAAAAAAAAAAAGATAATCATCCATACAGATAGGTAAATGGTTAGAGAAGGGCAATTATTCACCCAGATTTGATTCATGTATGCAACTGCTCTGTATTCAAAACAATTCAGACTATAATATGTCAGCCAAACCACTCTATAAATGAATTGACACACAATGCTTGAAGTGTGCTTAACTTCTTTCTATGAAATGGAGAAATTCCTTTTTTCTGAATTCTTATTTTGCTGTATGTATAACATTCCTACATTTAATCAGCATACTTCAAAATTTATTACTTGTTACTAGCATAGATAATATTTTCCTATTTTGTGAGACATTTGATGCTGATCAGACCGTCATATAGTGTAAGCTGAAAATATATTAACTAACTTCAGCTACAGCAAATAATAAAGAGTAAGAGAACCCGATGATACTGAAGAACCTACATTAGTAGAATTGTTACTGTATACTGTTTATATTGCTGTAGTAAATTGATGTTATATAGTGCTAAATTTTAATTCAGCAATATTCGCTCACTTTAGGTATGTAATCTAAGCTGATTTTCACACTTTTCACTGAGAATTAAATCTTCTCCCATTCTGATATCTAGTGGGTATGAAGTTGTGAGGAAAAAATTACCTTTTGTTATTACCAAACTGCAAAATACTGTTGTGCTCACGGGGCCGCAAACACACACTTAAGGTATTCTTTCTGTTATTACTTTTATGCTCTGTTACTGCAGTGTAATCCATGGATTCTCTTACCTATATACATTGGCTACAGAAGGCTATATTTCAGTTTGCTTTCCTGCCACTGGCAATGGAAGATGATAAATGTGAGATACTAAAGGTATTGTGAAATATTACAGTTTGACATATTCTAGTCCACAGAGAAAGGAGAAAGATGATCAACATGCA
Organism: Stictonetta naevosa; assembly: GCA_011074415.1. Lineage (NCBI taxonomy): Eukaryota > Metazoa > Chordata > Aves > Anseriformes > Anatidae > Stictonetta > Stictonetta naevosa. The sequence goes on along the minus strand of CM021698.1, from coordinate 13,235,547 downwards.
TGGCCTAAGCAGGGAGGTGTTTCTCCTTATTCCTGATGTCTTTCTGATAGATTCCACTGATATAGATTTATGAATTGCATTTTTCTTCCAATGCAAGAGAATTCATACAGTTGAACTTAGTTTTAGTATTCTCCTCTCTCCTTCCCACCTGCAATTTAAAACTTAAACATTTGTACAGTGTTATCCATTTGTGACAAATGTCAGGCAAGCCAGCACTATCTTACACAGTTGGTTGTGCTTTGCACATACACACTTTTCACTACATTTTTTTTCTCTCTTCAATGTAGAAAATTTCAAAAGTTCCCTCTTCAATGGACAAAATCTAAATTTTACAGTGACAAACCAAGAATAAACAGGAGCAAGAACTAGGCACAATTACTAGAATTTATTTATTCAATATTTTTGAAGCCAAGGAATTAAAAAAAATGTTTCAAAATTTTCATAAATCTCAGGGATTCTTTGAGAAACAATTCACACACTAGAGACTATTAGTAAAGATGATTATGATTAGTAAATATGATTATGATTAAAGAGGATCTTATTAATGTTTACAAGTATCTTAAGTGTGGGAGACAGAGGGATTTGGTCAACCTCTTTTCAGAAGTCTGTGGGGACAGGACAGAGGGCAGTGACCACAAAATGGATCACAGGAAGTTTCACATGCGAAAGAACTTCTTCACGGTAAGGGTGATGGAGCACTGGAACAGGCTGCCCAGGGTGGTTGTGGAGTCTTCTTCTCTGGAGGTATTTAAGGCCCATCTGGATGCCTACCTGGGCAAGCTTTTCTAGCAGTATGATAATTATGTTTTGTCTGCCCAGCAAATTAAACAGAAAGTATAGGCTGGCAATCTGAAGTAATATCTCTGTCTGAACTCCTCAAGTTTCTGAGCAGTAAAGTTTTGCAAACAGTACGTTCTGTCACTTCATTAGACTATTTTGTTTCTTACTCCTTCTCTATTGTAACATATTAAACCTTAGACAGTACAACTCAGATACCAGGTTATGTAGATTGGGATCCTTAAATATTTTCACTGGACTAGAGGGAGAAAGAAAAGTCAGTTTTGCTGATAAGAAACCATGCTTCAGATGCCAGAGAAGATTAGGAAGTGATGAAGAATGCTGGAATGGAAAATTAATTTAGTAGCATTATGCAAATTTTGAAGAAAATGTTAGGGAAAAAGCGCATTAATTTTAAAAATAAAGCCTTCATTTCACAAGTAGTGTAAGTTTATGGAGCTTTATGCTTTCTCATACTTTTGGCTTCATATATAAAATACAAATTGACTCTGACTCCTGTGTAGTTTTAAGGGTCAGATATTTTTTTTCTGCTGTCATTCCCCATCAATTTCCAGTAAAATATTAAGAAAATTAGACTCTTCACTGTTTCCATTTTTTTTTCCTGTGAGCTCTAAGTACAGCCAAATTGAATTTATGCTTTTTTTTTTTTTTTTTTTTTTTTTTGCCAGAAGTGCAGGTCTTGCTATAAAAACTCTGCTTTGAGCAGTGTGCAGGGCTATTGGACTAGTCTCTACAATACTTTCAGTTACAGAGGAATTTTTTTTTTTTTTTTGGACTGGTGTAGAAAACATGAATCTAATGACTTTTTTTTTTTTTTTCCAGGAAATAGTTAATACATTATTTGAAAAGGAATAATTTTTATTATGTTTAGAAAAAGAAATATTATTTTTGAAAAATAAGCTATATTTGCTTGCTTTCTGTCTGGTCCAGACATCTGCATGTGAAGGTCCAGAAGCCAACTGCATATGTTAGGTAAAGCACAGATAGTGTCGTAGGCTCTTGGCGCTTAGGTTTCCTGATTAGGAATTCATAGAGGGGCACTAAAAGTGCTGTTATGTGCTCTGAGGCTGGGCCCTAGTGACACAGTGAGGCCATCAGTCAAATTGTTTTTGCGTAGAACTTCACCAAACATGGAAGAAAAAGATCTATTTGTTATTGCTACCTACTGATGCATTCATTTGCTAATAGAAAAATTAGTTGTCACCATTGCTATTTAATCTAATAAATGAAGCTACCTTTAGTTAAATCAAAGGCCCTACGGTATCTTTAGATAAATACCACTTTGCTCCTTTGAAACAGAATTAAGTAAATCCTATTTTGTATGTTAACCAGCTCTTCCTACTATTGAAACACAGCACTTCCTAACACTAGTAACTTATTGTCATCTGCCAGGAAAAACAAAACAAAATTAAAAAACCCCATACAATAACAGCACAAAAACAACGCAAAATTGAAACAATGGCAGCAGCCATTGGAACGTAGCTAAAAATATACATTTATCAGCATATAATTAGTCTACATACAGATACAGTAGCAAAGGTGCTGACAAATCTCTGCTCCAGACAGCTAACAATTTGAGATGGACTTTCACATATCTGAAGTTTTGTGGTTGAGAATCCTTTCAGAAGTGTCAAATTTTCTTGGGAGAATTAAAGGACAATACTTTGAACTGATTCAGTTCCTTCATTTTTACTGTAACAAAAAAAGTAAGTTGTCATGCTTTTAAACTGAAATTTATTCAGTTGATTATAAGACTCTGTAGACATATTATGTGCTACTGTGTTTCAAACAAAAGGTTTGTCTAACTCTGTATTCTGTTTGGATAGTGTTTGCTTTGATAAGAATAAGAACAAAATAGAGACATATAATGTAATTCAACTATTTTCAAGTCAAGTGACTTCCAGACACTAAGGTGGTTTGTCTACTTATAAACCTCAAAAAAAAAAATTCTAGTCCAGTTTCTCTTTAAATGCACATAAGATTTCTATATTAAAGACCTTTGTTAATCCCAAATCTCACATCATCCCCTGTGAGAAGGACCACCTTTCATTTGTGTAGAACATAGCTTATACGATAGCTTCTGGGTCTTCTGCCAGAAAAGACAGTGAATGGTTTCATGATGGATAGACTCATGTCTATCCATCTCCATTCCACTCATGATTTTGTAGAACTCTGTAATGTCATCTTATTCTACAACTGCTTATTCACTTTTACAAAAGCTGCCTTAAAAACTTCTGACCATCTTTTTTTTTTTTTAATTTTTTTTTTCTTTGTTCTTCTCTGGACTTTTATTAGTTCTGATAAACTATTTTTTGAGACGCATATAGTGTTTAAGGTGTCAGCAAACACATGACATTTTGTTTTGTTTTAATAATTTATATAAATATATATATATTTCAGAGTACTGTATTGTTTTTATGGCTTAATTTATCATAAAGCCAAAGTTTCACTCCTGAATTGTAATAATCTATTTACTAACAATAATTTTGTGTGTGCAGCTGCAACTGTTATTTTTATGTATATCACTTCATGTTTATTTGCACTGAATTTCATCTCTCCCTTAGGTGCACAGTCACTGAATATTGCTATGCAATTCTTCATAGTCTGCTCTCATTCTTGTTACCCTGAATAACTTTGTATCAACAGTTTTTAAAATTATTATTATTATTGTCATTTTTCAGCTTGCATTCTTTTCCAGATCTTTTAGGAATATGGTCAATAGCAGAGGTCCTGGCTTGGCTTCTGTAGGCACTTCTCTGTCAAACATGTCCAGTGTGAGAAATAATAATTTTTTACGAACTTCTGTTTCCTACCTTTAAATCAATCTGTTGTGTTTTTTGTTGTTACTGTTCACTTGTTTGTTTGTTTTGGCATTGTCTTGTTTTATTTTTTCATCTTTCTATGAAAACATGCCCACACAGTATATTGTGACACAGTGAAGAATGAGTGAAGAATGAAGTCATGATAATTTCCCACATAGAGCTCAATAGCTCTTCCCACCTGAAAATTATTTTGTCCCCATCTTGTGGCCGAGAATCTTAAACATGAACACACACACACACGAAAAAGGAAATTCTGATGATAACTTTGACTTCCCCCCATTTAAAATAATATAAAATTTAAGATTCTTTAATTCCTATTTGAACTCCCTGCTGTCCATTCCTACAGCATTCTGTTCTCTCAGCAGCCCAGATTTATGGTGTAGATCATCTGTCAGCATGAATCCAGCTCCCACCTCTATGGATCCCCCCAACTGCTAATTCAAGTTGAGTTTGCTTAGCCAAAAAAATTACAGCAGGGCAAGGACATCTTGTTTTACAACCACTTGACCTTATCTGTATGTACTGGAAAAACAGAAGGGTAGAGAAGAAAATCTGTCATTTTCTTCGTCAATTATTGTACTGAATAGGAATTTCCAGATTAGTCTTTGTTCCACCTTTTTTTTTTCACCCTTCCTTTCTACTAGCCTCACTTTCCTGCTATGCTGGGTCTTTCCATGTGTCCTTCTCAGCCCAGTTGCTTTTATTTTCTCAATACCATTGTCCTATTTACTTTCCTTTCTGTATTTCTATCATTGGAAACTCTTAAACCTTTGTTAAATTAAGCTAACAAACTGAATTCTTCCAAAGTTACTTTGCTCAGTTCACTTTTATTCTTTTATGTTTCTTTTGTGTTTGTAGATGTTAGCACCTTTGCAGTGCAATCTGTGTTTTTGCATGCTTTTATGAAGTTTCTTTTGCTTTAAGGGACAGAGGTACCCAAGGACTCCACTATTACCAATACTAATATAAGAAGTTATTATGTATGACCAAGTTGGCTGATATATTGATGTCTGGGGATTCAGAAAGGAAAAAAAGCCAATTTAAAGTTTTATTAAAGAGAAAATCAATTTTGAGATTCCAGAATGGATTAAAAGTGAAGGCTGTAAAATTAATTTACTTGGATTAAAGGTAGTTGTTGGGGAAAAGAGCTATTTCTGAGAATAAACCTTTGTTTGCTTTTGACTAATGAGGTTCAAACTTCATTAAAACTTGATTACAGTTAATTTTTAAACAGTGATTAGAAATTCCTTACTAAACAAAAACAGCAAAAGCAAAAACAATCAAAAGAAACCAAGGTCAGAAAATATCATGATATCTAGAAAAGTGCTAAGTTTCTATCACATCCACTCACTAAAATCAGTGGGAGTTGACTACTAGAGTGAGAAGCAAGAAATAAATGACAGCTGGATTCTTCTCAGATGGAAAATAAACAGTCTTGAAATCAGTGACAACCTGAGAACATTGCCCTTGACAGTATTCATTTTGCAAATAAAGATGGGATATTTGCTCCATAAATGAAGGATTCCATAAAGACTTCTTATGATAATAGACCGGCAGCTGAAAGATTTCTAAGTGATTAAATCACTTGTTACTTATATGTGAAGGGTTTAACATGTATATATACATATTTACATTCATATCTTGCATAGATCCTTATATGCTATACCGATGCAGGATAAGTGTATGTGTGTACACTCCATTCTATCTCTTTCATTATGATTTATGATAACTTCATGGCAAAAAAAAACACATTTAGTGTGATGAAAATATATGAAAGAAAAACAAACAAAAAAAACCCACACACAACC
>CM021698.1:13141496-13230019 GCA_011074415.1 Stictonetta naevosa | reverse complement strand
AATGGTACCTAAAGAATATGTGTCTACTTTAGGCTCAGCTCCATTATGATGCTTGCTGTTTCTGTCTAAAGTCTGGCTTGCTCACTACACATAGAATTATCCCTGACACAGTCACAGACACAGATCTGTGTCTGTGAATACCTCAGACATCTCAAACAGAGCTATGTGTCTGTATTTTAGAAGGTTAGCAAGCCACAAGTTAATCTGGAAGAGCCATCATTATAATGGAGCTGAGCCTAAAGTAGACACATATTCTTTAGGTACCATTGACTGTAATGTGAGTTTAGACACCTGACATGTATGTAGACATGAAAAAAAGTAAAAGAATATTCTGACAAAATATAGTGCAATATTTACCTCAGTCTTTCTACGTTAGATACTCTGTTGAGGGTGGAATACCTGAGCAGTAAACAGGCTTGCAAGCTGACGCCTAGTGCTGTTCCAGGCTGCCTTATTTCTCTACACAAGTAGGACACATACGTGGAGGATTCCTCCTTGAAACAAATCAGTGGGAAACTGAATTCAATGAGGTACTTGGCAATTTTTTTCTTTGAAAATGAGAGGTTCATAATGCAAATAGGATTTAAAACATTCAACTGCTCACATATAGTCTTCCTTTTTGGCATCTGTTAACAATGGATTGTTACAATTGCAACTCCACCCATTATTAGAATAGAAATTTGTACTAACTCTTTTCTAGTTAGAACAAGGATTTCTCACTGACAGAAGAAACCATTGAATGCTTTCTTAGTGACAGGAAAAAAAAAAAAAAAAAAGCTGAATGCAACCTTTAATGCAACAGTGTTTCCTTTCAGAGCACCGTGGGATATGAGTGCCCTCTGTAGCTTTCAATTAATTGCACACAAAAGACTGCAGGAGATGGTAGTTTTTAAAAATTGTTGATGGCATTGCAATAAGAGATGCCACTCTTAGTTGAATTGGAACATGTAATTCTGCATGGGAAAGTGATGATGCCAGTACAGATTTCAGAACATGTTGGGGTGGCAAGTACTAGCAATAAGAAGGCAAGCACAAACAGCAAATACCTTAAAGAAATCTATTTCATATCAAATAGAGTTCCAAAAATACATTTTCTGAAATAGCTACAATTTTTGCTACCTTAGTTGAAAAATCAATTCCTTTGACCTTACATTTAACAGATGTAACTATTCTTGCCTATATTCAGCTTTGGTGAGAAATCAATATAGAGAATGACTTGTATCCTTTAATCATCTGTAAATAAATACTCAAAATTGTTGTCAAAATTTATACCTATAAAAGCAACATTCCAGAACAGTTATTTCAATGAAAACTTACATGTTCTCCAGCCTGCAGCATAAGTTCAGAAGGTTCTTCTATATCAAATGTTAAGTCAAAGGTCAAAATGCAGAATTGGGATAGCTTGGACCAGGACTTATAAATAAAGCATCAAATTAACTTTCATATCTGACTGCTTTCTTTTGGAAATGAATGAAGAAAAAGAAGAAAGAATGTAGTTTCTCCTTTAGCCAATACCATTATGCTTTTTTTTTTTTTTTTCCAGATGTTCCTTCACCTGAATAATGTGAATTTCCCTCCTCCTCCTAAAAACCTTAGCAGGCCAGAAGCTGACCCTGTAGACAAACAGATGACTTGGGTGGACTATAAAGGAAAGATAAATAATAAATATAGATCTTATTTCAGTAAATTTCTTGAATATATCAGTAAAATATTTTCTTTATCACAGGAAATCATAAACTACCTGCCAAAATTCTATTTCTTGAGGGCTTTCTCAAATTCAGAACATCATTACTCTCTCATCAGAGTTTCATGCTTTCCTAATCATGCAGGAGAGCTAATTGACATTAATACAGGACACAAATGAAGAAAAAATGGAAAAAGTATTTAGAGGTAAGGAAAAACAGTTCCCACTCTGCTATAGAGGGAAAATTGGTCAGATGTGTCATCTCTGGATATCTCCTGTTCCTTGAATTCATTTAGCTGGTAAATTAAGTTAAAACAAACTTCAGTCTAAATGTTCCACCTTAGATGCAGTCTTTCCTTCACAATATTTCTGTTCAAGAAGTTATTTCCTTCTTGCCACCTGGTGTAAACTCTTCAGAAGTTTAGTGTTCTCCTGGGCTCTACTCTGTTTGATTTCTTCGAAGTGACACTTTCGATAAACTCAAACATTTCAATTAACATAATACAAGATGCCATTCCATAGTGTATTTCGACAATCTACTTCAAGGATTAGGAAAGAAAGTAGACTGCTGAACTTAGATCACTATACAAATAATAAAATAAAATCAATCTTTTCTCCATAGTTTACAAATGATGGAGATCACCCTATATTAACATCACTGTAAGTTAAAATAATAATAAAAAACGTCCCTTATTGTTATTATTATTTTTTTCACTGTGTGTGCTACTCTTTAAAATGTAAAAAAAGTATTAAAACTGAACTTTTTGGCAGTGCGTACTCTGAAGCAGGTTTGAAATCTTGAAGTGTTCCCCCTCTGCACCCTGGTCCAGTGACCAATATTCTGCACTGAGCCAGCATAAAATAACAGTAAAATGTGCCTCATTATTTCACCTTAAAAATAACACATACCTTTCAATAATGCTGCACAGATTTTCAATCTTCTTTCTTTCCAGCTCCTGTTATGTAACAGTGACCTGAATTCAGACCCATGGATACTTGCCTATTCCATTACGCAGTTTCCGTTACATCTAATTGCTGAAACTGGGTGCTGCAAGCCTTACATACCTATCTTTTTTAACTTCATGCATTAGTATATGGTGAATATAAGTATTACTTGTTGTTTCTCCACAACAATTACTGAGGATAACTCTTCTAAAACAAATAGACATGATGTTATTTCTAAAATTCCTTTATGAAATATGACACCTTAACTCTGCAGATGGCTTTGAAATTTCCAGGCTGAACCTGCAAATGATCTTAAAATGCCAGCATTTTTTTCAGTAGGAATAGCTCAGATTGCTCTGTTCTGCAGGTCAGTTCCTTCCATCCTTCTCACAAAAATCTGTGGGAACAGATACATCAGCTAAAATCTTTTTAAAGTATGTTTTAAGTATGTTTTTAATCTGACTCCCGGCAATCCGTACTGAGAAAGGAATTCTACAGCTGTTTAGCTCCATGCCAAGAACATCCTATGACAAATCTGCTCCCATTTCTATCCAGACTGGAGCAGAGTTAAGAAACAACTACTTTGTAAGTGTCAAAGAAAGAGAGAGAAAAATTCTACTGTGATAACACACATGATAAAATCAATGGGATTTTTACCGTTGCGTGTATCCTGTTAGGAGTGCCTTTGCTTCCATCAGTTCCCATTAGAAACTGGCCAAATGCATTCACTCCTTATGCTTGCAATATGTGGAAATAGAGCGTATACTATTCAAAACCTTTTATATGAAACTATGAAAATGTATATGAAACAACACGAACTGTGTTTTGCCAAAAGATTTTGGATTTCAATAAAACAGTCTCATTGGTTTAAGAAAAGAAAAAGATTTTTTTAAAAAATGGACCACTAGAAAGAGTTTTTGTTGTTGTTTTTACCTTGAAAATAACTTTTCCTTCAGAAAACTGTTTAAAATATTTTAAAAGTGTATTCAGAATAAAATGGTGATGGATATCTGTGATGTTTCTTTAAAAAAAATTGTTTCCTAAAAATAAATATATATATTTTTTTCCTCAGTAGATGGAAAATCACGCTGACTGTCATGACCTCAAACTTGATGTTCATGTGTGCTTTTCTGTTATTAGATAGATTCTCAATTAATATTTTTTATTTATTTTTCAGTTCCCTCAACAATTAACACACTTCTGTTTTTGGCATGGTACAAAGAAGACCCTATACAGAAATTATCCAATCTAACATGTCTATTCTGTAGAAAAGTAAAAACAGTTTCTGGATCCATTATTTTGTGTCTCTCAGACTACAGTGGCAAAACTTAAAAATTCCTATTGTTCCTATTGTAATCTCCTAGAGAATGTATCACTACTGAAACTAGAACACAATCCTATGCCTTTTGAAAATACAACGCCCATAGTAAAGTTTCTTTGGCAAAATTCAGTTATTATTTAATTTATATTGATTTGAGAGTTCACCTGTATTTTTCAAGAGCTTATGTACATTTTATTAATAAATAAGTATGTCATCAGGAAAAAACTTTTCTCCTGAGACAAATCATCATGTTTTTAAGAGTACTTAGAGACAGAGAAATTAAGGGTCAGAGTTGATTCTTCACACATCAACAGCAGATACAAAAATATTTGTGCAAACACAAGGCTGGTTAAAATCCTGGTTAAAATCTGTTCTTTAGAGCTTTGCAGAATATATTATGGCATGCAGCATAATGGCTTCTGCTTTAGGTATTTCACAATTTAGCACAATATATTTCAGTGAGGCAGGCAAATGCTAATATTGGACACATATATATCGAATTAATTTCTCAAGGGACAAGTCCAGAGTACTCAGGAATCATTCCTGATAGACTTCAACTAATTAATGTAGTGTTATTTAAGAAAAGGTGGAAGGGATCATATTGATAGGTGTCAATAATTTGCATTCAACACATCTATTATTTCTCTTCTGTGTCCTTGGAATCCTGAAAAAAAATCAAAACAACAAAAAAATCCATCAATCACTTATAGTTAATTGTTAAGTAGAAGACAATTAAAAAAAAAAAAAAAGAAAAAGAAAAAAACCACAACCTTCTCCTTTGTTCCTATTTTATCTCTATTCCCTTCCCCCAACCTCAATCTATCAGAAGCATATAGAGAACAAGGAAATACTTTTTAAAGTCTATTAATTGCAACACTGTTTCTTCAGGAGTTAGATCATTGTATAATCCATTTGGATGTTAGAAAAATTATTATTATTATTAAGTAGTACTTTTTGTGTCTAATTGCAGCATGCTGTCAAAAGCCTGGCTTGCACTGAGCATCCTTCTTTTTCACTGGCTTCAATGTATAAAACACATTACAAAATTAGGACATCCAGGAACATTAAAATGTGTGAGTACTCTAAATATTTCTATAAACTCAGATCCTATGAAAAAAGAAAGTTTTCTTGAGACCTAACATCTATATTTGCTGTATTTTATTTTATTTTACTTTTTTTTCCCCAAGGTTAAAGAATCTCCTTTTGTCCATTTCTCTTGCTGTGGAAACTTGTAATGCTTTTTGTTTAATTAAGTGACAGAATAAATTGACCAAGGAGATCAGGAAGTGTTTTGATCCAGATTATTGGAATGGAAACTATACTCAGCTTTCCCAGTAATTTATAAGCCAGCATCTTTCTCCATTAGATCTGACAACTACAATTTACTCTGGACCTCCTGATGTAGCTTGTCACTACCAACAGGCCAATATGTACATGGCCAGGGGTTACAACATACTGATTCATTAGGCTACAACCATGAATCTGCCACTTCAGAGAAAAGGCCCATCCATCTTCCTACATTTAGCTGTCATTCCTACCATGAATGTAATGCTGTTACTGAGACAGCCAAGACCATTGCTCATGCCAGATGTTGTTAGGAATTCAATCCATCCAATCTGTGAACACTAGTCCCTTCAAACAACAAGATGTTGAGTGAATTACATATTGAGTGGTGAGTTTTTTGGCATTTAATTATCCAGCAGAAAGGAACATGCTTAATTGTTACTGCAGTTATTGGTTAGCAACTAAATGGAGGAATTTTATGAAGAAACAGTAGAGCATTGGTGTCTGAATAAATGTTTCACAGCACTGTAATGGCTTTGACAAAAAATCTTTATGTCTTTACTAAGCACAAATGCCTCTCTTGTTGGGTAAAATGAACAGGTTTTATTTTTTGTTTTTTTAAATAAGGAAACATACCATTATTTCAATAAGGCAAATAATTCATGTTGATCAACCTCCTGCTAACCAGTTTTGGCCCTTCAAGTAGGAACATTGCCAGTATGTACAGGGGTAGCAGCACAGTGCTCGTTATTAATACATTCTCAGATATTCATGCCCGGGTAGCCAGGGAAACGTCTGTTGGGACTGCTGTGTTCAGCAAAGGGAGTACGTAACCCACATGGAAACAATCTGTCCTACAGAATTCCAGAGACATAGGACACTGTCACATCCCATCTCCTTAGGTCTTCAGGGCAGCAGTACTAAGTCCATCACTTCATGTACCACATTGAAGCAGGACTCTGAAGCTGAAATGGAATTGAGTCACATCTTTTCATGAGGCTAATTAAAAAGGTCCACATTACAGAAATAGTCCATTGTTTCTGTACTTGGCAGAAGCTGAAGAAAGAAATATGAATATACATGATTATTTCAGACCAGCTACTAATGCTGTGTGCTCCTCATGAATGTTCTGTCTTGTAATATACCCAGCTACCTTCCAATAATTAAACTTTGAGGATATTAAATTGGGGCTTGAAACTTTATTAATTTATCTATGGGAAGCTTCATTCTTTTTTGTAAAGACAAGAAAACAAAATAAGAAGCTGAAAAGACAATAGTTTATTCCCCTAGATTTTAACTGGGATATAAGACATGATCAGTGTGACAAACAGAATAAAGTTGACATACAAGAGTAAACATGGACACTACACTTTTTTATTTTTGTATCTGTCTTCATGATATAGTCTGGAATCTAGGAAGTAGTCATCCCATTCATTCACTAACAAGCAAGTGATGCTGGGTTTATTTACCAACTTTACTTTGTTGCCAGCTAGAAAATAATGATTTGTGATATATCCCTTTGATGAGGTTTGTTTGCCCAACATTTTTGAACTGACTGAATTTAAAGGAGAAAAGTGTCTGTACTGACTATCACTGGAGTTTTTCTGAAAGTACTTGAACTAAAGTTATACTAAGTGTAGTGATAATTTAAAATAGTTCATAAGAGCTTACTTAGAAGAGGTCTGAGCAGCTTGTGTAAGAGTCTTCCCTTCCCTTCCCTTCCTTTCCCTTCCCTTCCCTCCCCTCCCCTTCCCTCCCCATTATATTATATCATATTGATAATTACTTATAAAAACAATATCTGATAACTTCATCTTGTTTAAGAGACTTTTTTTTTTTTTTTTTTTTTTTTTTTTTTACATCTGCTCTTTTCTGGTGAGATGAGTGGCCTTCAGAGCTGAAGGATCCCAATTAAGTGCAATATTTAGTTCCACTAGATTGGCATGGTTGCACATTAAGACCTAGACTTAAATCATTTCACAGATTCCAATGGATGTCACTCACACCAGCACAGGGAGCACTCTTCTTTCTTCTACCTTAACACCTCTTTCAGAATCTTTATATAAATAAGAGCATTGCAGTCAGCCCTGTCTACTGCTCTTCTCCTAATTCCTCCCATCTCAAAGCCACAACAATGATCACTTGAGGCTGGCCACATCTACAGGGTCTGGTTGCTAGATGTTACTTTTCTCCAGCTTGATAAATACTAAAACACTTGACAACTAACTCACAGGTCCCCTGCTAAGTATTAAGGACTAATCTGTTGACAGCCTGGTACCTGAAAAAAGTGTGGGAACAGGTATTAATATAGTTAACTATTTAGGGTTAACGATCCATTTATACAGTACTTATACAATACCTGATCTTGCAAGTTGGAAAGAAGTCTAATTTTTTTTTTTTGCATTTTTTTTTTTGCATTAATGAGGTTTAGACCCATCAAGTGCTGAGCCACAAATGTTTTGTACTTTACACAATTCAGCCTGTAGTGCTAATCTTTATTTGTTTTTAAAAACTCAGAAAAAGTATTAATAACAGCTTAGAAGATTTTTTTTTATTATTATTATGTATAACCACAACACCTTAATGAGGTGTATACAACCATCGCAATGGATTCCTCAGTGTATAAAGTATAGCAATAATAAGTATGATCTGTCCTGGAACTTGGCTTTACTGGGGCAAATATCTGAATATACAAATATTCATATATGTGATATTTAAAGTAAGGACAGAGTCACAGAAGGATAGTTTATGTCCCAGTTGTATACCAAAGAAGTACCATTAATAAGTGATTTCTAATTTTCAGAGGTATTGCTGAAAAATTAGCAGTCTCACATTTTTTGGAATACCAGAATCATCTCTTGGTTTTCACTATATATTTCATATTCTCCTCAGTTCTCGTTATGCAGGGTGAATATTCCAAACAAAGAGTTTTATTTAGCATTTCTTCACTTTTGTCTTAGAGTTTCAAATGCTAAACTTTTAACTTAGATCTGTACCATGCATAAATAATTTTCCTAGCAAGCAGGAATCTAATCAAGTCACTTCAATTTCATATGGCAAGTACTGACAAAAATGTCCCACAAGCAAACAAAAAAAAAACAACTCCTAAACAAATAGAATAGGTGAGTTTAATAGACTAGGCATGAGATTTACATTTTAAAATAAGATACCTGATGGATCAGCAATTCAATGATTAGCAATACAATTTTTTATTGCAGAGGAATTTTCTATAACCTTCATTAAAAACAAAACAAAACAAAACAAAACAGATGGATCTGGTCAGCACTGGATGGTATTGAAGATAAATATCAAGGCAAGATTTTTTTAGAAAAATACAAATTCATATGTTTACCTGGTACCTGGTGATCTTATTTATTGTAAGACTAGTCCCATTGCATGACTTTCAGCAACTTGTGACTAGTGCCGCAAGTCTGTCTGCCTTTCTTCCTTCAAAGTGCCTAATTACAATCAGGATGCTCACCATGAAACATTTTGGTCTAGGATGCAGCTTCACAGAAACTGTAACAGAAGTAGCATTTTTGCAACTTGCTATGATGCAACTTTTTGTCCTCCAGTCAAATTTTGAGTAACTATAAAGGGGTTACAGGCAGCTAACTCAAATATAGATGTCTACAGCATAGATCAGTGCAGTGTAGGCTCTGCATTAGGTAAGGTGGATTTCATCCTATTCATTCAGCCTTCAATGCTTTTGTGTGCAAATATGTGGTTAGTAAGTTCCTGTGCTTCATTATCTGGCTACCAATAAATAAATAAATAAATAAAATCCACCTTTAACAGTTATTGAAGAAAAAGGCACTGAGAAATACATCCCGTCATACTTGTAGTTTATGCAAATGAATGATTTCTGAGGGACCTGTGAAGTGTTTTGGCCTACTTCTTAAAACAAACATGGAAATATCAATTATGTCTGAAAAATAACTAGAGACTTTTAATCTGTTGTTGAATATTTCAATGTCTGTTTTCCCTTTAGGATCACAAGACAGCCCTAATCCAGCAGAACTCCAAGTCATGTCTTGAACATCGGTCATTCAACAGGTTTAGTGAAATTCTTACATTTTTGTAGGATTAAGTTTGTGGCCTGGCACAAATCTCTGAGGTGAATGGGAGGTAAATTGGCTTAGAAGGAGTATAGCTGTTCTTTAAGCATAAGCAGCATTGATATTATGTGTATTGAAAAATTTTACTCTTCTTCTCCAAGTACTTGGGACTTATATTACATGGGACTGTGGTTTACTAAAAGAACTATGTCCCTGGTGACAGCTGCTGGGATAAATAGCATAGGGCAGATATATTTTGTGAAAGACCAGCTCATCATAAATCATTTCTCCTGGCCATCTAACAGGTCTGTGTGCAACTAGTGAAATATGTATATTCAATCAAACATTTAAATTGGAACCTCAAATAATACCATGATTGGAAAGTATCAGTGCAGAAAATCTGTTTTAGATATTTAATTTTTTATTATAGAATATATTTTGTTTTTATTTTAAAGTGCAGGAACTGAGGTTCTGGCTATTTGTTATAAATAGGTCAGTGCATGAGGACAAATAAGAAAATTGGTTGATTAACTTCAAACTGATAGTTATGAGTTAAGATGGGAAAACTGGATTTGTATAGTACATTAATAATACTACTTGGTGTTAACCATGATGTCAGATTTACACTAAGCCACTTGTCACTTCATTAAGGCTGCAGTAGGAATCTAGCTATGGTTTTCCATAGCCTGACAGCAGTGTGGCAATTAAAACATGCTTGTGGTGGAAAAGACCTGTATTCGCTTTTTACTATAGAGTTCATATTGGCAAGAAATTGTTGAAGAAAGAGCGGAAGGGTGGGCGGGTAGTAAGTGAGACTGAGGGCACAAAGGAAAGAAACCTTTCAGAGAATTTGCAAGGAGTGAGAAAATGTATTCAAATATATTCAAGGTAGCAGTGGCTAAATGGCTACAGCCCAGATGACAGGACTGCTAGTGGTTCCCTTGGAAACATCCTTCTATTCAGAGAAGTAGAAGAATGTAACTGGCTTTTAGGTCATGCAGACCAACTTTCTGCTAACACAGAAATATAGCTGAAAAACATAAACTAATCAATATCAGCTAAAAAATTGAATAAATCCCACTTAAGTCCCATAGCCTGTAATCATAGGAAGCAAGTTTGTTCTGCCCCCCTACCTGGAGTTGTATTTCACATAGTTAGAACATTGAGGCTATTTTGGGTTAGGGACTCTTATCTCTTATTTGGATATGTGAGGGGTCCAGACTAATACGTGCTAAGAAGCTCTCTCTATTTTCCTCTGATCTGTGAATTGTACATAATGGTTCTCTTTTTTTTTTTTTTTTTTTTTTTTTCCTAGCTATCATCTATGTAGTTTAAATAGAAATAATAGAGAAACTTAAAATATGTCTCAGATGACATGTCTCTGAATTTGTCCCAGTGTTAAAAAAAGAAAGTTATAACATTTTTTCCAGAGAAAATTAAAAGTTGAGAAATCAGAAAAAAACTTGCATTAGTTGGGGAAGATATGCTTTGTGAGATCTTTCAGCTTTCTGTATAAATGAAATTCATTTTTGAAGGAAGTATTATTTGGTGAACAGGATATTTATTGAAAATGAATCATATCCTATTCATTTCAAAATTATTAATAACTATAAAGTTTAAATAAATATATATATATACTTGGAATAGTCAGTGTGGTTAATTTAGTTTTATTTTTTATGAAATAAAGCATTCACGGTTGTCAGGCTGGATTTATAGACACTCACAAAACTACAGAAAAAGAAATTTCCTATCTTACAGATCATAGGATCCCCCCTCTAAACCTGCAGTAGGGAAAAAAAGGGGGGGGGGAAGGGGAGGGGGAGGGGAAGGTTAAATTAGCCACAATTGAATTCTTTGTGGATGTGGCTGGGCAGCTGCTGCAGCTACCTGAACTAGGTCAAGCACCTTCCACATTGCTGTTGGCTGCAATCTTGTTCTCCAGCTTCTGTAGTGTCACTGTATCTTTTTCATTTGGTGGGTTTACTGAAGCTGTGTAAACCGATGGAGGATTGTTTTCCTCTCTAATACATGACTTCTCTGAGTTTATACAACACATTCATATTTATCTTCCTAATAACTTTTCTCATCTTTGAATTATCATCCAATCAAACCTCACTTCTGACAGAGGACTCTTTTGCTACATGTATTTATGTATCTATAAGCAGGTGGTTCACTGAGAACAGGAAACACCTGTTCTTCCCTCTTAGTGTGATGGCTTTGATTTTTTCTTGCCTGAGTGTACTGACTTGAGTGATTATTTAGCTCAGCTCAGCAAAGCTATCTATTGATACAAAATACATCTGTAACATACTTTAAAGAGGAAGATAAAATTCCAAATATAGCATCTCTTTCACCAGTTTCTTCACCCCATCACCCCTTGACAACCACTACATTTCAGATCTGGATATTTTTTTCAATAGCAGTGAATGATGCGTGGATAACAAAATATAACACTAATAAAATAAGTGATAGAATTGCCAGTGTCTTTTATGGAGCCATTTTGTAGATATTTAAGCTGGCGAAGATTTATCAAAGCTAAACACACTTGTGGTTGAACAATATGGTTGATACAGAATACTTTCCACTATTCTTCAGGAAAAAAGTAATGGTTTCATTAGCATTTCAAAAACATCAAGACAATGAAGAGGCAGCTCAGAAATGATGAGTAAAGGTAAATATCATACCTGGAAGAGAAGAAGGTCACTTGTGTCCGTCTCAGGTTTGATTGAAGAGCTGAAGCAGAGGGGGGTTTAAGCTATTGCATCTCTTGCTATAGTTGGATGATGTGAAGGCTTGGTGGCCATGCTGGCCTAAAACTTCCTAGCTCATCTTCTCTTCAGCTACTCATTCCCAGTCTGCATCTCAGTTCACAGTCCGCTTGGCTGCTTTGATGCAACTGTTTGTGGCACCACTTTGTGAACTGAATAAATAAAAAAAAGCAACCAGTGAGAGGAATAATTAAATCTATCTGTCCTCTAAAAAACCTACATCCTGACACAAAATCAGTATTCTGTAAACACATGATGAGTTTGAAAATATATACATAAATAGAGAGGGGAGAGAGAGAGAGAGAGAGAGAATGAAGTTGTAGGAGTGTAGAGTTGAATAATGGTCATGGTCTAGATAGGTTCTTCCAGTACTGGCAAAAAGAAAGGGCAAATGTGCTGCCATTTAAGGTTGAGATGGTTTCAGGATGGAAAAAGAGAATATTTTAATACTGCACCAGTAAAAAGAGAACAGATTTTCTCAGACTGTGACTTACTATAAGCATTTGTAGATTCTTGCTGGGTGAAATCTTAAATTCCATCTAAATGAAACATTCATCTACTTGACAGTTTGTGGTGAATAGCAGCTTCTGTTTTCTGTCAGTATGAATTATGCATGTTTGGAAAAAAGCTTCCAAATTTCAATTAGTTAATCTTAATTTTCTTTCTTAGACCAGATGGACTTTGTTAACAAAAGGATTGTATCTATATCTAATGGAACCCCAAATTGTTTTAATCAATTTCAATTGAGATAAATATTTGAAGCATTAAACCTGTCTCCACAATTTATTTTTTTATTTTTTTATTTTTTTAACAAAGTCAATTCTGGATATCAACAGAACACTGCTCAGTTTATTACCTTTTTTATCCAATTAGAAAGCAGAATCCCCATGCACTAATTGGCAAGTACATAAAAGAATTTACATGTTGCTTAAGCAGCAGAGAGGCAAGGAAGTTTAATTAAGTTGTAACAGGCAATTTGTAACTAATTATATTTGGTGTTAGATAGTGCTGGTTTACTGGCATAGAGGGGGGGAAATTCTTGTACAGATTATTGCAAGTCCCAAAATAGGTAAAACATTTTTCCTACACCCATGCCATAAAAATTTTAGTTCTGAATATTTTACATTTTTTTGGAATTAATGACTTTAAAATACTGAAGTACCATACTCTAGGTTTACAACATACTCCATTCTATTCAACAAGTCTTTTTTTTTTTTTTTTTTTTCCCTCAGGATAAACATTTTAAATTATGTAGTAACTTCAGTTTCAGTATGTTGTTTTGTCTCAATAACTTCAGCTGTTTTCTCTTTGCTAGTGAAATAATACTTAGCAAATATATATGAAGTTATGAGTAATTTAACCTGTACACCTAGAAATTTTGTTAAAACATGGAATTTTAATTTATTTATTTTCCATAATTCATATGACAGTCTTTCAGGTACATATTCAGAACCAAGAAGTATTTATTTTGTTTGGATATATACTTTTAACAAATATATAAATCTAATCTAACTCTTAAACTCTACACTTAAAGTGAGTTATTATTTCCTCATTCATTGTAAATAAATATATGCTTCTTTTGTTAACAAGTGTGGAAATGAGTGTTTCCATGATAGTATTTCTGTGAATATGTACAAATGAACAGATAAACGTTTACTAAATTAGTTTAGTAAAATTGCACAGTTAACGTTTGCTCAAAGAGGGGTACTAATTCTCATGTTCACTGGTGTCCTGAGCAAAATGAGTTACTGAATTCAATACAGCTCCATGAGTTCCAACTACAGAATCAATGTATCAAGGACATGAATGTCAAATCAGGAAATAATAATAACAATAATGAATTGAATAATAATTGAATAATAATGCTTACAGATAAATCTCTAAAAGTAACCCCTCAAGAAATATTTTCAGACCTATGGCCGGTTGCTTAAACTGTAACTGTGTTACCTAGTGCCTATAAATACACTCATGACATTAAAAAGATTCGTTCACACCCTTAAGTCTTGCTGAAGAATATCCAGTAGAAGAAGAGGGATGTTCATATCGACAAGTCTGAGGACTTTTAAGCTTAATGGAGAAAGTTACATTTATAAGTGATTCAAAGAATTGAAGAGGGAATCCTAATTGCTGCCTAATACAGGTATTCTCAATAGCCTCTTGAAAATACCCATTTTTCTTCTATAGAGAGCCTAACCACTGAGGTCAGGCTTCTAAAGCTAAGGGGTGTGATTTCTTCCACCTATTTCTAATAACTACACACTGTGTCAAACACTATAGAAAATAGGTGACAGAAAGCTTTCTCTGACTGCACAGCAGATCATTATTTCTTATCAGAAGAATGGAATAAACAAAACAAAATACTTTTCTATAAAATTTGTGTGTCTATATAGTATATATTTATATACATGCATACAGGATGTATAACACTACATACAGACACTAATTAGTGCATTTTCCCTCTCATTTTTTTCATGGCTCTATGGATCAGCTTGGCTTATTAATGGGTTTGTCACCCAGACTAGTACGATATTTTTGTCTACAGTGAAAAAAAATCCCTAATCCCTTTTGAAGACTAATAACATCTGTTACGGTTTTGGATTATATGGAAAGACATTAATGGATGCCCAGCATGAATTCCAGTTAAGTATCAGTTTGTGTAAACAGAAATGTGACAAAAATAAAAGTAACACCAGCAGCAACACATCTGTTTAAAGAGCTAATGCAAACTACAAGTACTTTTGGACAGTAATTTAAGCTATTTTTCAACATTTCCTGTTTGACACATAACCATATAAGATATGTCAGAAGCTTTATTCAGTTGAGGTGATGTATACCAGCTCATTCTTTTGGGAGAACAAAGCCACGAGGCACAATCTTTCAAGGTCTGAAGGGCAGTGAAAGACTTGGTATGGACTGTTAATTGTGATACATTGCTTCTCTCCTCTGAAACACGTTCTAAATGTCTTACAGTATTAACAGCCCTTTTGTTTGCTAGGCATACATGACTTCGAACATAAAAAATGATTTAAAATCAGAGATGATGAATACTGCTCGTCTTGCACTGGAATGTCAAAAGATAAGCCACTTCTAAGTCTGCTGGTGTGATAGAAACAATTTTATCTTGCACAGTCATAATAGGTACAACAGAGTCAGAAATAAGTGTAGTTGTGTTGGTGGCCAGACATTCATTCAATTGATTATTACTTAGGTTTTCTGGCTTAGGCATAGTCCTGTGAAAATATAGATCTACTGTTTATACGCTCTTCAGAGTTATGCATTGGAACATGGGCACTTGTTGAACTGAAGTTCTCATTCAGTTCAGATTTACAGGAAGGACAGACAGAAAACCTTCTCTACGTGTGCTGTGCAGATGATTTGTGAGAGTGCAATAGGTGTCTAGAGTTCCTGTGCAAATCAAATATATTGTACATATTCAGTAAAACTTCAGTGTCCTAAAAGTGACTTAAAGGATATGAAAGGTATGGTGCACCTGAATGGCAGTTTGCACTTAAAGGACCTTTGAGAATTAAGACTGTCAGGCAACTGTAATCAGTCCATCAGCTTCAGGTTAATTAAAACAACAAAGAGCTATTCAAGAAGAATAACAACAAAAGAAGTTGTAGAATTTACATCTTTTATAAATATGTGTGCTTCACAGACAGAAAGCAAACCCCATCAAATTCAATTTGCTTTTAACAGAAGCACAAACCTCTCATTTCTTAGCTGTTTGTTTTACCACTGTGTATTCATCACTGTGTTATTTTCCCTGCAACATTACATTCTTTCATGCTCCACTTAATGCATTATGTATATAACATTATATGCTCTGGAGGTTTTCTGAAATTTGGACCAAGTCTTGATAAAAATACATGGTACTTCTTGGGACAGGTAAGGAACCTTCATTTCACCAGTTCTTAGCCTTGTAGGACTGATCTATTCTACACTGACAGTCATTGACAAAGTTCCTGGCAGCCAAGAAGGCAAATTCCATTCTGGGGTACATTAAACATAGAATTGCCGGCCAGTCAAGAGAGGAGATTCTCCTAAAATGTTTAGCATTGGTGCAGCCTCTCCTTGAATATTATGTACAGTTCTTGGCTCCACAATATAAAAATGATGTTAAGGTCCTTGAAAGCATTCAGAAGAGACAAATAAAGCTGTTAAAAGGGCTGGAAGGCATGTCCTATGAGGAGAAACTTGGTTTGTCTAGTCTGGAGTAATGAAAGCTAAGAGGTAACATCTGCTCCCTACACCTTCATGAGGAGGGAAAGCACAGAGAGAGGTGTTGGTCTCTTCTCCCTGTTAACTGATGACAGGGTGTGTAGCACAAAGCTGTGACAGAGGAAGTTCAGACTGGACATTAGGAAAAATTTCTTTGCTGTGATCAAACTCTGGAACAGGCTTCCTAGCAAGGTATTTGAAGCTTCATGCCTGTCACTGTTTAAGAGGCATTTGGATAATGGCCTCATTAATATGCTGTAACTTTTGGTTAGCCCTGGAGAGGTCAGGCAGTTGGACTTGATGATCTTTGAAGGTCCCTTCCAACTGAACTATTCTATTGTGTTCTATTCCTTATTATGTCCATGGCAATAAAAACAAGGCTTGTGGTTTTGTTTGCGAGGGTGCACATAGCAATAATGGATGTCTTCTCAGAATCATAGAATACTTTAGGTTAGAAGTGATCATTAAGGATTATCTAGCTCCAATTCCCCAGCCACAGCAGGGACACCTTACACCAGACCAGGTTGCTCAAAGCCACATCCAACCTGGCCTTAAACACTTACAGGGATGGGGCATCCACAGCTTCTCTGGGCAACCTGACCCAGTGTCTTACCATTCTTGTAGTAAGGAATTTATCATATATATATAAGATATGATTATATATATAATTATAATATACGTAATATGATATATTATGTCTTATATTTAGCCAAATTCTACCCTCATTTAATTTAAAGCCCCTTGTCCTATCACTACACTCACTAATAATGAGGCCTTCCCTATGTTTCCTGTAGTTCCCTTTATGTATTGAAAGGCTGCTATAAGGGCTCCCCAGAACCTTATCTTCCTTAGACTGAACAACCCCACCTCTCTCAATCTGTCTTCATAGAAGTGCTCCAGCCCTCTGATCATCTTCATAGCCCTCCTCTGGATGTTTTCTAACAGGCCAATGCTTTTTTCAACTGGAGACCTCAGAGCTGAATGCATTATTCAAGGAGGAGTCTTACAGGAGCAGAGTAGAGCAGAGGGGAAAAATTACCTTCCTTGACCCATTTTCTACACCTGTTTTGATGCAGTTGAGGATATAGTTGGCCTTCTAGGCTGCAAGTGCATGTTGCTGGTCCCTATTCAGTTTTTCAGCCACCAGTGCCTCCAAGTCCATCTTGGTAGAGCTGCTCTCTATTCATTCATTGCCCAACCTATCATTCATGTTTGGGATTTCCCTGGCCCACATGCAGGTCCTTGCATTTATCCCTGTTGACCCTCATGAGGTTCACACAGACCCAGCCTGCCCAAGTCCCTCTGGATGGAATCCTTTCCCTCCAGCATGGTGACTGCATCACATAGCTTGGTGTCATCTTCAAATCTTACTAATTTAAGAACATGCTCCTTTTGGTAAAGCACTACATTGAAATTTCAGACGAGGACCTTTCTTTTCTTGGCCAGCACTTGGGCGTGCTGTGTGACAGCGTCCAATGACTTCACTTCCTAAAGATTTTCTTCCTCCTCTCCTTTCCCTCATACATTTAACTATCAGCTCAGGACACAGACTCTTTTGGATGAAATACTTTGTATAAGTCTCTTAATACATGTCTGGCCTTGATTAAAGTTTCTAGATACTACCACCATGTAAATAAATAATACAAGGAAAAGTTAAGATTGAAGTGATTATAGTTTATAAACCCATTTCTGTGAATAAATGTTGCCAGGATCTACATGAGGTAGCAGTGCCAAATCCATCAAAGTACTGACATTAATTAGAAGCAGATTTTCCCCTTAATTTCTTGAAAGAGAGAACCATGGCTTATTACACATTTTGTATCAAATGTACATTATATCTATTTTCTTTATGAAATCATCAAATAAGCACAAGATGTGAGCAAAGTTGAAAAAATACATTGAATGTATATAAATTACCCATGGTTGAATAAAATAATAAGATCAGAGATGAAACATCTGATCAAGCCCTGGCCTCTTGGAAATATAAAAATCATACTAGTACAGAATTTAAGATTAGCCAGTATCTTGGGGTATTGGTAATGTTAAATAGTACAAATCCTGTTAAAAGTTGGCAGTCATTTGAATTCTTAGATAGGCTAAACTGCAAAGAGAATCAACCATTTATTTCATCCAAGATTAAGCTAAACAGGAATTCATATTTATTGAAGTTCATCTTCAATATGGGAAATGACAAAGAAAAAAAAATGGTGTTTCAGAGGTTACTGTGCTTTTGTGAGAGTGCTTATCTGCTCATATTGGCTCCTTGGGAAGGAAATGACTGTCAAAGGACAAGCACGGTTTACCAACAAGAATAAAGAGAGCTATTTAAAATGTTATAGAATATTTGTATTTAAAACTCATTAAATTTGATTACATTAACAGAGAATATAATCTTGCCTTAAAATCAGGGACCGCTTTGCAGCATCTGTCACACAAAGAGTCTCACACAGAACAGTATGAATTATCAAACTCACACTTTCACCCAGTCAAGGGTAGATCCTGATAATTTTGGATGTAATAGCTGACATGTGGGATGAGAATGAGATTCTATTTTGTTCACAAGAAGATGACAAAGGGTGAAGAAAATTCCCTTTTATGGATTTATTTTGCTCAGAGCCCTCTCTAGGCATAAGCCTTCAGTACTTCACCTTCCTCCACCTCCCTGACTTGACATGGCAAGAGGTAACTTGAAAGGTTTATACCATCTAAAAAGATTCTTATGTTGCAACCTATGAGACCCAATCTGCATGGAACTTAAAATGCTATTTTGACTCAATCTTCTTAAAGTAAACCACTTTCTTACAATGACTTACAAATTAGAGAAGACTTGATTCACATGAGTTTTAACAACAACAGGGCACTAAGAATCTCCTCTGACAGCAAGCACATGCTTTGTGTATTTTGTTAACCTTTCAACACACTGGCTACAAGATTTGCTGTAGCCACTCTGCCCAATTACAAAACAAAACAGAACCATAGTAAAACTCTCTGCCAAGTGTTGTGAAATACAGAAGTGGAAGGGCCAAACCCACAAAAATCCCTTAAGCAATACAACCTCCAGGACATGCAGGTATGCAGACATCTGGAAATCTGAAGAAACATGCCTTTAAATTTTATGAGTTTGTGACCTGTTTTTTTTTTTGTTGTTTGTTTGTGTGTTTGTTTTTAAATGTAGAATAATGGAATATTTTCAGAATAATCAATCCATTTATACCATAGAGGGAATATAACACAAATTAAATGAAAACAAAATGGATTTGGAACAAATGAAAATATTTTATATTCTCAGGCCAACCTGAGAAGTTAAGTAGATTCACCTATAAGAATGAATTAATGTTAATTAACTCCATAGCAATAATAATAATAATAATAATGTCATACTTTGAATATATTTATCTTCTATTGTAACTGAATGAACTATTCTGTTGTTAGTCTGGAAAAATAAATCAGTTCAGAAGTCATCTTAGCCCTAATTTGCTGAAAAATTTATCTCTTCTTCACTGAACCATAATCACTGAAGAACTGTCCACATTTCTGAATAGAAGTGGATGAAACACTCTATGTCTCTATTTCATGCAAACAAGTTCTCCCTGTAGAGAAACTGTTCAACCTCAGCAATCCATTAGATTAGAAACTTTAAAAGTGGCTAAATTAATTACCACAGGGAAAAAGTGAAACATTACTGATATTGGAAACACTGCACTAAACTAAACCCTCTGACTATGATGGGCAATGGAGAATTTTTAAAAAGTCCTAATGTTTACTTGGAACTAGTGAATGTTAGAATAAATAAGCAAACACTCTGAGTTAAAACACAATTATTTTTGACTACAATGATTTTAAGTTGGACTATACGCAGATAAATAAATTTGTTTTGTGTTTCAGTGACCTCTTGGTCAACCCTAAAAATTAAAATTAAAAAACAAACAAACAAACAAAAAACCACATTTTAAATATGACTGTGTTGTTACACAATATTTGCCAATATGCAATCAATTTGTCGTTTGTGTTCATACAGTAAAACACTCACTTCTATATCTTGTTCTAAGAAAATGTAACATATGCAAGCCTATTAATTTTGTCCATCTTATTAATTTCATCCATCTAAAATATCCACTCCTGACTTGTTGTTAAAATAGTGCCCATGAAAGAACTTGCTCACTTCAGTTGCAAGGACTTTTTTTCTAAATGCAGATAATGATATTCAGCTAGGCTAAATCAAAACACACAGATTCTTGATCCTTCTATGAATAAGTTACCTGGAATAATTTGTTCTTTGTATTTTACTTGGCAATTTTCAACACAGACAGTGATAACATTAATTGCCTTATCATGCTTGCTTACTCCTGCTGGAAGATTTTGCATTCCACTAGAGAGCCACAAGCCTTGACAGATTTCAGTGTTTATTTATGAAAAACTGGGAAAACTGCTTGTCAAAAAAATATATTTTACTGTATTTTATTTTGTTTAACAGGCTTTCTGTTGCTTTAGATTCACTTTGGACTATGCTAGAGATGATAAAAGAAACATTTTAATTACAGCTTGAGCTCAAGCCATTTCTTCCTTGAGATATACTGCAAAAATTCACTGCTAAAATGTAAAATTTGTGAATTACCTTAAAAGATCTTTCTCTCTAAACATGAAATACTGTGATAGACAAAACAATGCACAAAGTGATAGACTTAAATAATGTGAAGTAACACCCTGCTGATTCAGTTAATGCCACAGGAAATCTTTTTCCTATACTGTTTTTTGGCATAATAAAAATACTTTTGGGGTTTTTTTTTTTTTTTTTTTTTTTTTTTTTTTTTAATTTACTTTGCTATTTGGACCTGTTCCTGCTTTCACTGCATTCTCTGCTAATTTTACGGGAATTTCTATCACATAATACTGGATCCTCAGACAGGAGTACTATCATGGTAATGGTCAAATGATGAACAATTCTATTGTAAACAATAATCTCTTGGAAGCAGACAGGCCTATCATCTCAAATGTTAGATAAAGCAAAAATATTAGAATAAAGTTTGAAAGCAAACATTTGTTATTTTAATCAAATAATCTGCAGAAATATGATAAAATTTTAGAGTGGGCGTTGACAACCTTCCAGATGAATGTTGTATAGCATTTCATTTTATTTCTCTGATTTTTTTTTTAATTATTATTTTTTTTTTTTTGAAAATCCACAAAGACACTTGTTCTTATAGGATAGGATTCTGAAATTTGTGTAGACAAAACAATCTAAACAATGACTTAAAGTCTTTTCTTCTGTGCTGCATGAGGAGAAGAAACATATTCATAAATGCAGACAAAGCTTCTGCTTTGGTTAAGTGATAGTCCATGGAAAGTTAATGTTTAAATGTAAAGGAGATCCTGCAAGAAGATTCTTGATGACGTATACCTTAACTGGACATATTTTCACTGTCTCTTTTCACTATGTCAGCACACCACAGTGTAGTGGCTTCTTGACAGGAAGCTGGGAGTGAAGATCCCATAGCTGGATGGCTTCACAACTGCTCAGTAACTACGGCTAAGAATATCATGTCGCTTATGCTGTTTATTGAAAAGCTTTATAGAGCACTGAGCGTTTACAAGTCTGAAGACAACGGCCCATTCCACTTCAGGTCTAGAAAGACATAGGTATGTATCTGACTATATTTGTGGAAAGTAGCTCACCTGTACAATTTGAAAACGTGTTCAGTCAGTTGCTATTAGAGAATTGCTAGAAGGCTCATTACCTCACACTGTTGGTTATAGATATTTCAAATAAGATGAGCCACAGCCAACAGGCCTGTGGTAGAATTCAAGGGAGATTGGGATATCAGGACAACTGCTGTTAGGCTAGAAAACTTGTTATGAGATGGGGAGATGAAAATTCAATTTAATTTATTTACAAGGCCAGGTCTGGTAAGCAGATAAATTATTATTAGTACTAGCATTTTTATTGTTAATTGAGTTTTTAACTAGATTTTTAAAAAATAAAGTTTAATGCTTAATTTACTTTTGAAGAAAGTTAAACAACATTTTGCAATTGAATCTTTTTGCATAAGAAAGACTTTACAATCCCTCATACATTAAAAATCAGGAATTTCTGAGTGATCACTACTTTTCTTCCTTACAGTCGCAAAATCTTAAATATCTCTTAGAATTACAAGTAAATGGAAGAATGACAAGTGGATATTAATAATAATAAACACATCTTCAACCCCACCCCCAAAACTTCTTTGAATTTTCAGAAGTATTTTGAAAGCAAATTAATTTGCAAATGGATTTGAACATGAAAAAATAAAATAGGTTGAATTGTAAAGACTTGAAAGGATTAAGCAAAATGATTTAAACATTTTCTCTTATTGCTCTACTCCTCATTACAAGCATCCTAGAATTAACACAAGAACTTTGGAACAGAGAAAAGTAATGGCCGGAAAACTCTTGGAACACTGAATTAGCCATTTCTCATTACTTAAAGATTTATTATTATTATTATTATTATTATTATTTTATTGGCCATATGATGTCTAGAATTGTACAACTGGTCTTCCTAGCTGATATGCAAACATTCTATAATGCAATAGATAATCTCCTATATTATATGACTGTAATGAACTCAAATTATACATGAATACCCAACCAACATCTGGTCCAAGTGATACACAGAAGAGTATTTTACAATACATACAGTGTTTTCTGCTGCTAATACCTATTAAGATTCATTTTCTGGCATACAGATTATATTTAGTTTTAGATTACCTCATAGCCTTAATATGCATTCTCAGTTTTCCTCACTATCTACGCTAGGGAAAAAAAAATGCTTATATTCTAGGTCTCATTTTCATCACTTAATACTTCCTTTGACATGTTTGTTCAGTCTTATAGGGCATATGGTTTAGTTACCAAAAAAAACCAAACCACAACAAAACAAAGAAACAACAACAAAAAACATAGTTACCTTTTCTTGGTGATCTTACCAGCACTGGTTATTAAAAATTCATTTTTTTTTTTCTAAGTAACATCATGTGTTCTCACATATACATATAGTGAAAAGCTTAAGTAGTTCCTTCAGTACTAAAAGACACATCAGTAGGTTCAAGATAATGAGACTGATTCAGTAAGACTAGACCTTCAAGCTACATTTTCCATTCAGTGAATACACATTCTCCTTAAAACTACAATGACACATGCATGAATGAACAGCAATGAAGTGGTTAATTCACTAGGAAAAGAAAGAACAGCTGTGGGCAGCTTATGAAAAAACATGTTTGACCTGTCCATCATTTGTTCTTCAGTGCTGCAGGTGGCAGAGTTACTAAGAAAATCAACTTAATTCAACACAATCTTTGGAATGAGTTGCTTTCTTGATGGTTTTCTGAACAGTGCACCTCTGTGTCAAGTCATGATCATTGCTGTAATACTTAAAGATTCTGACTGAGAACCAAAAGATCATTGCAGAGAAGATCATTGTGAAGGAGACATTATGCTCAGCATCTTTTAGCAAATGCAAATACAAACTAGAAGGTAGGATTAGGTACAAGATTAGGATACAAATGAAAGAAGCATTTCATTGTTATTACAAAATAGTACAAATTTATGAGAAAATAGTACCAATAACCACACTGTGGTTACTAGTTTTAAACTGTTGTAATTACTTCCTAGAGTAAGGTTAAATCTACTAAAATACTTCTTTCCAATACACACTTTCCTGTAAGTTTAAAAATTACTTTTACATTTAATTTTTTTTTTTTTTACCTTATATTTCTCTGAAATTTAGGTCATGCTTACTATATTTAAACAATTACTCTGCAGGTCCTCAAGAAAAAATTATAATAAAAACAACAGTGCTACACCAGAGAGGAATGTCATCAGTCCAGCCCTGTGGAAAATACAGCTCCCAGTTAGCCAAAGCTGTTGGAAATGTACTTTTGACAGGCTTAGCAGATTTCAGACAAACAAAAACCAAAATATGATATTAATTGACCATGAGGCAGGAAGAGAAGTAATATGCTCCCTCAAGTCTTGTTGAGGAAGTAGCTCTAAAAGATAGCAGAGATAGCTGGCAGATCTTTTTTACATTCTTCTACTAGTTACTGCTGACTTTCAGACTCCCTTCTCAATTTGCAAACCTAAAAAGTCCTACCCACACCAGCAGCAGAGAGAGACAGAATGTACAATGTATACAATTAAATATGATGTCAGTGACATATGTTGTGTAGGCTGCTGAATCCCTGTTTTAGGCCAGTGACCACTGCTATCTGTCAGATGTTTTTATGGGTCCCAGCATAGCCCCATGCACCACTCTGAAGTGCCAGTGTAATATTGTCTTTCTGGATCTGGCCATGAACATAAGAAGCTACTAAGTTACTTGATAATATAACGCCTCTGAAGTGCAATGTAGTGCAATGTAGTAACTAAATTTGTTTGCTTCTCACATGAGAATTATGTGAGTTATAAGTTTGTTGAAAACATTATATGGGTACAAAATGTCTTTTTTTTAAAAAATATTTTTTCTTTGATAAATTTTGGCTGCAATACAAAAATAAAATCCTATTTGACATGGAAAATAATTTAGTACTCCTTTTCTTCCATGAAGCTGTAGTTTGAAGTTTACGCTGCTGTCCCACTACACCAACTACACCAAGAGGAACATTTATAGTGGTCTAGGCAACTGGTAGAGATAAAGTTAAATATATAGAGAGATTAAAATTCAGAATTCAGCTAGATGAATGAAGTTCAATTTATTTTTGTGTTTGCTATTTTAAAACCCAGGGGAAAATACAGAAGGTAGTCTGTTATTCCAATGTGCAAGATGCCTGCTTATCATACATCTGACAGAAATAGCTATTAAATAAATATCATGATCTAAATTTGATGCCTCTTTTTTTTTTTTTTTTTTTCTGTGTACAATGGACTTAATATTATGTCTTTTGTTTAAAAATGAGGTTATAGATTTTGTTTAGAGAAATGACTTTGTAAATTTTATCTCTCTAAGAATATTTTTATCTTGCTGCTACTTACAGTGTTTTGCTCTAGGTATCGGATTATTTCTGTGGACTTTTTGGAACTGCAACTCTAAAAAGAAAATAAGTCAAAATATAAAACAGAACTGGTCTAGTGTAGTAGTTGTTGGCATACATTCAAATAAGAAATGTGTTTAAAGCTTGGAAATGACTACGATTTCATTGTAATAATACGAACAAAACTGGTCACAATAGGGTTAAACTGGGGAAAAATACACAGGAGTAGGTAACAGAACACTTTCTGCTTTTACACAGGTGATAATGAAAATTCTTTAGACCTCCGCAGGTGTAATTTAGTCAATTAGAGCACAAATTGAACAATTTCCTAATTGTTAAAACAAATAACTAACATTATATCTATACCCTGAGACATCAGTTGAAGAAAGAAACATATAATTAACAGCTCATCAATCTAAGGGCAATTTACCAAACCTAAAATACACAGGTTGTAATTCTCTGTAGTCTAGTAGTGACCAAGTTATAAATAACTTCTATTGTATGAGTAATGGACAATCATTTCTAAATGACAGTCCTGGACAACTCTAGGATTACCGTTCCTAATTCTAATGTAAATACCAACAAATTGCTTGGAATCTAAGTAAGTGCAGAGATTAAATAGTGAGAGAAGAGCTTTTGTTTTCAACTACAGATGTTAATCATGGGTAAACAAAGATCTTATGAAAACCTGATATGCTGTGTATCAGGTTTAACGAGATAAAAAGAATTATTTCTAGATTTTTTTTTGTTCTCTCAAGATACTTGTTTAATCTTTTTTATTTAATTTAATGTTTTCTTTAGGTGGAGGAAGAGAAGAGGCTTTATCTTATATACATGGATTTATTTAGTCTTTAGGACCATTAGAATAACAAAAAAACAGCTTTTAAAACTATTTGTTATGTTTCTCTAGCAACTAGATTTGCCCTTACAAAATCAAAGGGCAGCTTCAGATGTCTTCTTGAATGGAGCTCTGCTAATAGTCAAATAAAAAGTAGGCCCATACTTCCCAAGTTTTTTCTGTCATCTCACACTTAAATTTTCATCAGATTCACAATTCCGTGGCCAATTAATGATGTATCCCTTTCCAGGATATAGTTGTTCCATCTTGGTTATAACTGGCTGTTGATATTTCAAGGAACTTGGGTTTCTTCAGTCCCCGTGACAGTGCCATTTTCCCCAGGTGGATAATGGATAGGTTTCCATAGTAGTTCAAAACCTCCACTTTAAATAGAGAATCCCAGTTAGATCTTCATACATATTGATTTTGAATCTACAAATATCCAAATATCTTGATATTTAACAAAGAAGAAAATGAAGGGTAGAGCTTGAAATTCATGTACCTGTACATTAACAAATTATCTATATTCCCACTACTATTAATAGAGCTCTAGTCAATGTAGTCATTCGACTATTAAAGCTATTTATATCACCCCAAAGCAAAGAACCACACTGGGCCAGCTGAATACCTCCATATCCCGCTAATTGTGTGGAATTTGTCTCCATTAATTTAGTTAAACAGCTGAAACTCCCTAGAGTAATGCAGTCACTGCCAAAGGGCTGGCAGATATGACTTGGGCCTTCACCATTCTGGGCAGGCAGGTGGAAGCTAGGAGGTTGCCATTGGCTTCTCAGCTGTTTTTTGATATCAGTATTTTGGCAACTGATTTAATCCTTACTTGTCTATTAGCAATAATGGAAATTTAGTTATATAAACAATTTATGCAGACATAAAAATATGGGTGTATTAGTCCATGAATTACAACCTTCTCTGAATGTGTTTGTACTTGAACTTTCCTACAAACTGCACAAAAAATGTGGTGTTACTTTACTGAAAAGTACAATATCTATTGGTTGAATCTTCAGCACAACTAGATCTTGAAGACAACAGAACAAAACAACAAGAAAAAACAACCAAACAAACCACTTACATAAATGGGAAGAGCTATCATTTTACATATGTTGGATGATGACTGTGAATTTTTAAATAACCTAATTCTGTATTATATTGAAATGACCTGCTAACAAAATGAATGAAAGCACAGGTTAACAGAATAGCACACAACTTCATTTGCACTTCAGTTTTCCTAAAGGTATTTTAACCACCTTCTCACAGTAAGTAACTAATTGCAATTCCCAATCTACTTTATAGGCAATTTATTTGAAATGCTTAGTCCATGCTTTACTACTCCTTAAAAACCAAGAAAACATTAATCTTGCTTTATTTGCACCTGTGTGATCTCATGACATTTATATGCCAAAAAGTGTAAAAACTCATGGCATATAAATTAAGTTCAGCAGCAATAGAAAGCTATTTTTGGTGGAAATTTGATGTTTTCTATACATGCCAGTGCCAAGGCAATTTGTACTTTTTATTTTATTTTATTATTATTATTTTTTTTTATATTGATGATGTGCATAAAAGTGGTTTTAGATAAATGTATACTAAAAACAGAATGTTTTGGATGTCCATTCCAATTGGGAATATATTGGAAAATTACATTGTCAGGTTTAGTGCTGTTCTGCCATTAGCTATTCTTAAGCTGAGCCAGCAAATATTTAAAAAGAGCAAAAACTGTGGGTGGAATTTACTGTTATGAATGTTCTTTTATTTTTTTAAAGCAAAATGTTGTACAGGCTTATTTTTTGAACACCATGAAGTCAATAATTCTAAAAATAGTATGTTAAATTCTTTTAAACACCTTATGCTTTCACTGAGTAGATATTTATGGATTTATTAAATAATCCTGTACCATAAAATGAGGGAAGAGTAATTGATCTTTATTGTAATTCTATCAATGTTCTTCATGACATGAATTAATTTTCATTTTCCTATAGTAATACTACTCTTTCCTTACCTTTTAGAGGAAACAATGTCTTTTATCCTAAAAATAATGTTGGAAATGTTGCATGGTTTCTCAGTTTCTCACACAAGTTTTGAAATTAACTGTTGAAACAGACATATTTTATTTTACATAGGACAGTGAAATAGAAGCTTAATAGTAAAAAACAAACAAACAAACAAAAAACAACAACAAAAATCCCCTCCCACATATAATTTATCAAATTTCTGGATTTCTTTTTAATTTATTTGTTTTAGTGTAAAATTAAATTGCCAATAGACAGAATACAGCTGTGTAGAAACAAACAAAACAAACAAACAAAAAAAATTACCATCAAAAAAAAACCACCATAACAAATTTTCTTCCCCAGTAACAGTAATTAAAACAGTGGAAATGCATAACAAACAATAACAAAAACAAGTCTTGGTCAACATGAATCTTAAATTATTTTATTTAGGCTGCATTTCTCTGGTGTTTGACTACCATGTGTAATACAGTCAGAGACTGTTATTGTAGTATAGTTTCAATAGTGAAGAAATTAAGAACATAATAATAAGAGATAAATTAAGAATAGTTAAGAAATAATGAATGGGTAGTGTCCCATCCACCACTTGTCTCAAGACTTTATTTTTAATGTTTTTTGTTTGATACAGTTTTGCAGATTTTGTTTGCACACAAACATAAAAAGGAGCAGAAATCTGTGAATCTTAGGATTCTTCAGCTAAAGTTCTTATTCTTCAATGTAGTTGTTCCCAGAGTCTGTTTAAGGGAGCATTTTATCTCTCTATATCTCTCTATTATTCTATTCTTTTTCATTCCCTTGGTTTCTTTTTTTTTTTTTTTCTTCCTTCTTTGTTCCCTCATTCTCTATAACTTATGGCCAAAATTTGATCACATCTCCATTTTTGACAGTGATACTGTGATGATGAATACTTTCTAGTTTGTGAGCTTGTGAACGTTCAGATTTTTTGCAAACTTGATAGATCAACTGGACAATACCAGCACAGATTTATAATGTTGACAGCATATGTTGTGGAAAAATGAAATTTTGCAATCAAACCTTGAGCCATTTCTCCTGGTTATTTAATTTTCTCTGGCAGAACTCATGTGCTAATCTAACAGCATTGACATTCTGTCTCCAATTTAACTGTGCCAACTTGTCATCTGCTTTCCTTTCCTCCAAAGCAATTTTATTGTCTGAATTGTAAGTGGCAACAAAGGCATAGATAACATAGTGGTAGGGAAATGTGCAGGATTTTGGAAAATGCCCATATACTTCTCTATGGGAAGAGCAAGAAAATGTGTCTAATCTCCATATCTCTTAATAAAATAAGTGCTTGACAAAGCTAGGAAATTCCGTTGATTGGAAATTTCTGAAATTTAAAAAGGTCTTATTTTTGTACAAGCAACAGCAGAATTTTTACAGTTTGTTTCATTTCATTTCATTATTTATTTTATTATTTTATTATTTTATTTTATTTTATTTTTTATGTTGCGCTATATTATGTTATGCTATGTTATATTATGTTATGCTATTTTTACTTTATGTTATTTTATTCCCTTTAGAAGGATAATTCACTGTTTAGAAGGAAATTCATTGTTCAGATCTTTTTCAGAAAATTAACCCTATTCCAGACAACAAAAGTATGACACTCAG
Source organism: Stictonetta naevosa (assembly GCA_011074415.1). Classification (NCBI taxonomy): domain Eukaryota; kingdom Metazoa; phylum Chordata; class Aves; order Anseriformes; family Anatidae; genus Stictonetta; species Stictonetta naevosa. The sequence goes on along the minus strand of CM021698.1, from coordinate 13,200,236 downwards.
GCACCCAGGACTACACCATTTATTTCTTTACTCTTTTCTACATGACAGATCACATGAGGACTTGCTCCATATGTTATGCTTCATTGCAAAATATTCTATTTGATCTAAAAAGTCTTTTAGGGCAATATGTTGCACTGTGTACCTCTCAATATGAGTCCCAAAGGACTATTTATTAGAACATCTTTTTGTTTACATCACAACTAGCTGTGTTTAAGAAGGTATCAAAAAGAGCTAACAAACTGAGCACCTCTTAGTAAAATCTATTTATTTAATACCAACATGTTTGTCATTGTCATCTTCACGTGCTTAGGTAGGTTATTATTGCTCTTAACTGTGGCAGGACAGAAAAAGAATTAAAAGCTCTCAGTTCCCAAATGCTACAAAGAACACCCTCAACAAAAATCATTATCAATACACCAAGAACTCACAGTCAAACAGAGGCAACAAGGGCAACAACCACAGCCTTCAGACACGAAGAAACCAGAGGACCACCAAATATGCAAACACAATATCCTAAGACGCTTGCAACCAAGACAAAATCAATTATTCAAGTATTCAGGCTGTACAGCTAATATAGAGCTCTGGTTTGTATTTAGGTGAACATATTTCTAGGTGAACATATTTCCTGAAATTTCTGGAAAAGAGATATCTGTTCCAAGCCATTTTAAAACTTAATATGGAAAGAGAATTTCTCCTTTCTACTGAGCCAAGTCATACTTTTGATTTCACAGGAGACTTCCTACCTGGATTTTAAAAGCATTTCTTGAAAGTTTTCTGGTGGCTGGCAATCATCATCCATCAGATTAAAGAGTATTTACGCATCCTTTCTGAGGTGGTGAGAAATGTCCTCTAGTAGAGGAACACAATTGCTTCTCAGCGTTGCATCAAGTTTGTGTAATGATTACCTCCAATTTGACAAATTCAGCATTCTTACTCTATGGTTTGTAATTATGAATGCCTAATCCTGTCATTGCTAAAATGAATCAAAACTATATTGAGGGAATGATCAGGATTATTTTAGATTTAAACAAATCTTAACAAATATTGTGTTGCAAACCTAATCTGATTATTGTCTCTACTTTGGTTGCTTATCCTGAACTGAAACAAAGAAAGAAACAAAACAGTAAAACTAACCTCTTAATGGGTACTGTGTTCCTTCAGAGCAGTGGTAGGCCATAGTAGGTAGACCTTCTTCTAGAGCTATGGTAAACCTTTCACTCAGTGTGTTTCACAAATAAACCCAAATTAAATAATACCAAAAGGGATAGACAGAGCCACCAACCTGATCACACCAGCAAGTGGAGCATGCTCTTGACATGAACAATTTGATTTTGCCAGCCTTTGGACTCGCAGGATATGCTTGCAAATTGTGAAACCTCAGATCTGGTGATCAACTCAGTCATTAGAAAATCCTGTTATTCAGTGAAACACTTTCAACTTACCTGGTCTTATATATCAATGAAGGTTATATATAGGTAGATATGACTACTATTTTGTCACTTCTCTGACCCAGTTATACCTTTCTTGTAGAATATTTTGTAGGAAATTAGGTACTGTGATACTTTCTTACAGTATAAAGAAGAAAATTATACCACATTATTGCTGTAAGTAAATCAAATGTTTAGTTTGCAGAAATATGGATCTTATAATGATTAATATGCTGCCCTATAAGCAGTTTTATTGATTAATGGGGATGTAAATGGGAAAGCACACTGTTTTAATCAGCTTAGAACGTGAAGGACGTGGAAAATTAAAATGCATTAAAAAGGTCCTGGATATGTTTTTAAGTCGTTCATCTTTTTGGTAAGAAAACATAACAAGCTAATGTGTCAAGAAGGCATAATATTGATTAACAACAGTAAAAAGACAGTCCGATCTGCTCAGAGTTCTTATATCTGAGAATACAAAAACTCTTCTGGAAGAAGTTGATCACACATTCTTTCATACTAATATAACAATGGCTACGTTGGGTTAGGTTAAAGGTCCATTCCACCTGGTATTCCTGTATCCAGGAATACTAGGTCAGTAGAAGATGGAGCTCAAGCAGGAATAAATTTCATTAAGAAGTGCCTACAGAAACGTGAAGCCAATATTGATACCTCAGATACCGTGGTCTGTATCTCCTCAGCTGGTAGTAATCTCTATTTGTGCATGTTAGAGATGTGGTGTCAGTAGGCGACAAGTACCTCTGGGGAAAGTTGTACTGAAGTTGTATGGTGTTAAGCTGTACGGTGTTAAGCTGAGGAAGGGGAAGTTTATACTGGACATCAGGAGGAGGTTCTTCACCGAGAGGGTGGTTGCGCACTGGAACCGGCTCCCCAGTGAAGTAGTCACTTCACTGAGACTGTCTGAATTTAAGAAGAGATTGGACTGTGCACTTATTCACATGGTCTAAAATTTTGGGTAGACCTGTGCGGTGCCAAGTGTTGGACTTGATGATCCTTATGGGTCCCTTCCAAAACATATGATTCTATGAAATTTGGAAGGTTGGCAGGAGAATTCTGGAAACTGTGGGAATACTGTTGGCTCCCTGGTCCTACCAAACCTCCAAACCAGTACTTATCAGCTTCCTGGACAATTTCTAGGAGTCATGAGTGCTGTTGGTGGTATGCTTATTATTGGTTGTGTCCTACCTGAGAATAAGGAACCCCTCTGATTCCCTCCTTTTGCACATTTCATCCTTTGATTGTTCCTTTTGTTTTCTTGCATTAGTCTCAATAATGATTTGATTGTATCTACAACTTTTTTATTATTTTTATTTATTTATTTATTTTTCCCTCTAATTTGTTCTGTCATGCTTTCTGTTTTGGAGGTGCATCTAGTGTTAGTAGGAATGAAATAGCATCTGCTTATTAATAGAACTGGAGAATATTTTCATTTTCATATGGGCAGTGACCATACAACCTTCCTGACTATTGTTTCTTCCAGTAATGCCAGTACCACTGCCTGGATCACATAACCTTGTCTTTTAATATTTTTTTTTTCAATGCAGTTGCATTTAATCTGTAATCATGATGATAATTGAATGACAACAGTTCAAATAGTTTTGAAAAAATGTAATCTTGCAAAAATGTGAAGACACATTTGTGTTTTTATTCCAGCAACATCATCCAAATCATCAGAATAAAGAAACATTTTCCAGAAGAGTTTGGTTCTTCTTCTTGACTAAAAATAAGAAATAAAAAATCACTGATTTCTTCCTGGATGGAAAGGTGTTCATTTTCTTCATGAAGCAGTTTCCTACCAAACAGAATTATACAAATATATTAGAACATAGCTACTTAAGTCTGTAATGCAATGGTTTTGCCTTCAAAGTGTTTGGTTTCTTTAAAGGGCCAACATTTGGGAAGGGTTATTTTTTTTTTTTTATTAGCTGAATAAAAAGACATGCTATAAAGATGCTAGATATAATTCAGCATTTAAGGTCCCAATAATGTTTTGAAAACCACTGTTAATATATCAAGAAAAAGTCTCATATATTTTTCTGAATCCCTGGATGTAGTTCTTATGAATCAGGAGGAAAAAGTAGTACTAAAAAAAAATGAAGGAAAAAGGTGAAGCTGAGAATAACAATTCTAACATTTAATATAGAATATAATTATTATACTTAATAATATTCAAGACTGTAATTAATATATTATCATAAAACAAACTGAAAACATTTCAGTCTATAAATCTCTAACTTGGGATCAGTTTTTAGAAAATAAGCATTATCATGAATTGTAATTATTTTTAACTTATTATCAACATTAAAAACCTAAACTATGAAATAGACTCCACACAGTAGAACAACATGTTGATAATACTTTAACTCCTGAAAATAATGACTATGGACTATGTTTCAAAGATCTGTTTCTATTTCTATTAACCCACAAAAGCATGGATACATTTTAGTCTCAAGGCTATGAAAAGGAAGCACCTGAGTCTGCTGCTATAATTTGGAGTGCCTGAAAGCTGAATACAGTATAAATATGTGTCCATGTCCAGCTTGTCCACACAGGAATTCTTTGTAAATTCAAACTAGTGGAGCAGAGAACTGGAAGTTGTTATGGGATACCCTGTCAACTGGGAGGGAGAGACTTCATTCTACAGCATAAGTATAGTTAAAGACTACAGAACTATTTCTGCAGTTTGGCCTTTGATCTATGATATTAAATGTGATGTCACATATATATATATATATAATTTCAAAACTACCTCGATGAATTACAAAGAAAGACCATGACAATGAGAGAAAAAAAGATTAAACAAAGGGAGCTAAATAACCTGATCAGTGGCTCTTGTCACCTAAACTCTACTTGAAGATCCTCAGATTTGCTCAAATTGGAATTAATTCTATGCTTATCTAACTTTCTTTCTGAGTAGAAAAATGATAGCTGTAATCTACAGTTAGAGTTCCAGGGCAGGATAAAGCCATAAAGATAGGTCTCAATCAGTTTTGGACTATGCCAGTCATTTAGGGTTTATAGCAAGGGTGCTGCAAATCTTATTATCCATTTATTTCTCTCTCTCTCTCTTGCAGCACCCATGGCCTGCAAAATGTTCTAGAAAACCTAGAGTGCTACAGTGTGATACAAAGGGCTAGAAAGCCATGCAATCCAGGCATTCCAGGGAACTTGCTTAGGCAAAAACCCTGATTCTCATAAAGATGTTACTGGAAAACAATTTTTTTCTTTCTTTCTTTCTTTTTTTTTTTTTTTTTTTTGGCATTTTGAATCAAATGGCCTGGATGCTTTTTCTTCCACGCATTTATCCTCCTCATCTACAATACGGATAGTGATACTACCCACTTCAATAAGTATTATAAATGGAAGATGCTTCCCGAAAAGAAAATGCACGAGGGGATATTGTGCTGTAAATTTTGAACAAAAAGAAGTGAAACAAATGATTTTACCCTGAAAATGTTGTTTCTTATAGTCATTCCTAAACACGTGATTACAAATATAATTAATTTTTGAAGGGATCACAACAAAAATAAAAGAACTGATTAAACCACATCATTTATTACATGAAAATCCTATTAAGAGAAAAACAGATGATGAAGACAAAAGGTAATTTGGGGTCACAGTGTTTGTTTTCAGTTACCTTCTCTTAGTATTTTAAAAGATTTGAGTTACTTATTAAAACCTCTTCCTTAATAATCCATCATTTTATTTTTGAGAAGTGCAAATAGGTCATCTTAAGAAAACTTTCTGAAAGTCACAAACAAGTACAGAGGACCCAGAGGCAAGAGGTCTGTAGAATCTTTAAAAGGTAGCTGGAGGCTAGAGCTAAATCTCTGGAATCTGATAACCAAAAGCTCTAGTCTAACTAATAAATGTTTAGGGGATAGACGTACTCCACAAAATCATCCAAACTTAAGGCTGAAAATAATAATTGAAGTTAGTATATATTGTTCTTGATATTAATTCTTCATAATATATTTGCTCAAGAGTGTCAAATTTTGTATAAGAGCATCATAAAGAGGCTTTTTTAGCCTCCAAAGACATTCTATTTTTCGCACCTTATGACGGGGTAAGAGTTTGAAAGGGTATAATGTTTCCAAAATGAATCTCTGTTGGAATAATTCTGCAGGCACAACTATAGTGTCAGTGAGATGCATCACGGTTGTTTTTCAAATGGTGCTGCCCTTTCATGTCCCATTCATATTTTTTTCCTAGGAATCTAATAAAATGACAAAAGAAAATTGCTTGAAGACTATCAAATAATTTCTTCTAAAAAAGGCAATAACACTTTCTGACATTCATTGTCAGAATGTCCTAATGGTCATAATGCTGACAGTATAGGGATCTAGAGAGTGTGATATGGGGACCATTTCACTTAGGAAATCAGGGGGGAAATAGGACTCATTAACACCTTTCCATGACGCTTGATAGAACAGTCATTGCATATTGGATATCACAGAATCACAGAATTGTAGGGAAGGTCCCTTGTTGGAAGGGACCTCAAAAGATCATCGGGTCCAACCCCCGTGCCAAAGCAGGTTCCCTAGAGCAGGCTGCCCAGGTAGGCGTCCAGACGGGCCTTGAATATCTCCAGAGAAGGAGACTCCACAGCCTCCCTGAGCAGCCTGTTCCAGTGCTCTGTCACCCTCACTGTGAAGAAGTTCTTCCACATGTTGGTGTGGAACATCCTGAGCTCCATCTTGTGGCCATTACCCCTTGTCCTGTACCCACAAACAACTGAAAGAGGTTGGCCAAATCCCTCTGCCTCCCACACTTCAGGTATTTATAAACATTGATGAGATCCCCTCTCAGTCTTCTTTTCTCCAGGTTGAACAGACCCAAGTCTCTCAGCCTTTCTTCATAGGGAAGATGCTCCAGGCCCTGTATCATCTTTGTGGCCCCCCGCTGGACTCTTTCCAGGAGATCCCTGTCTTTTTTGTACCAGGGAGCCCAGAACTGGACACAGTACTCCAGGTGAGGCCTGACCAGGGCAGAGTAGAGGGGGAGGATCACCTCCCTTGACCTGCTGGCCACACTACTTTTAATCCACGCTAGGATCCCATTGGCCCTCTTGGCCATGAGGGCACACTTCTGGCTCATGGTCAACCTATCATCTACCAGGACCCCCTGGTCCTTCTCCTGAGGTCCTTCTCCTCAGAGCTCCTCTCCAGCAGGTCGTCCCCCAGCCAGTACTGATATGTCCGGTTGTTCCTTCCCAGGTACAACACTCTACATTTGCTCTTATTAAACCTCATTTGGTTTCCTCCTGCCCATCTCTCCAGCCGGTCCAGGTCTTGCTGAATGGCAGCACAGACTTCTGGTGTGTCAGCCACTCCTCCCAGCTTTGTGTCATTGGCATACTTGCTGAGGGCAGACACTATTCCCTCATCAAGGTTGTCGATGAAGATGTTGAACAAGATCGGACCCAGCACTGACCCCTGGGGAACACCACTGGTCACAGGTCTCCAGCTGGACCCTGCGCCCTCACCACCCTCTGAACTCGGGTACTCAGCCAGTTCTCAACCCACCTTACTGTCCACTCCTCTATCCCACACTTTCTCAGCTTTTCTATCAGGATGTCATGGGAGACAGTATGGAAAGCCTTGCTAAATTCAAGGTAGATGACATCCACTGCTCTCCCCCCATCTACCCAGCTGGTGATGCCATCATAGAAGGCAACGAGGTTGGTTGAGCATGACTTCCCCTTGGTGAATCTATGCTGACTACTCCTCATAACATTCTTCTCTTCCAGTTGCTTGGAGATGGCATCCAGAACAAGCTGTTCCAACACCTTTCCCAGGGACAGAGGTGAGACTGATTGGCCTGTAGTTTCCCAAATCCTCCTTCTTGCCCTTCTTGAAGACCAGAGTTGCATTGGCTATCCTCTAGTCCTCAGGCCCCTCTCCTGTTCTCCAGGACCTTTCAAAGATGATGGAGAGCAGTCTGGCAATCAGAAAATTATCTTCTTGCTCATCCCCGCAGGTTTCCTGCTCCCCTTCCCCTATTTCCTACTCTTAGGGATGCACTGATCCTGAGCTTGGAAGAAGTGCTGTTTAAACACTGCCCAGCTTTCACAAGTACCCTTGCCTTCTAGCAACCTAGCCCGTGAGATACCCCAGGCAGGTCCCGGAAGAGGTCGAAGTTGGCTCTCCGAAAGTCCAGGGTAGCAATCCTGCTTTTAGCCTTACTTCTTCCACCAAGTTCCATCTTGAACTCCACCATCTCATGGTTGCTGCATCCCAAGCTGCCCCCAGCCTTCACATCCCTAACAAGCCCATCCCTGTTGGTAAGGACAAGGTCCAGAAGCACCCCCCCGCCTTGTCGGCTGCTCTACCACCTGCGTCAGAAAATTATCTTCAACGCATTGCAGGAACCATTTGGACTGTGCATGCCTGGCCGAGTTGTTTACCCAACAGATGTCTGGATAATGGAAGTCCCCCAGGAAAACCAGTGCACGTGATCGTGAGGCTACTACCAGCTGCTTGTAGAAGGCCTTGTTGACCTCCTACTTCTGATCTGGTGACCTGTAGTACACCCCCACAACAGAGTCCCCCATACCAGCCCACCCCTAAATTCTCACCCACAAGCTCTCCACTTGTCTTTCACCCTCCCCCAGGTGGAGCTGGGTACACTCTAATTGCTTTCTCACATAAAGGACAACCCCGTCCCCTCACTTCCCCAGCCTGTCTTTCCTAAAAAGGACACAGCCCTACATGACAGTGTTCCAGTCATGCAAGCCATCCCACCACATCTCTATGATTGCAATGAGATCGTGGCTCTGCAACCGAACACAGATCTTGAGCTCATCCTATTTCCCATGCTCTGCACATTGGTATACAGGCACTTCAGGGAAGCAGCAAAATATTCAGGAAAACGCTGACAGACACAGATTTTGAAGCAAAGATGGTGAAACTATTGTAGCAACTCCTCTGTTAAATTTTCCCAGGAATCTCCATATCTAGACTATCTTCCTGTTGCCCCCATTTCATGGTACTCAGAGCTGATATCGTTCTGTTCTAGTCCAAAATACAGGGCTCTATTACAGTCTTGCAGATTCTCTAATTGGAAAATTATTTGCATCTTAAATTCTGACTACTCTACCAGGCCATTCTTCTACCCCTGAATGGAGTTTTTTCAGTCCACTTGCTGAATTCTGAGTGAACTACTGCAGAAAATTTTGTGAATAAGAATGAGAGTGTTTGCATTGTCTGACCTTGTATTTCTCAAAATCAGTTTGAAACCTCACTTTATAAATTCAGACATATCTATTTCTGTAACACAGGAAGCTAATCCATTCAACAGATTCTATGTTCACTGAATAAAAGGTACTAGTTTGGATGAAAAATCAGTGTGGATAAGCAATGTTAAAAGCAACTAAATAAACTTTTTATCCTAAAGGTGAGCTGTTGTGACAGTACAATCCAAATGAGTAAGAAGTCTTTTTTTTTTTTTTTTTTTTAATTTGTATGTCTGGTTGAATATAATACTTCCTCAAGAGTGTACTTCATTTTTCATAAATAAAATTAGTCTGAACTGGAAAAGATATATTTTTTAAAAATAAAGTTTTCCATTGCTCGTTTAATTTTTAATCTGCATAATCTAGTATTATATTATTGCTAACAGTCTTTGTGAAAATGGGTCAGCTCTGTCTAATGTATCAACTGATAAAATGTGAAGATATATTTAAAGTAGTTGGTATTTTTTGTGTGTGTGTGTGTGTGAATTTTGCTAAGGCAAAGTCTATTACATTTACAGATAAGCTGTTTATAGCACAGTGTTATGGTTATGAATGGCTAAAATTAAAATAATACATTAAAATCCTTGAAGAAACTGTTGCAAGGTATTTGAACTGAAATTTTCTTAATAATATATTCAGCCATTAAATGAAATAGTTACACAAATCATTGACTAAATCCAATGGAAGTCAGAGAAGTACAGCAAAATTAATCCCATTGTAAATAAGTAAAATACAGAATTCCACAGGACTCTACCTTCCATTCTGGGAGCAACATGCAGTGGCTTTCCAGTAAGGCAAAAATGGTATCCACCCATTGCACCTTCTGGGTTGAGACTGAAACCCAGATGGAGGGGCCATGACAACCCCAGCAGACACCTCTACCCAGGAAGACCTCCCAAGGACTGAAAGAGCTGCCCACACCCTTAGTTGCAGGGACCTCCAGAATATGGAGGTCCCCTTAGGGCCTGAAGTCAGAACTGGGTGTTGTGGGTGCAAATGTGACCAGATAGATGAACTCTGAACAAGCTACCAGGTTGTGAGAGGAGGTCAGCAGGCTGCGATACATCCAGGAGTCTGAGCAAGAGATCGGGTGTGTGGTGTCATGTGCTAACGTGTGCTGAGCAACAGCCCTGCCTTAAGTCCTCGCAGGAGGGTGGTAAAGTGCTTTCCAACCTGAAACCAAAAGAATTGGCAGACTTGTAAGAGAAGAGAGGCTGGACCCTTGTCTTTGCTCAGAGAAGAGCAAGGAATCACCTCTTTGCCCCTGAATTGCCCCTATGCAACAGATATGATGCTCTGGGGCTCAAAAAGGAGAGGGTGTCAATAATAACAATATTAATAGTCAAGACCCACGAAATGGCAACTGCAAAAAGATGGACCAGCAAACCTCTTGTATAAGAACCAGTGCCATAAAAAAAAAACATGGAGATTGTTGGTAATTAGACACTCCTCTCTGAGAGGCACACATTTGCCTCCCAGACAATCCCTTGAGAGAGGTTTGCTGCTTTCCTGGGGTCCACATTTGTTGCATCACAAAGAGGCTATGAGCTTGGTCAAGCCAGAGGATTATCACCCGCTCCTGACAGCTTGAACAAGTATGCACTGAAGAAGCCATATGAACTTTCTCTGCTTCTGTCTTTTCTGGTAACACCAGGTGAGCTATTGAGGGATATCTGTCTCAGTTCTATCTTTAGCCCAGTGGGGTTGCTGATAATTTGTGTAATCTTTAGAGTGGGGGCTAGAAAGTAGAGTCATTAATGCAATCCTGCTTTCCTGGGCAACTCTTTGTGCATATAAGGGCAATATATTACTTAAAGTTTATTTTTCTGGCTATTTCTTTTGGTTTTTATTCTGTCCTTTTCTCCACATAACTTGGTATCAAAACCATCATGTTGTCAAGGTACAATGCTGGCTACCTCATCATCCGCATAGGACAGAGCTCCTTTCACAGCTGTAAATGTTTTCTGCATCTTACCCTGCTTCAGAAGAAATTATGAATACAGTAGGCTGGAAATATGACATATTTTCACAAAGAAAATATCAATTTGTCAAACCTGAAGGCATATAAGATGTATTTATTTCAGTGAAAGTGTTTTTTTGTTGTTGTTGTTTTTTGTTGTTGTTGTTGTTTTGTTTTGTTTTGTTTTGTTTGTTTGTTTTTTAAAGTTTCCAGAAGAGCAAACATATTTAGTTAGAACAAGTTTAGTTAGAACTAGTTCAGTTGAACTCATTTAGGCAAAGAGAACGTGGAATCAGTTGATTCAGGAATGAGAATCCTTTAATAACTTCAAGGGAAGTCTTCATAAGAGGTTTATTTATTTATCTTTTCCTCATTTCAATGATTTATTAAATTATTTTAATGCAACAACTTAAAATCTCATATTTTCTTAGGTGGGATTTGTGCTGCCCCCAAACGCTTTTTTCTTTTTCTAAAATAAAGGTTTGTCATCTTGAAAACAAGAAATGAAGCTTTGTTAATAAATACTTGGAAGTTATTTAATACATTTTCCTTTGATTTTACTACTTTACCAGGTGAATTATTTCCCTCTCAGACCTCCTCAGTGCAGATGTTAAGACTAATTGCTGTGATATTTTTAGGAAAAAAAAAAAAAGAAAAAAAAAAAAGACTGCTTTGCTTTGGGACAATATTAAATTATTTTTACAAGGTAAATTCTAGAAGAGTGACACTTGGTGTCAACACTATATAAACAATAGATGCCCTGAAATTGCAAATCTATTTCCTTCATTACTGCTGATGTCCTGAAAACCACAGAATACCAGAATTGACAGAAAAACAACCCATTTCCTCCAAACTTTCCTGCTGAATAATTACTTCCTGTGTTTATCTGATACATGTTTCCTGTGGGCTATTTACATATGTTTTTCCTGTGCATGCGATTCTTAAGGAATCTAGGAAAAGCTAAATTTTGCAGAGTGTCATCTCGAAATAACAAGAAATTGAGCAGATTAGCAAGAGGCAGAAAAATATTTAAATATGTTTGAAAATATTGTCTTTAAAGATGTATTTTTCCTAACAGTTCAGTCATAAAAAACTCAGATTGCATTCAGTTTTCACAAGTGTATCAACTTTGCCTATTTATTACTGCTGTTATAAAGAAAACAGTTTTCAGGATTCTTTCTTGCATACACAAACCCTTAATTTCAGCCCATTAATTCTAAAAGAAACTATTGTGATATTTAGAAACAAGAGACAGCCATTATCTTTATAAGTGCTTAAAGAACTCAACATGCTCTCCTGTTCAATTTTGTGGGATGGTAGTCTTCTGAAAATCCTTTTGCTAGCTTCAACTGGACAACATCACAAAGCCAATATGAAAGAAGACTTAGGGACATATATCTTCTTCCATTTTTCCCTTTCTCCTGAGACATTTCGAATTCCTTGAAGGACTCATGATAAAGATTTGGTGTTTCTATACATAATTTAAAAATATTTGTTTTGGCTGGATGCCCACCTGCACTCTTCCTTCCACATCCACACTAAAAGAAGTGCTTACTTCAAATAGTAAAATTTATTAAATGTTGATAATACAATGTCATTCCCCTGCCATCTCTCAGAGCTATGCTTTTTTTTTTTTTTTTTTTTTTTAATATCTGGTTGGTGTCTAATACAATATTTTTCAAGAAAACTGAAGGACTTGTTGGTCCCATGAGTTATTCTTTGTTTTATTTTAATCTTTCATCAGAATCAGTTTTCAAGCAAAAGGGGAATGCATGATTCATTTAATGGAATGATACTGTAATTCTGCAGTTCCTTTGTTAAGATGAATGGAAGTGTTCCTTCTATACAGAATGAATCATTCTCCATTGTCAAAATGACATCCATTATTTGGAGTTGAAGCACAGATAGACTTGACTATCTTGGTTTATAATATACTTGGTTTAAAGTATTATTTGAAAATAGTGTTTTGCTATACATAAGTCAAACCTTACAAACTTTACTAGCATACCTATCTTGATTAAGTATTTGTTGATATCTGCTTCATGCACTAGAAAATTGTTAGTGCTTTCAGCTATGTCTTGTCCTCTAACTGTTTCATGATATTCTTTAATTGTGCATAATGCATTCAATGGGTGAAGCTTGTATCTATAACAGGGAAGATTTTCATTGAGAAAAGACTTGTGTTGTAGAATAAATGGAGAAAGCTAACTCACTTAAGAGAGATGGCTGTGTTTTCAAGAGGAAGGCTTCATTTGGAGAATAATGGAGAAAACAGTTTCCGTACTGTGGGTAGAGGGGCACTTAGCTGATGCTGAATGACAAGCCCAATTACTCAATATTTCTAGTGCTAAGTAGAGCTTCAGCAGAGGCAGTGTTTTGATTAAATGTTTCCACCATATATCCAGTGTAAACTGGAGTCCTAAATATGCAAACTTCTTAAATTACATTCCTTTTTTTAGAAACAAACAAACAAACCAAAAACAAAACAAACAAGCAAAAACAAAAAACACACTTTCTTTAAATTAGTTTTTAATTTAAGCAGCAAAATCCTAGTGTAACTGATTTAAAATAAAACTCAGTTATTGTGTAATTCTTATCTTTATGTTGTATTAAGAGGGTACAGTGAGACACTATTGTCTTGGAAGAAAATTGAAACTCTTTCCTAGTTTTAGCATTGTAAAAAGAAACAAATGGATTTTAATATTTTAAGCATCTAGACTTGAACAGCAAATGAATCTCATTAATATCTGTTCTTTATTTAACTGTTCCTCTTGCTGACATTTCTCCCTGTGGTTTTCATTTTAATAAACCTTTATCTTTAAATGAAAATCCCCAGGACAAATGCAATTGTAGCTGGATTTGATACAAATCTAAAAGTACACGTATCTGTCATTAGAGCTGAAACCTAAATAAATCTTACAAATTATGCAGTGGAACATAAGATTAATTTCTGAGTTTCAAGGTTCTACTTTGCTAAAATACCTTGTGTGAAAAAGAGAAGAAAAAAATAAAACAGGATTATAAAAATTAGGTCAAGTGAATCTGGGATTTCAAACATTTATATCCATCACTCATGGTTGCATGGTTATTTCATGGGGTCATTAAACTGCTAAACAGCAAAGCTTATGTTGTTTCGACTGTGTGTTTTTGTATCTTAATATATTTGGAAGTCTTTCAAGTTCAACACTAGAACTGATTTACATAACTTTATAGTGCTTATTTCAGTTCCACTTCATCCTGTATTTTGGTGCTCTCATCTGAAGAATCTGTTGCCTTCTTATTAGTACTCTCAAAATAATTTAATGGAGATTCCACAGATTTCATCCTTCACTATGACCTCAGGTGTGTCTTTCTTGGATATTTTTTTTATTCCCTTTTTTTTTTTTTTTAGTTCATTTTTTTCCCTGTAGTTAAAGAACAAAATGGATATTTGTAAGTACAGATATACTTACACTTTATCTTACACTTTGGTTTGCCAGCTATGTTAACCTACTATGATTTCTGTATTGCCTTGACTAAAAAGATGCTCAACCTGATTAGTTTTAGGTCAGATAGAATATCTTCACACTAATCTGTTCAGATTTGGAAAGTACAAGTAGAGGTATTGGTATGGAGACTGCAGTGTAAAGCAACATAGAATTACTACAGCTTTGTCAAGAAAAGTCACAAGTGGCCACCATCAAGGATGAAATGATTATATGTGTAAGTCATGCCACATATTTTAGTAAAGGTCAGATATTTAATGCATGACTCAAAGGCTACATTTCTTATGTGAACTTCCACGACAGGAGACGTTACTCTTGAGGTACGTCCAAAATTCCTTGCTTTCATGACATTTTTCCTTTATTATAATAAATGGTCACAACTGTCTAATTAAAAATATATTCCTCTAGCTATGCTGATGTTGCAGAACTGTGATTTTTCCATCTATGGAAATAGACACTTGCACCTCATGTGCAGCAATAAAGCTGGTGAAGAGACTAGAAAATGAGAGCAGATGAGTGAACTGGAGTTGTTAGTCTGGAGGAGTCTGAGGGGAGACCTCATTGCTCTCTACTAGTACCTGAAAGGAGGTTGTAGCGAGGTGGGTATTGGTCCCTCTTCTCTCTCAGACTACATGTGATAGGATGCAGAAAGTGGTCTCAATTTGCACCAGGAGAGGTTTATATTTGATATTAGGATTGGAACAAGTTGCAGTGGAAAGGGGAAGTGGTGGAGTCCCCCACCACAGGCGAGTGTTGGAGAGGTTGACACTTGGACTTGATGATCTTGAAAGTCTTTTCCAACCTAGATGGTCCTGTAATTCTTCTGTGTGGAAATCTGGGAAATACCAGCCATAAAGCAACTTGGGAAACAGCTAAAATTGGACAAATTTAGAGAACCTTGTTGAAGGACACTGGGATAAACATGGACTAAATTCAGATATTCCATGTTCCAGGCACACTCATCAGTCTGGGTCTTATAAGCATCATTACCTTCTTCTCTGGAAGATATTTGATAGAGGAAAACATTTGTCTTTGCTTTGGGAAGGCTTCTCCAAATTATGCGGTGAAATAGCTAGAGAAAAAAGTAATTTCTGAATGGTGTTAAAATACTATGCTAATGAGTCTGGTCAAGGCCGAATACTTAGAGAAATGAGCAAAAGTCTAAACGTGTTATGAAAATATCAAGGAACAAAGAGAATGTGTCTTGAATTATCTAGCCACTGAGAGGCCAATTTTGTACTTACGGAAATTTTAAGCAACTTTTGGAATACAAAGAAGTGACTTTTCCAAAGCTTCTTGTAGATGAGAATGGACAGAAATTTGTTTCAAGTTATGAGAAAAATCTTACAGGCTTTGTAGCTGCAAAGGCCAGTAAACAAGTAAATTGACTGTTTTCTTGCCCAAACTTCAGATGACATTGTGTAGTTTACACCTATATAAAGACTTATGTCATACGTCATGAGGATTAATGATTCAAGTTATGTATCTTTCATAAAACCTTTACTGAAAATAAACAGTGGTAGCTTAAAATAAAAATTAATTGTGTCTTGAAAAACTCTATATACAATATTCCTCTCTGACTTAAAGTAAAAATGTCAAATTCTGTAAAGTTACTCTAAAAATAAGTTAGATTTTTTTTTTCTCTCACAATTCTTCTGACTTTTTATTTAGCATAGATACATTTTACATTTTCATATATAAATTTCTCTTGCCTTTTATTTTGAAATCTATAGGAACCATAGCATTTTTAAAAATTTGGCACTTTCTCCCCCAGGCCCGGGTTATTCACAGTCACTGACATTTTTCTTTAAATGGGTCTGGCTTTAGCTTTTCACACCCTTCTCTGTGTGGTTGTGTGAATGGCTTCTATAAGTATCTATGTGTATGGATGGAGAAATAATCACCAAAACCAGCAGGTGAGGAGAGAACAATTATGGGAGAGAGCATGTGAAAGTCTCCCAAGAACTAAAAATCTCTGGATACTATTGATCTTATTAAAACTGAAAGAAATGATAAACTCAGGACAATAAAGAGTTGGTGAATTTGACAAAGGCCACCAGCACACATCCACAACACCCACACTGTATAACTCAGACTACACCCAAGAAAATGGTGGCAGATAATGCAAAAACAATAAAAATAAGATTTTATATACACACCTGAATCAAAAAAAAAAAAGGTTCTGAAGGACTTTCTGAACATCCTCCAGAACAACTGGTGCATCAGTACTGTGGTACTATTCATCTACTATTAATTGGAAGTTTGACTCTGTTAATAATAACAACTTAATTAAAATAAATAAATAAATAGTGATTTACACCTCCCCCTGATTTAACCACTTGACAGAAAAAAAGGGAATTTACAAGTTGGATACAATAAGGTACTGGAAATCAATTTATTGTCATGAAATATTTAATACTTTTGCTATTACCAAGACATTTAACAAGGCTAACAGTGTGACATAGACGACCTATGTATGAATACACTACCTACTATGATTTATATTAAGTTGCCTTCACTATCAGTAGCAAGAAAATCTGGGAAACAAGATATATGTTGGAAGTGTTGGAAGTCTCCTTTTTTTTTTTTTTTTTTTTTTCCAAAGTACAGTTTATTTTTGTTGTTATTACACTCTGGTTAAGACCCAAAGGTTAAAACACATCCTTTGGAATGCAGTGTGCAGTGTTTTCTACTTATCTAAAATGTCATTTGTAATGTGGGTATGTTTCAACTCAGTTTGTCTCGAGGCCCATGTTTGTTGTTTGACACAGTACTGTATTCAGTACATATAGCATTATGTGGATTGCAAAACAGCTCTGAGCCAATGCTGTAAACTGTGGCAGCACAATGACCATGAGTTGAGCACCAAAGAATGTGGCAGGTAACCACAAGCTATAATTCTGGCAATTACAGCAATGATATTTTGAGAGACTGGATGGCTGCAGTGGTATTTTTCTATTCCCTCTTAAGGTCTCCCTTCAAAGTTAACAGTTCAGTTTTTCTTAGTTGGTCTGGCATGAATGTTTAACTTATACTGGAAAAGTTATTCTGCCCCAGCAAGATGTTTAAGCTGTATGTCTCCCCTCTTTGTTTTTTATTCACAGACATGGCTATGTCAGTGTATGGAAAAGAGATGCAAAACTTAGAAGATTATGCATAAGATCTAAGATTTTATTAACATGGACAAAGAAAGCAGATATTTTGGATTTAAGGGGAAAAAGAAGCAAGAAAGCTGGCATTCTTCTCATAGCTGCACATATCATTTCTTAAGTAGGAAAAGAAAAACATAAAAATGTTACTACTTGAATAACAAGCAAATTTCATATGTTGCAAATATATTTGGACAGATAAAACGAACTGGCACTTGTGGAAGAGGTGTTGCTGCCACAAATTGGAAGTGGTAAAATGCAGTTTAGTATATTCATAGCAGATTGGTCTTATTGACAATTTTTTTTTCTCATCTAGTTTTGGTTTCAAATGATCAGGTAGAATTAAAATGAGTGAGTAGTACAAATATTTAAAAGCCTTGTTTAAAGTAATGGCAATACGTTCATCCTTCAATGTTTGTCAGCACATGGTTAATTGTATCAGCCATTTTGCTCGTGACATATCTACTGCCACATGTGTAACCAAATGTAAGTCTCCTTGTTTTCTCCTTTCCACTTCCATTTAGAGAAAAGACTCACCAAAAAGTACTGTTGCTTTCCACAATCTCCAAAGAACAAATAGCTTTTGTCTCATTCAGTTTGGTTATAGAATTGTAACCACTATATTTATTTGAGCATTTCTCTTAAACTAAAATCCCTGGCTAACTTTCATAGATAAGCTGTTATGTACCAAAGTCATTTTCAGTGTGATTTTAAAAGAAATATGACATTGATCTATTATTTGACCATCATCTATGCCTAAGTATGCAATAAAAAAACCCTACACATTCCTTTTTTTCTTTTTTTTTTCTTTTTTTTCTTTTTTTTTCTAAAGTAAATGACATTACTTTTTGTCATTCTTACTTTGGCCCATACTTATTATTTGGTGGTTTGATGGTGCTGTAGATGAATGATGCGTCATACTGCTAACAATAACTTATGGTAACATGCTGAAGTGGCATTTAAGCTGTTGAAACATGGTAAATATTTGAGTCTTCACTACAGAAATGGACAGAAAGGGTTACTGACCTACTAAATGCATATAAACACAAATATCTGTTTTAGATGCTACAGATCTTACCATGGTCACCTTTTGGCTTGGAATCATCATGTCAGAAAATGTGAAGTATCTTCCCACATTGCTCCAAAATGTGGGTAAGTCCAATACAGAAAAATATTTAAGGAAAGTATCCATGTTCTATTGTTATCCGTATAGCGATCTTATGACATTAATTTTCCTGTAAAAACAAGTAGTTTATTTTTTCTCTTTTAGTGTAAGGTATTTTTGTTTCCAGTAAAGTTGATGTTGTTCTGTGACCTATGTTTGTAAAGATGAGGAGGCATAAATGAAAGTGCCTCTGCATGTGACAGAATTTAAAGGGCAGGATTCAAAATTGTCATTCAAAGGCAGAGATACATTTGATTCATTGAGGTGAATCAGAAGATAAACTTCTATCTATATTTTCTTCTGTTCAGAGGTATTGGCTCCTCTGATATCTGTTAAAGACAACTGCTGATAGGTTTGCCTTTCATATTGTTTTCATGCCTTCTGTTGTGGAAGTCTGGGAAATACCAGGTGGACCAAACTAGTTGCACATGTGTAGAATGAGATTAAGGATTTGGAAACTGTTTTCTTTCCTATACTGACATTTTTTTTCTTTTATTATTAATATTATTATTATTTATTTAATCATAACATAATCAGCTTCTATTTTTAATCATTGTATGAACTGAAATAGAAATAGAAATTGAAACACATCTCTGTAGGTCAAACAATGCTCTATTAATTTCCAAGAGTGGTATTTTCCTTATTGTTATTTCATAAATTGAAAAATATTTAACTCCCGCAGAAACCTGTCAATGGTGAATAATTATAAAATTACAACTGATATAAACTTTTCCATGATGTTTCATATTTTACTAGAACATACAGACTAGGTGGTGTGCCAGACCTGTGAATGCTGATAAAACATATCAGTTGCATCAGCTTGAATGCTGTCCTCCCCTGGACACTTTATCATTACTGAAAAATCCCATGTAATTAATTAGAAAGCAGCAATCAGCCTATAGAATTCCTGAAGCAGCCTTTGGTTTCTAAACAGGATTATCTATCACTGGCTTTTAAGAAAAATATATTTAGAAATCATTTTAAGTGCTATTTAATGCTAACTTTCACTTCTAATATCTACCAGATTTATATGTGAGAACAAACTAAAAGAAAATGTTTGTCTAAAATGGATGAAGGGAGTATCCCTTCCCATCAATTTTCTCCAGTGCTTTTTTAGAGGATACCTTTAAGATCCCTCATTGTGAAAGAACTGCTTGTCTTATATTTAACTGTATAGGAAAATGGCCACTGTCGTTTCTGCCAAAATAATAGAGAGTCTCTCCTTGCTTTAGGTATCACAAGCAAGAGAGAACTAATCTCAGGAATAAAAATGTTGACTTACTTATGTGCTGAATTATACATAAATTTAATAATAACAGAATAAAGTAAAGTAATAATATTTATACAGAGTCTAGATGAATGTGTGGAAGTTTTATATAATGTACCCAAGGTTCTCTTGATATAAATCAGCATAGTACTGAAACTGATAGAGATATGAATTTACATCCATCTACCTTCTGATCCTGTCCATTATGTATCATACAGACAATTTCATGTATCATAAAACTGGGCAAATTCTTGTTAGTATATGCTTTTTTTTTTTTTTTTTTTTTTTTTTAACTGCAAACTGTGCCTTGGAATGAAATACACCAGAGCTAATCCATTGCCATCTGTCTTTATTTTGCTTACCCACTGGATCATATCCCTCACACAGAGCATATTATTTTTGAAATTAAGCAGGCTCCCATTGACAAGGAAGACCATAATGGTTCTGTAAGAGACAATGTGGTCTCCTGTGCAGAAGTCCACATTTGAAAGCTCCTGAATTACACACTAAAAGAGGTTTTTACTTCAGGGATATGAATACTGAACATGACAAAGATGTCTGCAAAAATAAGCCAGATCTTCTGATTCTGGCTTATTTTGAATCTTGCACAATAACACTGAAAAATGCATTCAAAACTTACCACAGTGTAGTGTTAGTGTTTCATAGCTACTTCATCCCACTGGAAAACTAGAAGAGACACATAGTGGAGCCAAAATCTATTGTGGTTATTTTATAAGGCAGCTTAAAATAATTTGTGTCAATGGTTCATCTTGAATAAATCTGAAAATTGATCTGTGCAATTGCTTACAAAATGTTAATAGGAGTGCAAACTAAGGTAATCCTTGCTAAAGGATGCTTATCCTCATCTGATCAAAACTTTCTCTCTTTCACCCTTTCAATTCATTCTTATAATCTCCAAATTTCACCTGTTTAAAAATGGTTATTCATAAAAATTTATTGTGAAGTCACAGGAGCTTTAGTGATTGTGGAAGCTACTGAAGTGAATCAGAAATAACATAATATCTATAAAAAATATTGTCAAAAATCCCAGTGGATATGGGAATCCACTTTGTTCCCGAGCCTTAATTGATTTTCCTTCTGTTTCTGTTGGTCATTCAGAAGGGGGAAGTTGTTCCTATGTGACTTTCAGAGATGACTGAAAGTTTCTTGTTGGTTTATTCTCTGTGACAATGGCTTCCATCTCTAGACCTGGGTGAATGGAAAAGGTTACCCTTTACCCAACCTGAATATGAATACTGAAATCTTTTCAGTGAAAATCCAAAATCTGCAATACGACAGTTGTATTTCTCTTCTTGTATTAGATTAGTATTTTTTTCATATATCTGAGTGTCAGGAGGAGAGACTGGCTTATGGAAAACAATTGGGAAAAACATGAGGTGGCACAAGAGGACCACTTCACAGCAACCTGAAGTGAAATCTGATTGCAAATGCTTTGTTTAGACTGTAAAGAAAGGAAACACATTGACATTTCCAAACAGAAAGACATACAAAGACATATTTCTTCTGCTCTAATACTGTTTTCACAGCCAAAAATGCAATACTCTGGATTTTCTAGAAAAGATGGAAATATATTGCAGGAATTAAATCATTGTTGGAAAGGAGCAAGTCTGCTAAAAATCAAAATTTCATATAATAGTATTTAGTTGGATTATATATATATATCTGGAAGAGACTCACTGTTGATGCTCAGTTTTCAGGTACAGGTAGGACTGAAGAGAGAGGTGTTTTGTTGCCTTATCAACTAAGCAGTGATTCGTGTTTATTGTGTTTTAGTGGTGCTGTAGCCTCTTAATGTTATGGACCTATTTATTCAGAAAATCTCTAGTCAGAATGGGATTGGACCTGTCTCTGTATCTGCTTTTTGATACTTCTGGATTTCATACTACTGAAACAAAGGTTATATCTATAAGCTGTGTAAGTTTACTGCAGTTACTATTACTTACTGTTACGGTTCATGGCAGCAAATGCTAGAATTTATAAATTGAATATTTCGTATTTATTTTGCCTGTGGGCAGTTGCTCTACGTGCCTGAGATACTTAGAGAATAAATTATGTGGAAATGGAACTTATTAACATCTGGAAAATTTGTGATAGCATTGATTTGCAAGTTACAGGAAATAAATCAGCTTCATCACTCTGTGATTAGGCAACATTATCTATCTATCTATCTGTCTATCTGTCTATTTGTCTATCTACTTTTTGGTCTATAATCCTTGTACTCTGAAAAAATATGTTGCATTGTAACTCCAATGCAGTAAAAATAAATAAATAGATAAATAAATAAAAAATAAATAATAAATAAATAAATAAATAAATAAATAAAAACATTTGTTAGCTATTTGTTAAAGCTTTTAGTCCAAGCTATATTTATAAAATTTATTCACAATGACAAGATATAAAATTTTGAATGTCTTTACAAAACAAAATTGTTCAGCTTTTCTTTTTTGTTATTATTTGTCACAGGAGAAAGAAGTAGTAGAAGCAAAAACTTTAGTAAACTTTTAAAGAGCAGTTGTCAAATTTCTATATGAAGTACTGTAGCTATTATACATTTTGAATACATCTTTTTCATTTTTTTCCCCCTAGATACAGTCTTGACCATTATACTGACTTAAGTAACTGATATTGTAGACAGATGTTAGCTCAGATCTGCTTGTATTAGTTTTCTTGGAGAAATTTACAGCTATGGACACATTGTACAGACATCTAAGTTTTCAGAAATGAATCTATTACAGATACACTTTAAGCTTTTCAGACTAGGTGTTTGAAAAACTTTCTGCATTGTGCCATATCAATTTGCCACTTGAGAACAGAAAGAGGGGAAATTAAGAGTTACTGTTGCAATCAGCTACTAGAACACATGATTTCATTTTAATATCAGAAGGTTACATTAAAAATACTGATTATTTATTTATTTATTATAGCTCAGAAGAAATTAGGAAAGGTGTTATGAGTTCAGAGCATCTGGTTTGTGTTTCTAACTTTCCTGTATTTCTAAAAGTCATTATGTATTGGTTTAGAGGGCCAAAGAAGAACAAATGATATGACTGAGTAGTCAGCATGAATTGTTGTGTTCCTCTTCTAGCTCCTATTGTTTTTGGAACTTTGAAGGGTCCAATTACAATTTTACTTTGAATGCTTCCGGCTTTTCTTGTTCCTGGTTCAGGAAACAGATGAATGGGTACACTGTTGTTCATATTGTAGTAGGGAGGTAGCAATTCATCCTGGACAAGGCTTCAATGACTTGGCAAATCTTTCCACACCTCCCCTCCAAATAAATAAATAAATACATACATAGATAAAACCTTTCAATGAAATAAGGGTTTAAGTAGAAGAAAAAGGTATGGAGAATTTTCCAGTTTTATAAATGTCTCTCCTAATAAATGTATTTTTCTTTTCTGCATCAGTAGTGATATATTTTTATTCATTCAGCTACTTAGAAGAATGAAACTGGAATGTATTTCAGATCTTACAATAAAATGCTGGATTTTTTTTATTATTATTTTTATTTACTTATTTATTTTTCCAATGTCATTTGCCTTTTATCTCATCTCATTCATTTCTGTGGCACTCACTTCAGCTGAAATTGGGAGTGGGTGAGAAGGTAACGAGGCCGAAAGTCTATTCTTGAAGGGTCTATTCTATCTGAAGTGCTTATACTACAATTCAATTTGTTCAGTGTTTTCTGCCTCTCTACTTGACTGCTTAAAGGTAAAAGACAAAGTAACATAAAGGCTGAAATCCAAAATGTAGATTCTTAAAACCATCACTCAGCTTTCACAGTCACCTGGAAGCAAGATTTCAGTAGACCTGTCCAAAACTGCTTCTGCCCCAGCAGTACTGCATGGCTGAGAGCTCATGGACATCACAGTTTTCATCTTCTATAAGAACTTTGAGCTGACAACATCCCTCAGAATAGTTTTGGTAGGCTGGATCTTATAAAAACACAGAGAAGGAAAGGGTTTTTATTTTCTTAATGCACCCTTGCCTACTAGTCCTGTGACTGGATCTATCAAATGAGGTACTACAAATTTGGCTTCAACTTTTTCCATTTGAAGGAAACCAGACACAATTTCTAACATTCAGACGACACAAGCATCTTTGGGGTATTCTTTTACTCTTGCCTTTTAAGATACTGTGAAAAAAAAAAAAAAATGTGAGGAAGAAAATAGTGGCTAGGATACTTTGTTAGAAACAGGCTGGTCTAGATTTAAATACTATGTACTAATGCTTGGAAGTGCAGCGTGTAGAATGCAGACTAAAGATCTTAAGTCATGTACAACTAAAACACTGTTTTATTACTTCTGAAATGAGGATCTCAATGAACTCAGATAAACAGAGGGTTTGTATCAAGTTTTAACACCCTCCATAACAGGCTACGCATTGTGGCAGGTCTGAATGTGGAGATGGAGTCCAGCTAACATCATTTAAGCTAAGCAGTATCTGAGGAAGGTTATGGGATGTCTAGCAAGAAAAACAATGTACCTCCTCACATCTGTGAAGCAAAGGGATACGTATATTTAGTTCTTCAAATACATTGCACTTGACAGTAGGCTTATATGCTAAACTACCTCCCCTAGTTTTGTGCATGAATCTGACAGTATTTAAAGAGAGAAGAAGATGCAGGTGGACATCTCTCTTGTGCTGAAATGCCTTACCATGGTTTTCAACCTATTACAGAAATATAGGCCCAGATTTTTGGTCCTGCTAAGGAAACATCTCTCACAGGTGCTCCTGAGGTGATGTTTAAAAGTAGGAACAAAGGGACATTTCAATTCCTCACATCACATATATTCTGAATCTATTTCCTCATCTTTAATCTACTTGTGCCTTAGTGGTCCTTAGTTTTAATATTGTATTCTAACATCCTTCTATTCCACCAATTCCTCAATCTACCCAGTTTGTAGAGCCCGGGAGACAACTGAGATGTTGGCAGGAGAGGACCTGGATTAGAATAATTTATTTTCAGGCATGCCTGTGAAGTGTCAGTCATGCTGTTAACACTAGATAATCTGAAACTGGCAAATGTGAGGAAATTAAATTTAAAGCTGGCACTTCATCTTTAATTCACTGTTCTGTTCTGTGTGCTGTAACGACAATTCACACTGCTGTAATTTTACAGCAGTGTGAATTAAGGTTGGAGTAGGATCAGACTTTAATCTGACTTATCTGGTTTTTGTCAGTTTAATCTAGTTTAACAGCATGTTTAATTTGGAAGACTTTCCAAGTCACCTAAGGGAATTGCCTTGTAGTTCAGCACAGCATTTGTTACTGAAATCTAAAAAAAGAAAAAGTCACCAGTCTCCTTTCTTTCACCTGATAGTGTTGCACACATCTTGGAGTAGAGTGTGTCTGTAATAGCCAGGGGCTGACTGAAACTTGGACCTTTAGCACATTAAGCAGAGGCCTCAAGTACACTAAAGAGAAGTTTTTGGTACTAATAGCTGTTTAATGTCATTGATGCCAACAACACAGTGAAACAATCATTACCACTAGGACCATGTATCCACATTCTACAAGTGTGATTCTGCTAATATTTTCACAAGTGGAGTTTGTTCATGAAGTAATAGCTAAGTATATTTTCATAACTTGATAATTTGCTGGACAGTCTTCAATCTGAACTAAGTAGAGCATTTGTTTATAACCACTAAATGTTTTTTTCCAGATCTTTTCATCAGTACAACAGTTCAAATCTTTACCCCATGACCTCAGTATATTTTATTTCACTTCATCTTCAGATGAACAGGGAGAAATTTATACATTATTAATGCTGGGCTTCTGTCTTATTTTATAGTCACAGCCACATTAGCGGAAGAAGATTGATAAGCAATATTTTATAAATTAAATGGTTTACCACCTTGTCTTGACCACAGAACTTGTCAGTGAACATATTTTCTTACTCCTAAGCCCAGTGCTTTACGTAAGGATGGGTAGCACAGGCTAATCAAAGGGAGCAAGAAGCAGATAAAGAATTGAAAAAAGAACAAAATAATAATAATAATAAAGCTGTGTATCATGCCAGAGCCTGTGATACTGCTGTTCTTAGCTTCCTATTAGCCACAAAGCAAGGTGAAAGATCAACACAGCCAAAGACATTTACGTCAGTTACGAGCGCGTGTTGGAAACAGCCTGTGACAAAGCATCTCCACGCATAAGAGCAAACGAACTCACAATACTAGAAATACTACTTCTGGTTTTCCTTTCTCCCCAGGTGGAAAGACAATGGTTCAACCTTTGAAATGTGTGGGTCCAGCTTCACACAATGACACTAATGGTAAGAATTTGTCCATGAATACCTTAAAGTTACAGACATGCTTTCATAAGTTGGGGTTTAGTTCTCAACCAAAGGAAGAGAGCAAAAACATTTTGTGTATATTGTTTTGGCTTTATTCAACAAGACACATATGGCTGTCTAATTTCAAATGAGAGCTAAGACCTGTCATTAGGTTATACTATTTACCTCTGAACACAACGAAGTGTTAGTTAAACATCAAAAAATGGGATTTTACTACATACTTAGCTTCAGGGACATATTATGAATATGTTACATTCATTCAAAGGCATTTTGTGCCCTCTGGTGACCAATAAGAGCTCCATTTTGCCAGGTTAGCTGCAAGCTTTTTGATATCAGGACTCTTTTTAAATATTGGTAAAAATTTCTACTCATAGGTTGGGCTAAAGTAATAGCTTACTTTAAAAATGCAGGGTTAGTTAATCCTTTTTTTTTTTTTTTTTCTTCCATATATTCTAACTTGTCATATGTACATGATAGATTTTCATTTAAGGCTAGATTTCTAAATTTTCAATTTGGCCCTGTAATCAAAGCATTTCATCCAGAAATATTTGGTCATATGAGGTAAAATTTGGAACAAAATCATTGTGAACTACTTGGTATAACTGAATTACCTATCAAAGCAAAAGGAATTAAATAATGCACAAATATCATGTCATACATCTTACAAAAAAGCGTTTTCCATACTAAAAGATCATACAATACATCATATTCAATATACTTTTTTAACATACAAAACGTCAGTCTTTTTTTATTATTATTTTTATTTTTTAATATATATGTGAAGATTTTGTCCTGTAGTGTCTTATGGTTAGAGGCATCACTAGAACCAAAATGTAACCACATTTGTAAGTGAACCACTGCATATTTAAAGCAGTATACAGAAAAACAACAACAACAACAAAAAAAAATACAAAAAAAAACAGGCAGCAAATCAAATCTTTCCCGGCATATAAATAAGCATATTCATAAAAAGAGTGAATGAATTAATAAGTTAATCTAATACTTCAAAAAAATTGAGGTATTATAAAGAGGCACAAAATATCTAGAATTCAGTTAGATGGAGTTGTCATCAAAACTTTTAGAAAAGTTGTCATTTAGTAATAAGATCTTACTTTTTTCTTTCATAAAAAAAAAAGAGTATGGTATGTTGTCATACTACACTTTGGCACCAATCCAGTGCTGGAGGGAGAAAGCATCAAAAAATGTGTTTTTTCCCTTGAGATTTTCATTTACCATCCAAGAACTACCCTGAAGAAAGAGAAAGGACAACTTGTCCTTACCCACAATACCACAGGTTTTCTGTATTGTTGCAATCTAATATTTTTTCTGGCAATAGCCCTGATTAACAGTCTGATTTGTCTCTTTGTGGGCAATTCAAAGTCCCATGAGGTCAGCTGAATGTTTTCTGCTGATTTTAGTAGGTTTTGGATTGGGTCCTAAAGGAAAGAGGCCTAGCATACTAAAACTAAGAAAACAAACAAGCAAGCAAGCAACAACAACAACATAGTCAATATCTTTTCCCAAGGATATACTATTGTTTTTAGGGCAGGTCTCTCGATTTGAAGAAGTATCAGTGTGCTTAATACTAATAGTTACTTAAGCTGTTAAAATGTTTGGAGAATTAATTAATGTTTGTAAAGTTTGTAAGTGAATTAAAGGTGTTAGAAAGTGCATAGAATTTTAGTATTGTTAGCAGGTCTATTTTTAATAAATCCCCCTTGATCATACTTCATTATCCCTCCGATAATTCATCTAAGCCTTTTTAGTCAACTTTCTGTTGCAATCCATATTAATTAACAACGTTAGTCTGTTGGTGCTACCGCATTTACCATTTTCCCTCTGGTTTCAGAACACTGTACTTAAAGCAATCCTAAGAGAACTGATTAATGAATTGACCTGAAATGCCTTATTAGAGATCCTACAAAAAACTTACTTTTAAAAATGTACTACAAAGTTTTGTAGAGTTTAGCTAGAAAGCCACTAGAGCCTGAAACCTAATCCTCTCTGTAAAACATAGAAGACAAAGAAGACCAAAGTATTAAATTTAAATTTTCCTCTACCTCTGTGTGTAAATCAATCTCAGGAAGTGCAGCTTTACAAAGGGTGGTTCATATTAGAGAGTGGCATTTGCTTATGCAAAAGATTAGTTTCTAATTCTACTATAAGAAAGACATAAATATATATTTCTGTTCTCATCTGAAACTCCAGTGATTTAATTAATGTTCTTATTATGGTATTGACATTTCACTTTTTTTAAAAATTATTATTATTATTTATTTTTATTTATATCACTATTTATGATTTCACCCCTCCTTTTGTAACTGTATATATGTGACACTAACAGGAAATTTTTATAAGCAACTTTCTTTTTCTTGTCATCACCAAGAATATTTTAGGTTATTTAGTTAGTTCTTTGAAAAGAAATAAAACTTTGGATATTTGGGGGAGAAAAGAAAAGAAAAATATCCTGCTAGAACTCATCTGTAGTCTAACATGCAATTTGTAATACAGGCAGTTTGGTTGTTCAGACGTTTTCCTTCTCACACTTCTCCAGTTAAAATGAATGAAAACAATTCTTTTCAATATTTTTCATATGCTGGATTCTTGTTATAGGATAAGGAGACAAGCAAACAGATGCTTATGGAATTGTAGTGGGGGAAAAGAGAAAGGGCTATTCATGGATGGATTTGGAGAGGGGTGAAAAGGGTGGTAATATAATAAGTTGATTTTTTTTTTTTTTTTATGCCTTGGGGAAACAAATGAGAGCAAAAGTAAATTCAGTGAGAGGGCACACTGTTTATTTATTTATTTTGTTATTTACTTAAGCATTAAAGTTTGAATTAGTTATCAATGCTAATACAACTTTAAATGTTTTGTCTTTGGACTATACTCAGGAGAGAATCTTTTTTTGCATGTTTTTGTTTAAATGTGGATTGCTATGAGATAAAATTCATATGTAGCAATATAATAAATTGCTTTGGTGTTAATAACCAGATTCCATGGAAAACTGGAATTTTATAAAAAATTGGCAGATACTTGAAGATGACTGCACAGTGCAATAATCTGAAAATACCACAGACAAATATGGTAGTCTACTGAAGTGGTATAATTTCTCTATAAATAGAAAAAAATCTATCACACTACCAAGAATTGGAGGGTATCCAAGAATATGTCATTCTTAAGTGTTATTAAAAAAAAATTAAAAAAATCTGAAGCTTCCATTCACTGAGACTAAATGTTAAAAAGGCAGGATAATTTTTTGAACGGCCCTAATTTGATGAATTTACAAAACTGATTTCAGAAAGATAAATGAGAATGAGGTATCTTGTGAACTAGCCAATGACACTGTCAGAGCTGAAAACAATGCCTTATTTTTTCTCCCTTAATCTACCACCCATCCATTTGTTCAAAACGGACATAGCTCAGCCCTGTAAGGTTAGTATTAAATGTTCTCTATTAAATCCAGCCAAATTTAAACCTTTCTTGAATCATAGGAGCAACTCAATATAGTAAACTACCTTTAGGTTGGAGTTTCACAATATAGTTTTAATTGGGTGGAATTTTTTAATCCCTTTATTTCAATAAGAATGACCCATATGCTTGTAGTTATGTATGAATTAAAGTTTAGAAACTGCAATAATAATAATAAAATATTATGAAAGTTCTAGTTCTTTGTGAAGGCCTGAAGACAGCATTATTTTATTAATCCTGACCTGCTACATGAAATATTGACTCCAATATTTAACTAAATTATATGTTCCGGAAAGGCACAGGGTCGAGAATGTGAACAGAAATACCAAGATGCATAAAAACACATAAAAGAGTTTGCTAAATTGATACCTACAAATTTTATTGGGTTGGGACTTACTTTCTTGGGAGGACTTTAGGAGCCCAGAAATATACAAAAAATATCCTTTAAGTAAATAAATAATAATAATAAGCTAATTGGAAATGGGACATATGAAATAATTGAGGAATTTCTGTGATATCAGGGTTCAAGAAAAGATTTTTCATTTCAACCATGTTAGCTCACTTCTATTCTGGTAGCCCCATGGTTTCATCCCCAGATCCTCAGTTTAATAACTGATGGTTTTAAGACCTAGAAAACAAACAAACAAAAACCTGTATGTCAGATGTCAGTTATCAAATTAAATTCATTGTCTATATTAGCTTTTTCCACAAGATCTCAGAACTAATATCTACAGTTTTATGCCCAGCAGTGGAGAAGTACATCACATATTAAGTAATCCTCAGTGTTGATGTTTCCCACATATCTGCATTAAAAGTATATACTTTTAGAATTCAGTAATTCATTTTATTCCATTGATCTCCTGAACAAAAACAGAGCAACTGATTTCAAGTTGACAAGAGAAGATGCAATAATAATTTAGCATAAAAATAGTTAAATGATGCTCTCTCTGTCTCTCTCTCTCTCTCTCTTTTTTCCCTTCTGTTTTCTCCCTTGAGAAACTTTTCTTTTTTAAAATGGCAATTCAGCTGGGGAAACTCTGAAATTCAAGATGCAGGAAGAATTATTTCAATTCCATGTTGCAATACTCACTCCATGGCATTGTCAAATATTTCTCATTTTATTAATTGGATTGACCCCAAGAAATAGAACCAGTGACTCTTGAATTTTCCAGAGAATGAATCTTTTCATTTGAACTAATGGTAAGTTACTCCCAGAAAATTGAGTTTGTGTTCATAATGAAGTTATGAAATCTACTGCTGAATTCATTAAATTGGAACAACTTTTATTTCATTATAGTAACAAACACAGCAAATTAATTTTCTCAGCTAGGCATCAGTATGTGTTTTTTAATAGAGAACACTATTATGTGTGAACAATTAAAATCATTTACATTTGGAGAACATTGATTATGAATGATGTTATTATCCCATTAATACAGCAAAACCAATCAAAACCGAATGTTAAAGAGCTAAAATTGTGCATTTAAACTAATAAGTAAATTATGTGCAGATGTAGACAGGAGTCTGGAACTTTGGTACAAAATATTGGCTGTGACTGGCACACATGATTAGCAAATTTGCACTGTCCCTTAAGGTCTAATTAAGCTCTATACACAACAAGACAGAAAGCTCCATACACATAATTACCCATTGTGTGCTTGCTTATCTATTTAAAATATTACTTTTGTTGTATTTAATTATATGTGAAAAATGATGAACGTCACTTTATCTCTGCAATCTTATCAAATGATCACTCTGCCTGTCAAGGAATGCCAATATTTTAATTCTTTATAAAGGAACAACAACTTGAAGGTATAATTATATATACATATACATTTAATGAAACTTTGGTCTTTTTTTTTTTTTACAGAAATAGGAAATAAAAATCAAGCTGTCCTAAAAATCAATATGGATACCCTACAATAAAGAAAGGGTAGGTCTCTCTGCAAATAGGGTCTATGCTATGCTCCTTGTCACTTTCAGACCCCTAAAGTTGTTCTACTTCAGAATCAGTACGGCCAGGGTGAAAAAAAAAAAAAAAAATTACTCTTGTCTGCAGACAGCAAAAATATCAGGAAAAATATGCATTAATTCAATAAGATTTTTAATGCTCTCCTTGAGGACTTACCTTGCCTGAAGGTATTCAGCATAGTGCATATCTATGCTGGCATAATAGAAAAATAATCAAAGCAATAAAAATTCAGATTAAAAAAAATATATGTTTACACAGCCAATAGTGAAAATAATAGCCTGATAATAGCCTGATGGCTAACTCAACAAGAAGGCTTCTTCTCAATCACCTGATCCTCCTAAGGAAATTTAGGTTTCATCATACTATCACAAAAAAATAGGGCTGGAAATAGACCTTTGGAGGTCATGTTGTCCACTGCTTTGCCTGAAGGCAGGATCAATGATTCCTCACAGATGTTTGTCTAACCCAGTCTCCATGAAATGGGTACTAGCAGCTGTTTTTATCTCGTCAGCTCTTAACTCCTGCAATTGCCTGGAAGTCAATAAGGTGACTACTCATATGTCTAGCCCAAGCCCCTATACATCACTATGTGCTTTCTCATGTGTTTCCTTAATATGAATGTGACATTTGCCTCCTTCCAGCAATGTCATTTAAGCTTAAGAACGATGACTCCTCATTTCACTAATTAGTAAATAAAAATCTTCTTGTAGGTGCTAAGGAATGCATAAACTCTCTAGCTATATGAGAAAAGCACATTCAAATGGGTGTAAGGTTATGATCTTAGGTCAGCATGTTCCAAAACCACCCGAGTACCTGAGGAAAAGTAAGTGCATGAGAGTCCACATGCCTTTTTTCATGCAAAACAAATATTTATATTCACTTTGGTGGCTAAGAAAATATTAGTAATTGATTCTGCCAAGAATAATAATGTGCTTTATATACACTTAACTGTATTATACAACAGAGAAATGGGAGATTTCTCTGCTAATGTTTAGAAATGCTTCTTCTGAAAAGCAAAGTCTAATTCACACAGATGTGGCTGCTGTTTGCACCACAGCTCTGCTGGCAGCCAGCAGTTTCATGTGGAAGCTTACGAAAAGACAAATACCTTACACCCAGAAATCACAGACGTGCAGCTGATTACTTCCTCCCTCCTCCCTGATTTTTTAAATTGCTCTTCATTTATTTACAGCGATTGGATATTTGGTCAAACTACTGCCATATTCTTCCTTCAAGCTACTACACTATGAAGAGGCATGCACCCTGCATAGCACAGAGCCATCTAGACCCTTTCAGATGTAAGTGATGTTTGTCATCTTACTTCTTGTTGGTGTTCATCTGCAATTGTACCAAGAAAAATTGCCTGGTCAGTCTCTCAGACTAAGTAGCCATAGATGGTTACCTTCCTGACTGAATAAAGTTTATAGGTGTGTATCTGTCCAGATAAGGTGAGGGACATCCTGTGACTTATGGAATACCTGGACTGGGTTCACTTCCCTGTCTCTTTCCTCAGCAGCTGCCAGTTGCAGCTGCTGCACGACCTTCCCCTTCCAACTAAAGTCAGTAGAGTGACCCAGCTAGTTGTAATGTCCTAAAAGATAGAAAAAATAAATAAACAAATAAAATTAATTCTCAAGTGGAAAGATGATTCTTTTTTTTTTTTTTTTTTTTTTTCCAATCATAAATTAGAGAGAAGGGTTAATTTGTAAACATTTCATGAAGAAAACTTTCTTGGCACCACTATGATTTGAGTATCAAAGATAAGATTTTTGCATGCAAAGTAGACTATTAGTGGGGCTATAGTTTGACTAGCTGTGAGATCACGGTAATCACACATTTTTACAAATTACTTTTCTTCTCCTCATTAACTTCAGCTTTTCTCTGGATTAGTTTGAACCAGCTGTAATTCATCTAGGCTTTGGTCTCCTCCCTGCTCTGAGAGATAACTGGTAAACAGCACCATCTGCATGGAATAAGAGAGACGAAGCTACTCTTTCAGTTAAAGATTGTTGCATTTTTTTAGTTTTGCTTTTTTATTTCCCTTTCATTACGGAAAGCAAAGCAGCACCAGCTGAAATTAATCTTTATGATGAATAAACAATTTATTCAGTCCTTGTGAACACCCAGATGGATTAGTGGGAAAGGAAAAGATTTACACTAAGTAGATGATTGCTCTCTACACCACACAGAGAAAATGTGATTACTTGTGTGCAATGGTATTGGTACTTGCTGGCCTCATAAATGCATCTGCACCACTTATGGTACAGCGACAGAATGTCATCTGGGGTGAGTTAGTGTCCTCCCATTATGGCAAACACCATTCAGATCTTCGTTTCTAATATTTCATTTAGTAGAAAAATAAAAATATGCAAATGACTGGAATAAAAACATACATAGCCACAATATATATATATATCACTGATTTATGTATCTATATATGTATGAATCTGAAAATAAAGCCAAAATATCTCAGTTTTTCTCTTTCAACCTAGATTAATAATCTGCAATTGTGACTGAGGTTATGTAGTGATAATGATGGAATTCTCACATCTGTGATTGTCTCATAAACTAACAAGAAATTATTTTCTTCTTGGTCCAGATTACTCTGGGGTAAATTCAATAACAAAATGGGTCACGCAGATCAACTCAGAAATTGACGTCAGAGAACAACATGTGATAAAACAGAAATAAGTCACTCACAAAATTGCTAGGCTGGATCAAAGATAAACTATTTTATTACCCGGTTATTTTGACTGAAGAAAAAAAAAACAAGAGTTAAATTAACGTAATTCTCATTATTATTTCTGAAACAATTTTTATTGAATATAAGCTCTGAAATTCTTCACTACATCTTTGGTTTGTGCAAATAATAAATGCTGTTCTGCAAAATAGCATTTTCATTTTTAAATAGCTTTCCTAATGACTTGAATTTCAAGAGAGTTTGTGTGACTATAAATCATACACCAAATTGTTGACTATTAAATAGCACAATGACTATACATGCTACTAAAAATGGTAACATACTTCCATTTCCCACCTAGTAGAAGAATGTGAAAGATACTTAAGAATATTTTCTGCTTGACAAAATAAGTAACTACAGAAAAATGACAACTGAATATTTCAGATTATTATAAATCTGAATTAACTAAACATAGATATAGTAATATATATAATAATATATTAACTAAATATAGATATATTCAAATGTTTAGTAGACATCAAGGTTTTGTCAGGAAAAAAAAAAATCAACCCCGAAGTTTAAATAATTATTAAGTTCTCCTTTTCTTAGTAATCTTATTCCTTAACAGATGTAACATCTCTTCTGAGATCTTTTCAGTAGAAGAGCTCCATGCAAGAAAGATAAAGTTTTCACATGAACAATACCTGTTTAGGGCGACACCTATTTTTAATTTTTTTTTAGTTTGTTAACAAAGCAAAATAGTTTATTTGAAGAGAAATAAGTAGGTGAATCATAATTAATTTAAAACTTCCTGAAACTTAGAAGTTTTACCAACTGACAGGAGATTTTAGAACACTTGTGTAAAGCCCGTGACAGTCTCTTGCTTCTTTCCAAACTTTTGTTCCCACTAGCAGTGACTTTAGCAGTTCAATATCTTTTGGTGTCACTAAGGTCACCCAGTGTTGTTAGTGGTAGCTCCAGACTCAGGCAAAACACAAAGTCACTCCAGATCAGTCACAGATTTCATTCTAAACTGGATTCATTACTGGACTAGTTTCCATACTGGCACAAGATGACACAATTGAAACTACGCAAAACAACACAAAATGAGAACAAGCTATTTTATAGCTTGTTCATGCATAATGACTGTTGTCTCTCCTGACTATTTCATATGCCATATTTCCAAAGTTATTCTTGGGGCTGTGATTCTTGGTTATCCAACTTTCTCTCATACAGTTGTCTGGCATTCTTTAATATGTTGTAATTATACATCAGCTGTTTATCATACCATTTTATCCTAGATGCTGTTCTTGTGTTTCCGGCAGCACAAGTGTGTTCCTTTCCTATTGATCATTATGTGTTGTATTTGGAATTGTAACTGCTCTGTATTCAGCTGGCAGTTAAAAGAGAAGTCCTACATTTCCATCTGTATCAGTCATATATATAATAGTGGGCAAATTCAAGCTATCTTTGACCTGTAAGAAGGAATACTGTTTCAACTTGATACCTAGATACATAAGTAATTTGATTATGATGTGTTTAGCTTCATTTCACTACTAATTCAAACAATTTAATTATTATTATTTTTTAAAGCACATTTGCATTATGCTTTGTCCAGCTTGTGGATATATTAGAGATCTGAGTTGCACTTCTGTTGCAGTTCTTTTCTCTTACAGAGGTACTTTCTTCCTTGGATTAGATCCTTAGTCCATTCCTGTCATTATGAACTTGAATCTTGCTCCTTGTTACTAATATTTATTTATTTATTTATTAACTATATTGAACCTGGATCCTGTCTGGTCTCTGTCTTCCCCTTATTTTCTTCCTACCTTTGAGCTGTTCAGATTCTGATCACTCACAGATTTTACACACTTATTTGGCCATTGTTGTCCTCATAATCATTTCCTTTGTCCATACACATTGTTATGTTTGTTAGTCTGTTTTTATCTTTGATCTGAATTGTCTAATATTTTCAGTTTCTAAATGTGACTATTAACTTGACTTGGATCTTTATCTGATGCATTTAGGATTCCTATCTTCTGCTTCAGTGCGAGGTTGTTCTATTAAGTTTTTATGAATAAGTGTCACCCTTATGGGTTATTCCCAGATAGTTTCCAGATGCCTTCTTTAAAACAGTTTCAGATTATTTAAATTGCATTCCTTGTATCCTGCTTTTGCTATTTATATCCTCAGTTGTGCATAGACATGGCAACTATATATAAATTAAATACAAAATTTTGTATTCAGTCCTGCAGAACCAAACAGATGAGCACAATCACAGAATCACAGAATGTTGTGTGCTAGCTCTTAACCACTGTTTTTGTTTCAGCTTCCTGCCTGAGTTCATACTGAGCACCTCAGAACTGAATAATAAATAAATAGAAAATATAAACTTTCCACCATGCTAGCATTCTCTGTTGAGGCATGTGCCTTATTCACACCATAGAAGAGGAGTCATGTAGTTGCTCAGCTCTAGCAACCCCACTGGGAGCATATCCACATCCAGATTTATGTGTGAGACTAATTACTTACTGTTCTTAAGCCACTGTGAGATTCTTCTAACCAAATAGAAATGTTATTGGCAGTACTGGAGAAAGCCTTGGATTTGGATGAAGACAAAGATGCAGGCAGGAGTTTGGGCTTGTGGAGACAATTACAGGGGTGTCTCTAACTGAGGGAAAAAAAAAAAATCAGGATTCCTAAATCTTAATATCCCTCACATCCCTTCCCTGCAGTGAACTGACAGCTGTGAAACAAGGATGTAACATTCCCACCAAATAGGCAGTCAGACATTCACCAGAGTGCTGTAATAGGATCCCAAAGTTGCTTGTAAGCCAAGAGGATATCAGTGTGATTCTGCAAGAGGGTATTTCTTTATTTTATTTTATTTTATTTTATTTTTTAGTGAAATGTAAGGAGCTGCATCTTAAGAACTGAAAAAAAAAGAAAAAAAAAAAAGAACATTAAGGACATTAAGGTTGTAAAGGTTGAATCCAACGTTAGAATTAGGTTAGTCAGGAAGACTTAATTAGTTAAGTCTTTTTTTTTTTTTTTTTTTTTTTAAAACACAAGTACACAGAGTTTAATATTTTAATTAATTAGTGGTCACATAATTTTTTTTTTTTTCATTAGAAGATGAGCCTTACTTGTACTTACTTGTACACCAGCAAGTGATTGTATGTTTTCTGTCACTGATTCTTGCTTTACTGGAAAGACTTGAATATCAGTTATCTAAGGGATTTCTGGAGAAATGGTAAATGATATTATTAAGATATTATGCGTAATATTGAAGGAACTAGAAAAGCCAGGCCAGTCCACATGGAGTTTGGGAGGGCTGGATCCCTTCTTTCCACATAAAAGATATGTATATTAGATTTAGGAGTGGAAGAAGATATAACCACAATAGCAGATGTGATACAATAATTGTTAGAGCAGAACAACCCTACAATACTTTAACCCCAGAATGTTTTCAAAATTTCTGAATCATGGCATCATTACTAATGTTTCAATACCAGTTTTGAAATTGCTGTGCAACTGGGGAATGTTTTTTGTGTTTGTAGGCAAAATCTGCTGTGGGCACAATTTAGAAATGGCATGGGAGTGGTAGGAGGTGAGGAAGGTTGTACTGCTTTGTCCTGCAATCTATGATGTGACATATGGAATGGCAAAAATAGACTGTCTGCAGTCCACTTTGTAAATCCGTTTCATAGGCACAAATTTTCTTTGAGTTGGGAAGGAGTCTTGGAAAGGATCAGTTCTACAGTTCCATCATTGAATTCATCATCATTGTCCCAGAAACCAGCATATGATCTGAGAGATGTGGCTCATGGGCTAGGCATTGGCAAGTTTGCTTTTGGTGGAAGATGGTGTGTGTGTGTTACAGTTTGTTACACTTTGTAGGTACAGATAATTACAGATATGAAAAGTCTTATATAGATTGTAAAATGTTCTATTGTATTCACATTTTATGAAGAAAAAAAAAAAAGTATGAAGAAATTTTTTATGCTGACTTCCCAAAGATATTTTATACTTTTTCCTGCATTTCCTTAAGTAGTATTATTTAGATCAAATAGGTAAATGCATCTTTTTTTTCCTCTTTGGCATTTAATTTTGGCTTTGACATATTTCAAAGTATTTGGTTTATTAATGAAAGAATTGCAAGTTAACCATTATTTTGAGGTCTACACAGTAATGACACTAAAAATGTGGTTCTCACAAGAAAAGCTGCAATGAGTCAATAATTATCTAGGTAGGCTTTTACAAATGTGATAGATGAGGCACCTTGTATCTATCAGAAAACAACTTTTCTAAGAGCTTTTTTTTTTTTTTTTTTTTTTTTTCCCTTCCTTCAGGCTGGAATCATATGAATAAACCTGCAATCAGGTGAAAGCAAACTCATTTGAGGGCTTTTTGATACTTAGTAGTCAGCAAGCAGTGACTGGATAATTGAGCGATGTTTGCAAGCTTTGGTCTAATTAAAATGAAATGGGCTGATACACAAATTCTGAAAAAAATACTTGATCAAGCTTGCTAGCTGTTCATGCTCTCAACTCAGAACTATTCAAAATGTGTCAGGTTGAGTATGAGTTCTCCTTTGTATTTCAGCCGTATCTAAAAGGTCAGATTAGAACTACGGGAATTTATCCCGTGTGATTCAGAAATAAGGAAAATGTGAAACTCATGAGAACTGAAAACAGCTGTTTTTCTCCTTCCTTTCAGTGAGCACAGACTGACAGATGACAGTCCTACCTTTGAGCATATTGCTTTGTCCACAAATTGGGTGTCAGCTGCAAACCTGTTCAGAGTACATTCACTTGTCTCCTCCAGAGTGGAGGAGGCATCTATATAGAGCCCATCAGAGCTCTATACAGTGTGTGCTCCATTGCCGTCTTCCTCTTAAAGACGTTGAGGATAGATCACAAGACAGGTACCTGTGATACTCCACTTGTTACTAATCAATCACTGTTGTCTGAGCCTGACTATCTAATTAGTTTTTTAACGATCCAGTTGTCTACTCACCCAGCCTGTAAAATTCCACATTCAGTAAATGAATATTGTGTGAGACATACCTTTCTATATTCAAGGCCCGTCTGGATGTCTACCTGGGCAACCTGCTCTAGGGAACCTGCTTTAGCAGGGGAGTTGGACCCATGATCTCTTGAGGTCCCTTCCAACTCCTACAATTCTGTGATTCTGTGACACCCACAAAACTCCCATCTTCCTTATTCCTGGATATTTTATCATAGAAGGCAATCAAGTGTGTCAGGAATGATTTACACTTGTTTACCAGCATGGTTACCCATGCTGACTGATCCTGGTCACCTTCTCCCTCATGTGGCCAGAAATGAGGCCTAAGAAGGCTCACACTACAATTTTACCAGGGACTGAAATAAGGCTGACCAGCCTATAGTTCCCTAGACTGTATTTTTGGTCTATTTTGAAAAGAGAGCAACAAAAGAGAGCTTCTTGTGTTCTCCAGAACCTTTGGAAGATATAAGAAGTGGCCTTACACATGAGGTAGTTCTCTCAGCACCCTTGAATGCAACTTGACAGGTGCTGTGGACTTGCATCTATTGAGTTCTCTAAGCAGTTATTGACTTCATTCTTATCCTTTACTGGTAGTCTTCCTCCTTAGGCTTCATCTCTAAGCACAGAGGAATGGGAGAACTCATCCCTGGGACACTCTGCTCCTTCTCTCCTTTTTATTGAATGAAAGATTCCTAGGGTAGTCCAAAAGTGTGTGCACTAAGTGGATTAATAGTGGCAAATCTGTATCAGGTCCTACGTTTGGCACAGGATGTGTAGCCAGCAGTGTTACAATGATTTTTATAACAAGCTTAGAACTAGACATAAAAAGCGTGTTACTTCAGCCTGAGACTATTACAGGGAAAACAGACACTGTTCCTGTCACTGCCCAGAACACAAAGTACAGCAAGTCTTTCTTTTCTCTGAACAGCAATGTCAATTTTCTCAATGACAGCTTAATAATCAGCTATTTTTAATGACCTACATGTTAGTTGCATTTGGAAATTTAATTCATGAATTATACTGTATATATATATGTATATATATATATTTGGGGGGGTGTACTTCAAAAGGAAATGCAGCAATAAAGTTAGAAATTACAATGAAACATCCAAAATATATTGATAGCAATATAATTATATAATTTGGTTTAAACATATTTAGTAAGCTGCAGTTCCAGCATGAATGAATTTTCCCCATTGCTTTCTCTTCTCTAGGTTCTTTTTTGATCATTCCATTCCATTGTCATTCTGTTTGTGTTGCCTGTTTTTATATTGCATCAGGTTTTAGGAGCAAAACTTGAATATGACAGTAGAGCTTTTCAAGAGTGTTAGAGGAATCACTGCAGAGAAGAGGCCTCACTGTAATGTTGTCACTATTACTTTAGAATTTTCTGCTTTTCTTTCTGCTTTTTTTTTTTTTTTTTGACTTGTTTTAGATTTGAGTCCTAGTCACTTCTTTTTCTCTAAGATATTAAATAAACAATGTTTTTCTCATTAGACTCTGGAAACTTTTTGTTTCCAGAAGGTTGAAGGAATTCATCAAAGTAAAGGTCAGATAAGGCAAAAAGACTCTACCTGATTTTTAAAAATAGTAGACTTTCTAGGAGAGGTGGTAAGGTTTCCTACTAAAACATAGTTTTCTGAATATGTTGAAATCCTGAAGCTCTAGGAATCTCTGAAAAATTAGTGCAGTACCCTTCCATTGTAACTGTCCGATCTATACCAAGACCAACAGGAATCCAATGGCAATAAAGGGATTTATCGCAAAGCAGGTGCACACATGGATTCAGAGGGAAAAAAAAATGCTGTATTAGCATAACATGCTTATTTCCTTGATATTTCAGCTAATCCCATAGTAACTGTTCCTTCTGTATGACCAACTTGCTTGCTCTGCATTGTTTGAAAAGACTTCAGTAGATGGTATCAAATGGAGACAGTGGGGGGGAAAAAAAAAAAAAAAAAAAAAACACAACCATATGAAGTGAGTTAAAACTACGTAACATTGATTAAAACCAAACAATGTATAAAATGCAGGGCAAAAAATAATGTTCTAAAAGGACATTTGATCACTGTTGACAGCTTATAAAGGAATCAGACAGTGCTTCTGAATCTTTGTAAGAAATGATCCTAAATATGAGACATACCATGGCTTAAGATGGAAATTTTAGGTAAAGAAAAATTATTACATGAAATGTCAAGAGATTTTTGTTGGCTTGACATTCATGAACAGAACTGCAGAACCTAGACTGTCAAATAGCAAAACAAAGAAAGTTCCACACAGCACTCAGATAGCACACCCTGTCAAAATAGATATGAAAGGAGGGAGTCTTTGGAGAGAATTAGCAAAAGTTCTTGTTTATGTTAATAGTGATTACCTTGACATAAAGGGCAAAAATGTTTTTAGAATACTCTCCTCAGCACTGTTAGTTGTATGGTATGCTATCTGGTTAAGATCTCTCATATTTCACTACTAGTAGGTTGGTGTAGAGAATAATCCTTTCCTCTAGGGATTTGGGAGACACAGTATGTTTGGAAGTCACGAGACTGATAAAAGGCAAGAGTGCAAGAATTCATTGAACTTCTTCAGTTACAACAGTCATGAGACCCATACATATATTTCCTTCAAACTACATTGTATGGAGTCATA
This sequence comes from Stictonetta naevosa, assembly GCA_011074415.1. Lineage (NCBI taxonomy): Eukaryota > Metazoa > Chordata > Aves > Anseriformes > Anatidae > Stictonetta > Stictonetta naevosa. The sequence goes on along the minus strand of CM021698.1, from coordinate 13,158,415 downwards.
AGTCAGCAAAAATGTGAAGTTTTTGAAGACACTAAACTGGGTATTACAGAGCAATTCAGGAAAGAAAATCTGGTACGATAACTTGCCAGATCTTATCTGAACTTTTCTTGGCCTATTTTGAGTGTTTTTCTACCTTGATAAGCTGTAAAAACTTTCTAATGACCGGAAGTCAATTTCTTAATTTGTTAAACTTTCGCTTGTCTTTGTGTAATTGTGTAAAAATGAGTTGTAATTTTTCTATAGATAGTGTTAACAAGTAGTTACCCTTTGTAAAACAAAATATGTGACCCCAGCATAATGAGGCAGTTTTAGGGTAATACAAATGTGGTGTGATGTCATTTGGAACACAGGATGCTATGTGGGGCTTGGAAGGTAAGAGACAGGGCAAAAATGGAGACCACACTCAATCATGATCAGTTAAAGGAGTGGGAGTTGAGGAATATTGATTTTGTAATAATGAAGAGAATAAAGAATAAACGTCTAAGGTAAGTAAAACATACCATATACTCTACATGCAAGTATACTATAGAATGAAGGAAGTGCAAGGTATGAAAATGTGCAGTCTATAAAGATGTATCCCCACCTGGACCCTACAGGAAGCAGGAAGAAACCATTAGCATCATACTCCTCACAGCAAAGTAAAAGAAGAAATCCTATCATCAACATGACTCTCCTTGGGGATGCAGTTTACTTGCTGCAGATGTCTTGCTCTTTCTGAGGAAGACTCTCTGCTGGCCTGAGGATACAGAGCTGTGGTGGAAAAGAGCATATGCAGGGAAAAGGCATAGCAATTAAGTTTTGCATAACAATTTTTAATGTTATCATTAATGACATCTGATTTACATTAAATAGAGAAATTGGACTAGAAGAATCATGAATATTTGGTGAAGGTTCATATAATTGTGATAGTAAGTAATAATGATAGGATTTTGTTGTTGTTGTTCTTAGTGTCATTGTTGTTGTTTTGTATTTTATTTAGATTTTAGTAAGACTAACAATAAATTTATAGTTCAACATTTGTGGTCTACTCCCCTTTTTACCCATGTGAAGAGTTAGAAAGTAACAAATGAAAAATTAGATAATGGTGACTTAAATTAAGTGTATAATATCTGAACAGTGGTAACTATGTATCTGCTTTTAGCAAAAACAAATGCAGGACAGTTTGGTTCAAAGTTGAGAAACTTTTGCAGATCATAGTCAATACATGAAGAACAAACAAAATTATACAGCTCAGCTGATGTCTGATTACTTGATGAATCACAGTATTTGGAGGATTAGATATGAAAATAATTAAATTCTAGAAAAAATCATAGCAAGAAAATGATAATTATCCAATGTACATATATTTTTTCCAAAGGTAATTAAAAATTCATACCAGGCAACACTGGTATGAATTTAATGGATTTTTATTTTTTAAAAATAAAATTCCAATATAAGAACTATACAAGAATTTCTGTAGAAAATACTGATGAAAATAATGTAATTATCAGTGTACAAAACAGTATTAATTTAAGCAATTTTTAGAACATCTCCGTTATTTCTTCAGTAGATAATCAACAGCTGAAAATTTTACTTCCAATTTGACTAGCACTGAAATTGACATTAATGAATTATGAGATAAAAAAACTGTTTTACACTTATATATTCTTTAAGGACTACAGTTTATATGAGCCTTAGCCTGTCATAATTAATAGTGTTAAGATGGAACTGTAGGAGAGGTTTACCTGAATTGAGAACAAATTAAATGATAAAATCTTTTCCCCTCCTCAATGAATACGCATTTTGAAACTTTTTTTTTTTTTTTTTTTTTCCTTCCCCTCCTCTATAAAGCTCCCCAGCAAAGTAACAAAAATTTACAGTCCTGTTCAGGAATGGGTTATATGGTCCAATGTAAATGTTGTGGCATCCACCATCACCTTAAATAGTGAACCTTATTCCCCTGAAATCAATTTCCACATTGAAATGCAAGAATCATTTGTCTGTAAACCTCTGAAATAGAGAATGTTAGTTTATTTAATGCATAAATACTCTAGAGTAATTTCCTCAATATGTGTTTTCCACTAATGCATCAATCATATTCATTTGACAGGGTTCTGGAAAACGATCTTTTTGACTGACTGTAAAACATTATATATGCCAACCTTTTCAGAAGGTGATGGGGAAAAAAGAAATCCCTACACAGCTATATGGAAGTACCATGGTATACATATTTCTCTATACCTATTTCCCTAAAGAGGTAGAATTTATTCAGGAATTCCTCTATTATTCCATTTCAGCTCTGAGAAAGAAGGAGATTGAGTAAAGCAGAATCTTAAACTTCAGATATATGTTTCCAACATTATATAGAAAAGATAAATTATAGCAGAGATAAATAAATGGATAAATAATTTCTGTGGCCAAAATCAGTAGGATAACCTGCTCTTAAAGAAAAAAGAAACAAGCTAACAAAAAAAGATGAAACATTCCCCTATAAAAGATATTCAGAAAGAAAGGGATTTTGATAAAACAATGACTGAATCTTTGTCCATGGAGTCTGAATCCTCCTGCTACTAAAAAATAAAAATAAAAGTAAAGTAATTCCCGTTCTCAATCAGTTCACTGTATTCAGCCCTCACAAACAATTATTCCAGTGATGTCCTCTAATATTAGGTAGAAGATGTTTTAAGTGATGTAAAGCACACCTACATGCCACAAAATCAGTATGAAGCAAGGAAAGCAAGGAGGAATGGGAATGAAGAGCAGGAGTGAGCTGGAGAGTAAAAAAAATAATAATGGAAAAATACCCTACTGAATATTTGGGTTTCTTTAATCATACATGGCGCTAGACTCTACATAACTTTTACATTTTCCAACTGTGTAAATAAGAGATCCTTTTACTTCTCTGTTTGTCTATAAATCTGATCGTCTAGAACAGACATTGTTATGGAAGATGTTACAAATATTAGGGTGAAAGTGTCTGAAGATAACTACTTAAAGATTTTGGATCTGGCTAAAAAATCTGGAATAGTGACAATAGTTACTAGACACGCAGCATAGCAACATTCTTGAATCAGTCATTTTGAATCAGCCACAAGAATCCAAGGGAAAAACAAAACAAACAAACAAACAAAAAAACCCACTTTGTTTTCTAATCAAGTATTGTTAATCCTGATTTAATAACAATAATAATAATAATAATTTTAATGCTTGTTTATATTATTTTCAAATAGAGCAAATTCACTGACTTCTGTTCCTTTTAGGCACAACTGTGAGTGAATGAAGTTCTTGTTGTTTGAGCAGCTCATTTCTAAATTTGAATAAATTCTGAAGCCCACATTGCATTCATCCTGAAAACATCTAAATTACTGTTGAATATCATGTATCTAGTCAGCATAAAAAATCAACACTATCCATACATTAATTAGACTCAAACTTCATTTTCCCAGATGACATTGCCATTGCCAAAATAACATTACTGCCTGATAAGTAAAGTTTAGCATGACAGAAAACAAAAATAAGTTGTGAGTTTGTGTATTATCACTATTAAATTTTTTAGATTAAATGAATGCTGGTTAGTATAAAACTTACTTTTGAACACTTCACATTAATAGAAAGAAAAAGATGCCTCCAGAAGGTGATTCACTAGCTTATTTTAGACTCTTTTCCCAGGCTGAGATGAATCACCCACCCTCTGAAGGTCCCAATGCACACTTCTTCATATCATTCCAGCTTATGAATTCATGTGAATGTATGAACAATGTTTTGGTTCCTATTTTAATTTAACTTTCTATTTGATAATTCAAAGAAAAGCTTAAGAACAAAGACTATAGTGCTTTAGAAATTATTTGGGATTCTTAAAATGATTGGTTATTTCATCCTCAGAGTGGCTAGAGAGAAGCTGGATGGTGAGTTCTTTATGTTGGCCTTGATAAGCCTTGCCAGTGCTCAGCTGCATCCAGGACTCTTCACCACTAAAAATTGTATTTATTCAGAAGGTTGATTTTATTATTGTTTTTTAAGATAGCAATTTAATGTTAATAATAATATTCTGAAATTTGAGTACACTAGTGAAAGATTTTTTTTTTTTTTTTCTGTGAAAATCTTTTTTGTGTGTATCTTCTTTGCTGTGAAATTCCTGTTAGTTATTAGTAGAGAAAACAATACAGAAATTATTTTTGGAAAGTTAATTATCTGAGATACTAAGAAAAAACAGGTTCAAAAATCATCATAAGAAACGTCAAGAATTACAGATATTTTCTATCAAATCTAGAATCATATACTTTCATTGACTAGAGAAAATATAATTAAAAAATATAACTTCCAAGATCACCGAGTCCAACCTCTGACCTAATGCTAACAAGCCCTCCACTAAACCATATCCCTAAGCTCTACATCTAAATATCTTTTAAAGACCTCCAGGAATGGTGACTCAACCACTTCCCTGGGCAGCCTATTCCAGTGACTAACAACCCTTTCAGTAAAGAACTTTTTCCTAATATCCAACCTAAACCTCCCCTGGTGCAATTTTAGCCCATTCCCCCTCATCCTGTCACCAGGCACGTGGGAGAATAGACCAACCGCCACCCCGCTACAGCCTCCTTTAAGGTACCTGTAGAGTGCGATAAGGTTGCCCCTGAGCCTCCTCTTCTCCAGGCTAAATAGTCCCAGCTCCCTCAGCTGCTCCTCGTAAGACTTGTTCTCCAGATCCCTCACCAGCTTTGTTGCCCTTCTCTGGACTCACTCGAGCACCTCCATGTCCTTCTTGTAGTGAGGGGCCCAAAACTGAACACAGTTCTCGAGGTGTGGCCTCACCAGAGCTGAATACAGGGGGATAATTACTTCCCTGGACCTACTGGCCATGCTGTTTCTTATACAAGCCAGGATGCTGTAGGCCTTCTTGGCTGCCTGAGCACACTGCTGGCTCATATTCAGCCGACTATCAACCAATACTCCCAGGTCCTTCTCTGAAAGGCAGCTTTCTAACCACACATCTCCCAGCCTATAGCTCTGTTTGGGGTTGTTGTGCCCCAGGTGCAGGACCCGGCACTTGGCCTTGTTGAACTTCATACAGTTGGCCTCAGCCCATCGGTCCAGCCTATCCAGATCTTCCTGCAGAGCCTTCCTGCCCTCTAGCAGATCGACACACGCACCTAATTTGGTGTTGTCTGCAAACTTACTGAGGGTGCACTCAATCCCCTCATCCAGATCATTGATAAAGATGTTAAAGAGGACTGGCCCCAGTACCGAGCCCTGCGGGACTCCACTAGTGACTGGCCTCCAACTGGATTTGACTCCATTCACCACAACTCTCTGGGCCTGGCCATCCAGCCAGCTCTTAACCCAACGAAGCGTATGCCAGTCCAAGCCATGAGCAGCCAGTTTCCTGTGAGAATGTTGTGGGGAACAGTGTCAAAAGCCTTACTGAAGTCAAGGTAGACCACATCCACAGCCTTTCCCTCATCTACTAAGCATGTCACCTTGTCATAGAGGGAGATGAGGTTCATCAAGCAGGACCTGCCCTTCATAAACCCATGCTGACTGGGCCTGATCGCCTGCTTGCCCTGCAAGTGCCGCATGATGACGCTCAAGATAATCTGCTCCATGAGCTTCCCTGGCACTGAGGTCAAACCAGCAGGCCTATAGTTTCCTGGGTCTACCTTCTGGCCCTTCTTGTAGATGGGCGTCACGTTTGCTAGCCGCCAGTCGAGTGGGACCTCCCCTGACAGCCAGGACTGCCGATAAATGATGGAAAGCGGCTTGGCCAGCTCTTCCGTAAGTTCTCTCAACACCCTCGGGTGGATCCCATCCAGACCCATTGACTTGCGTACATCCAAATGCTGTAGCAGGTCCCCAACCATTTCCTCGTGGATTGTGGGGGACACATTCTGCTCTTCATCTCCTTCCACCAGCTCAGGGTACTGGGCGTCCAGAGAACAACTGGTTTTGCTGCTATAGACTGAGGCAAAGAAGGCGTTAAGCACCTCAGCTTTTTCCTCATCTCTGATAACTACATTTCCCCCCACATCCAGTAAAGAGTGAAGATTCTCCTTAGTCCTTTTGGTACTGATATATTTATAAAAACATTTTTTGTTGTCTTTAACAGCAGTAGCCAGATTGAGCTCCAGATGAGCTTTGGCCTTTCTAATTTTATCCCTGCACCGCCTCACAACATCCTTATAGTCCCCGAGTGGCCCGCCCTCTTTTCCAAAGATTATAAACCCTCTTTTTTCTCCTAAGCTTGAGCCGCAGCTCTCTTTTCAGCCAGGCTGGTCTTCTTCCGCACCAGCTCGTCTTCGGGCATGTGGGAACAGATCGCTCCTGAGCCATTAAGATTTCTTTCTTGAAGAGCTCCCAGCCTTCCTGGGCTCCTCTATCCTTCAGAACCGCCTCCCAAGGGACTCTGCCAACCAGTGTCCTGAACAGCTCAAAGTCAGCCCTCCGGAAATCCAAGACAACGGTTTTACTGGACCCCTTCCTTACTTCGCCAAGTATCAAGAACTCTACCATTTTGCAGTCTCTCTGCCCAAGACAGCCCCCGATCACCACATCTCCCACCAGTCCTTCTCTGTTAGTGAACAGAAGGTCTAGCAGGGCACCTCCCCCGGAAGGCTCTCCAACCAGCTGCGTCAGGAAGCTATCTTCCACTCTCCAGAAACCTCCTAGACTGCTTTCTCTGGGCTGTGTTGTGCTTCCAGGATATGTCTGGGAACTTAAAGTCCCCCACAAGAACAAGTGCTGACGATTTTGCAACTTCTGCCAGCTGTCTGTAGAACTCCTCATACGTCTCCTCATCCTGGTTTGGCGGTCTATAACAGACCCCCATCAGGATGCTTGCCTTGGTGGCCTTTCCGCTGATCCTAACCCATAGCGACTCAACCTTATCATTCCCAGCCTCAAGTTCAACGACATCAAAACACTCTCTAACATAGAGAGCCACACCACCACCCCTTCTGTGCTGCCTGTCCCTTCTGAAGAGCCTACAGCCAGACATGGCAGCACTCCAGTCATGAGAGTGGTCCCACCACGTTTCCATGATGGCAACCAAGTCATAGCCTGCCTGCTGCACAATGGCTTCCAGCTCCTCCTGCTTGTTGCCCATGCTGTGTGCATTAGTGTAGATGCACTTCAGTTGAGCCTTTGCCTTCTCCCCCAGCCTTGCCATTGCTCCCCCTGGCACACCTCCAACAAGTTTTGTTTCATCCCTGTCCCCCTTCTTACCTAGTTTAAAGCCCTCTCATTGAGCCCTGCCAGCTCCTGGGCAAGGATCCGTTTTCCTCTTGGAGACAGTCGGGACCCATCTGTGGCCATCAGGCCAGGTGCCGAGTAAAGCGCCCTGTGGTCAAGGAACCCAAAATTCCTGTGTTGGCACCAGCCTCTGAGCCACATGTTTATCAGGTGGGCTTTCTGTGTCCTCTCTGAACCACTCCCTGCCACTGTAGGGATGGACGAAAACACCACCTGTATTCCCGCTCCGTCCACTAACCGTCCCAGCCCCCTGAAGTCGTGTTTTATAGCCTACAGGCTTCTCTCATCAATGTTATCACTGCCAGCCTGGACTATCAGTAGTGGGTAGTAATCGGAGGGGCAAACCAGGTTGGGAAGCTTTCTGGCAACATCCCTGACCCTGGTCCCAGGGAGGCAGCAGGCTTCCCTAAACGTGGGGTCAGGCCAACAAATAGGGCCCTCTGTTCCTCTGAGAAGGGAGTCACGCACAACGATCACCCTTCTTTCTTTCTTGGTGGAAGCAGTCTTGAGGCGTGGAACAGACTTCCTTGCCCTAGGCTTCCTGGGTAAACTTTCTACCACATCCTCATCCTCCACTCTCTCAAGCTCCAGGGCCTCAAATCTGTTGCATAAGGGGACCTGGGAAGGTGGGGCAGGTAGGGGGGTGCGTTTCTTTCAACGTCGAGCAGGAATCTGTCTCCATTACTCCTCCATGCCTGGGTCCCTTCCCTCTGCCCAACAGCGACCGGGCAGGGGGTCCACCCCCATTTGGGGGGTCTCACTCCGGTCCCTCTCCTTCAGGCCTTGCAGGGAGTTGTTCCACCAGTCTATCTCCCGCTCGCGCTCCCTGATGGCCCTCAACCTCTCCACCTCCTCCTCGAGCACTGCCACCAGGCGGACCAGGTCATCCACCTGCTCGCACCTCACGCACACAGTATCTCTGCCTCCCTCAGATGGCAGCAGCAGGCTCTGACACTCCCTGCATCCAGAGACCTGAACTGCCGCATTTTTGAGCGGGCAGTCTGTCTGGGTGGCTACAGACTTTCTAGAGAGAGCTCTCTGCCTAGCGTGGACCATCGCGGCCTCGCTAGTGGTAGAGAGCCGTCAGATGAGTTGTTCTTAGGGGCAGGGGGATCGCTCTGCCCTCCCTGCTCGCCCTGCCTGGGCGAACTGTTGCGCCCCGCCCTGGTCTTTCGCGCTCCCCACGGGCTGCTTTTGAACTGCTGGGAGGGGGCGCTGTTGGCTCCGCCTACGCCTCGTCAGCGTCCCTCACGAGGGCTGTCGGGTCGTGGTGTCTCCCTCGGCTGCCTCGAGTGGCCTCGATGCCGGGGAAATATGCCTCCATGCCCGTCCCGATCCCCCGCTCCACTGCAGAACGCGTCTACCCTGGAGCCGGTCGTCTGGGCAAATGGCCGAAGTATATAACTATGTGAGCAATTCAATTGGAAAATAGCACTGAAATCAGTATCTATCAGGTTATCAAACAAAAAAAGTAACAATGCAAAAAATAGATAAGACTCTAAAGAAGGTGCCTCATTAATGTTATTTTCTTTTTCTTTTTCTTTGCCTTTTCTTTTCCTTTTTCTTCCCTTTTCCAACTTATATTTGTCATATCCTAAGTAAATTCATTCTATTTTTTTTTTTTTAATTTTGGTGTATTAGATTCAAATACACAAATTTGTCATCTAACTTCTAGATGATCTTTTGTATGTAATTGCTATCATTATACCACTATTTCTATAACACAGTTTAGTCAGTTTTCTTTTCTGAGACTCAGATGTCTTTTATTTTGAAGATTGAATGCTATTCTGTTACTGGAGATACTAAACGTGTGCTAGATAACAGACAGCTTCTGTTCATATGGTATTATTTCAATGTTCTGAAAGCTTTTGGGTTGTGTTCTTTTTCTTATTTTAACTTTTTGCTCTCATACAGGCTCAGGAGTCCATTGGACCTAGAATATAAGTCTATTAACCTTCCAGACAACTAAAACGAGATCTACACTTTGGAGTGAAGTTTGCTGATGGAAAACTGGACAAATTCAGTGTTCGGTTAGACATAGGACTTATGTTTATATTTAAGTCGTTTCAAGGTTCCTACAAACTGTGGATCTACAACACCAACTAGGCAATTATCTGAGACCCTGCATATGTAGCACGCCCAGATCTTCAGCAATAACAAAGGTCACTAGCAGTGAGCAAAGCATGTCCTTTGCCAGAAAAGAAATGTTGCTGCATCTGCAATGAACAGTCCTTGAAAGAAGGGTTAATTGAGAGGTTAGTGTGATGGTGTACTAAGTTGTTGAGGATGATATTGCAGCAAAAACAGTCACATGTGCAACTAATTTTGTGTAAATCCAAGCAAAGGAAACCTTTAAAAGAAAGCAGAGGTCATATCATTACATGTGTGGTAGGAATCTTTTTAATTATGCCATCGTAACGTACTTCCTCTCTGCTATATGCATAGACTTGTAGGCAACAGATTTGTTACCTAGTGAATTAAAAAACAAATTAGGGGAGGTTACCACTGTACACTCATCTTAGTTGGTTAAGATGGTTTAATATATTCTGGTTGTTCATCAAGTGCTACTGTGTATTTACATGAGAGAGATGAAAAACAAGAACAAATCAGGACAATTTTTCTGCAAAGTCACTGATTTGGTAGTGTGTGTGTATTGTCTGAATATATCAGAGTTACTCTGAAGTTAAGGAGGCTTCACATTTGGGACTGGAGCAATGGGGTCAGATTTCAACAAATTTCCATGTACCTACAGATGTTTAGAAGTGTTTCTAGAATTTCTTAAGCGGGATAAGACTGTTATGACTTTGGGAATGTGTCCCTCTGAGTTTATCTGCAGTATTCGGTGCTTAAAGTCTTTAGGAATCTTATGCATGTTTAAGCAGATTTATGCACTGACACCTCAGTGACCGCCTTTCACAATGCTCCCTTTGGCCCTTCCCACTTCTCAGTCCTGTTGTTCTGTTCGACTACTTTATTTTCCTGCATTCTCAGAGCAGGAAATATTCATCCAGTATGTTTTTATTTCTTTGTGTGTGTTTTTAAATTATTTTTATTTTATTTTATTTTATTCAGTGTGGGCCCCCATCTCTTTTCCAATTATACCACACTGTTTTAAAATCATCCCCTTCATTCTATATTGTCTTAAAATATGAGATGGTGAAATCACAAAGAAGACATAGTTAAGACCACAACTTTAAAAAAAGAGAAATATCATTCTTAAAATTAAATATTTCCCACAACCTCTGAACTTTTCTTTTTTAATTTTTATTTAAAATTAACAAAATTTCCTAAACTGTAAGACAATGATTTTCACATGGTAGCCCACAGACTTTCATGTTCCATGGAATATTTCTGCAGAGAAATATGCAAAGAATAGACTTTTGTGATGATTGTTAAACCATACTTTTCAGTGATGTTGAAAACAACTGTTGCCAGTCTCAAATTTATTATCTACAAGTTTGCAGTTATACTAGAAAATATTAATGGTACCTACAGATTATAAGAAAACCATAAAAATCAATGTAATAAGGTATAAATATTTTCAGAAATGATTCGTGATTTCACTAGTGATTGATATGTCCAATGATTTTGTCTTATTAAATCATTGGTCCACTGGTTCATGGCCAAGACCCCATGCAAAAGGGTCCTAGAAGTGCACAGAAAATCTGGTGCCAAGAGAATGATTTGTTCTGTGTGCACTGCATAGTTATGTATGTGTTTGCAAAGCAATGCATGTATAGTGCATAGCACATAAAGTGGAAATAACCTCTATATTGGTCAGCAGAGCCTTCTTAGCTTGTTCTGTTAAGTCTTTTTTACATATATGCTTAGCATTTTTTTTTTACTATGTTAAAGTAATAAATTGTGAAGAGAAAATGAAAGAAGACTTGAAATTCTTACTACAGTATAGCAGTGCTCTACAGCCTTTTATCTAAGATGGCATAAAATTTTCACCAATGGAAACACTAGATGATTCTGGGTGAAATGGTCACTCACAGAACTGGGGGACTTGCAATGCAGAAATTCATTCCTCAGTTGCAAGTGAAGTGGCAAAAAGGGTCAGGAATCTGGACAGTGATGGATGTCTGACCAATACTAGGACTTATAACTTTTTGACAACTATTGCAATAAGCACAAGACTGAAGATTTGAGATTGAAGGAGACTTGAAGGACTCTAATAAGGAACTGAGAGTCAGCACAGACCGTTTTCATCCATAAGCTTGTTGAGAAGAGCAATACACCCTTACATATTAAGAATCAGATCTGTCTTTAAATAAGACATTCTCAGAAAAAGAAATCACAGATGGTTTAGAATATCCTGGGTTATTCATAGGATAACCCAACAGCCTGTGATTTTTGAGAATTTGTCTTTTCAAAGTAGCTTGTTGGATCTATCTGCTTTAATGGAAAAAAATTTCATCACACATTATGTGATAAAACTGTACTTAAGTTCAAAATCAAAAATGTCAAACTTGTGTTTCAGATAATTCACTTTCAAATACCAGATTTTTGTAAATCTATCCAGTTTATTTTCTTCTCCATTTTCTCTGTGATCATATGATACTGTGATTTTACGGCCTTTAGATGATACTGAAAACAGAAAAGTAGTAGATGAAGGAAAGGACAACATAAGTTGTTCATTATATTTTTTCCACCTAAGCTTTTAAACATGAAAGAAAAAACTCATCACAGTTCAACATTAATGCTGAAAAGAGTGTGTCTTTTTCTAAAATGGTGAAACAAGGACACTAGTTTCATCACACTGGTGTTGTTAGCTGGACTTTTTAACAGTTGTGCTATGAACTGCACTGTCATTTCTGAAGGTTTTAGTCATTTTATTTGGAATTTATTTTAAGCTTATCAGCCTGCTGAAGGTACTTCACTAAATGGTTTCTTTTTTGTTTTTCATTGTAAACAAACGAACAAGCAAACAAAAAGTTCTGCTAGCTTTGGCAGTTTGAATATCTTCGCCTGCAGTCAATTCAGTCAATATATAATGTCCATGGTGGGGAATTACCCAGCCTTTTGATTAGACTAGGAGTGGATGGAAACTGAAGCAAGAATTCATCCACAGTTAAACTCTGAAATAGAAGTCAAGCCAAGGAGAAACCAAGGAAAGAAATGAGAGCAGAAGACCAATGGGAAGTGTTAGTCTTTTTTTCCAGGAGGTGACATGGCAACAGGAACTGGTCTGGGAGGCAAGACAGCTCAGGGAAGAAGAGTTAGTGTGTAGCTGGAGTAACAGCAGAGATAGAAGAATGCATGTAAGCTATGTTTCAGCAAAGATTTCACTAACAAGTGCCTTGAAGAGCAAGGCACACAGTTATACAGTTTAAGTATCTCCTAGGAAGCCCCACTTCCCAGAGACCATCCAGGTCTCTGAGAGTGCCAACCGATTCTGATCAATCACTGTCAAGCCCATGGCTCAGAATTCTGTTGTACTCGAAACCTGAGTCTTGATTACTCTCAGAGAAAATGTTCTATCCCAAAGTTTAAAAATAATTGTATTTTATTTCCAAAACTTGGTCATATGTCAAATGCAGACAGGACCTACTCACATGACAGGATGCACTTTATGGATGAATATTCAGTTATATTGAATGTTTACTTCCATTGCTTCTTTTTTTTTTTTTTTTTAATTATTATTATTTTTCCCCCATGATAAGAAAATGCACTCACAGGTTAATAGTAATCTAAAGAAAGAAACAGCTAATGGAGCTGAACTAGTCCAGTAAGAAGTTCTAGTGATTTTTACTTCATAGTTAACTGAGAATAAGTAATGAATAGAGTTCCCAGGAGGAATGGAGAAAGGAAGATAAAGACTGTGAAAATATAGTTAAAATAAAATGGTTATTTGAAAAAGAATCAGATTCTCTGCTCTTCTGGAATAGAATAGGTATTGGAAAAAGTGGGAGGGTGCTATGTCAGCAGGGAGCAATAAATTAAAAATCAAACCAGAGTCAATATCTGCCTAAATTCTCATTGCAATGTGTAGATCAACCTAGGTTGATAGGACAAGAGGCTTAGCCCCTCTACTTGAAGCAAATAAGACTGATGTTGGGAAAAAAATAATAATAAATAAATAAAAATATTTAATCATTTTCTTTCACTGCAGAAATCTGGAACCCCTCAGACCCTCAGAGGGAAAATCTTCATGTGAAAGCCTAAAAAGTTCTCCAAAAAGGGATGCTGAAACTTCTAGATCCAGAAGAATATAAGACTTGCCCCACTTCAGAAGAAGGCTGGTGCAAGTAGGAATGTATCATACCTCTTAGTATGTGAGACAAGGTCCATCCATAGAGACTTCTGTCAACTATCCATTTTGCTGAACTGCAAACTGAGAGATAAAGAGGAAGGTAACAACAAAATGAACTGCAAAGCGGTTTTAGTCTCAGTGTCCTACATGCCCAATTCAAAGAAAAGATCTGTTATTTCAACTTCAATTTATAGAAAAATGTTACATATTTATGTGTATTTGTAGCTGTTGTTCTCATAGATGTACCTGTGCTTGCCATGTATGTGCTCCATACAGTTTCTGGTAGCTGTTGTCTGCTGTAGTAAAGGGAAACTTTTGGGGCACCAACCTAGATATTTTCTCACGGCTTAAAAGAAATTGTGTGTGCTGAAACCTGTAAGCTAAGAGATGCTTCCGTATCCTTCACATATTTACTGAGTAGGAATGCAATTTTGCAAAGTCGTAAAACTTATAACAGTTCCTTTAGTGTGCATAATAATAGCAGCCTATGCTAGAAATAATCAAATAGTAGCATCTTGCAATAAATCAGCAATGGGTTGTAATGTAACTGCAATCAGCTCCCTAGGAAAGGTACCTTCATAATTCCAAGAGGAGAGTAGAAATTATATCTCTTTGATTTTTTTTTTCTTCTACATAAAAAAGAGCTTACCTATTACTAATACACATGGCTTGGAAACAGAGAGGCATATGAGATCTTTCCAGTGATATCTCCTTCCTGCACAATTACTTTCTGCAAGAAAAAGATCTCTGATGTCAAAAATAGGTTGTCCATAAACTAATGAACAATATCTCTGTAAAGAGAACAATCCTTGAGCTTTTTCCATCCACAATGATCCAAGCAAGAGGATACATTATTTTAAATGTTGATCTATATTAAAACTATTAAAAAAATAAACAATTAGCACATTAAATTATATAATTCTGCTGTTTCCTTCAGTTTTCTCTCCTATTTCTAGGTATTCACCTTTTGGGATTTTGCCTCACAATTCATTTATATGATTTTGGACTAGAAAACAAACACATTTTTTCAGTATTTGAAACATACTTAGAAAAGTAAATTAAAAAATACAGAGGGTTGTGCTCTTGTACATTCCTGGTGTTTACAGGAAGGAAGGAAGGAAAGAAGGGAAAAGGCAGGGAGGGAAGGAGGGAGGGAAAAGGAGAGACAGAAAGAAAGACAGAAAGGATGGAAAGAGGCATTTATTTAAGAAAATGTTAAATATTGTATTTCAAATTTATCAAGAATAAATGTCTCTGATGATTTTATTCTCAACGGCATATCTAAGAGAGTGACACTTCAGCTAAATAACAAAGCCATTTGAGGCAAAGAAATAGTATAAGTTCATCCTATTTTTTTATTTTTTTTTCCCGTTAAGAGTGTGTCAGTTTTACACACATTGAAGTCCTATGTCTTTCATGCCAAAAGCTGTGAGATGTGATCAGTTCTTCAGTCAGTCTGGCTGTACAATTCCAGTGTTACTTTTTAGTCAATGTTGATTAACAACAACAATTCCTAACAGGAATTTTTTAGAGCCTATACATTTCAGAATTGGCCAGCATAAGAAATAGGTGTTCTAGAGAAGATGTCTACAATACTTTTGTAAGCCATGTTATTTTTGCCTCAAAGATTTACTGTAGCAAACTATTTTAGCTAGATTTTTTCCCCTCTTATACAAAAGTTCATCCAGGAAAAAACAGAAATATAGATTTTCAGAATCATTAGCATAAACCATGCACGGACATTTATGCACACATATATACACATTTCTTGAATGCACAATTTGACTTACAAAGCAATCAATTCCTGTAAAATTAATGCATAATGAAACAGCATACATTTTCCATTCTTTTTCTTCACCTTCTGAGAAAAGACTCTAGGAATTCTATAATATGTTTCTGGGCTATCCAGAAGGAAAAATATACTTCCAAGAGTCTTGCAAAAATTCTATTAACACATATGTTGGCCTGAGATTTCTTTGAACATCAAAGTAAGCTGCAATTAATTCTCTTCCATCCAGCTGCATTTGGTGGTATGCTCATCACAGTGAGGAGGCCCTTTGCTGTTTCCATCCTTCATTGCTTATGTCAAACAGTTTACAGAGCGGCAATATAAATTCAGACAGAGAGCTAGGAATGCCATCAATGAGTTTGGGAGTTTACATTGTGTTTGTGTGAGGTCACCGTGTGTTGTCTTCAATGATCAATGGCCTAGTGAGTGTTTTTAAAGCTAAAGACTACCCTCAATGCCTTTAGTTACTCCATGTTAGGTTATGTTTTAATAGGACAGCTCAGGCAATTTTTCTCTTTTTTCTCTACATTTCTTTTTATGTAATGGATTTATGACTGTTCAGTGTTTTTTCTTTCTTTTTTTTTTTTTTTTTCATTTTCCTGTACTAGTAACAAGAAATCAGGTGACCAGTAAGATAAATGATATTTAAGCTAACTGTGACAGATGTAGTAGAGGTGAAAAGGTTATACCTATTAATAAACAAAGTTTGAAAGCCTTTTAACACCATCTTTCACATTACGCTTATCTAACCTTTTACACAAGACGACTTCCACAGACTTAGGAGAGGGAACAAAAAATCCAACTTTTTTTTTTTTTTTTTTTTTTTTAATACCTCTCTCTCTCTCTCTCTCTCTCTCTCTCTCTCTCTTTCTCTCTCTTAATGTAGTCATTAAGAGTTTTATGTTGTCTTCCTAAATGAATGAAGAAAGTACTGGTGGTACAGCAGTTAGCATTTTACTTGGATAAAGAAAAATGCAGCAGATTTATTTTGGTCCCAGTGGGTGCTGACATTTTAACCCACTTATCTCTGATTTATTCAGTACTTGACAGTCCCCCCCAAAATGATGTATTTTGCCTGAAGGCTCTGTAGGTGAGGCAAGTTGACATATGCTTTATCCTTCTGTTAAGGGGGTGACTCCCCTGCAGTCCAGCGGATGAAGCAGGGAAAACTGGAAAAGGAAAATGTTCATGCTAAGAACTCTTCTTTTTTTTCAAGTTCCTTGGGTCTATTGCATTTAGAAGGCAATCAAATTAGAAAACATTTTATTTTATTATTTTATTTTGTTTTATTATTTTATTTTATTTTATTTTATTTTATTTTATTTTATTTTTAGCGTGGTAATGCCCAAAATAATCCTGCATGTTCTGGAATAATCAGTTATTTTAATTTTCTATGTTAATCAAAAATATTGGACACACCTATAAATATGACTTTATCTTGTTAAGATTAGATGGAAGGATATTCTATATTTAAACACCTGGGCAAATCCAAACATTTGACAGCAAGTGGGCCAGATCTCAGGGTCTCAGGTTTGGTTTTGCGCTGCATAAGGAAAAATCCTGGTTTAAAACTTAGTGCAAAGAACATCACAGAACTACTACTACTACTACCACCGCAGAAAAAAAAAAAAAAAAAAAAAAAAAAAAAAA
>CM021698.1:13108409-13141396 GCA_011074415.1 Stictonetta naevosa | reverse complement strand
CAAAAAAAAAAAAAAAAAAAAAAAAAAAAAAACTGATCATGTTTTTTTGGTCAGTTTGTAAAGATGAAAGCAGAAACATCCAAGGGAAAGGAAATGAGCAAGATATACCCATAGTGTATTTGAAGAGAAGTATCTTGCTTCAGTAATTCTCAGAGAAAGGGCAGTATTCCAACATCTCAGGTAGGAATGCACGCAGGAGTTTGCTTTTCTGCATCTCAAGTTCCTAGACAGCATATGCTGCTTGTTGTTTTATATCTACCAGATTGGTCCTTGTTTTAGTTAACACTTTTCAAAATATGTTTATATATATTGTTCTTTATGCAATCTTTCAGGATGCACTTGAAGATAGAAGCAAGTGAGCTTACCTAAACTGAGATCTAACTGGAAATATACTCCTTAGGGAGCACAAAGTTTTCCTCCAGGGCTTGAAGCACTGGTTGTCTCAGTAACTGACCTCACCTTTGGACTCTGACTTGCTAGGCAGATGGATTTTCTTGCCAATTCTGTGTCAAGATGTGCAGAACAACAAATGCAGAATCAGGAAGCTAATTTATTTTACAAATAGCCATGTGCACAAAACTGGGGTTTAGTCTCTTTTTACAGTACGGTAAAAATTACAGTAGCGCTTTTTTTTTTTTCCCAACTGGAATCAGTTTTTATTTGTTTTTGAAAATGAAATAAACTTAATTAGACATCTGCAATTTCTTTGACTCATCTGTAGGTAAAAACATAAATACTTTTTTTTTTCATTTATTCCCCTTCGTCTTGTAGACATTTCCAAATTAACAATAGTATTTTGAGTGCTAGTATATTTAAAGAAGGAAAAAAATAATAATGCTTTATTCTACGTAAGTTACTTCAGAGGCTGGCATCTGGTTTCGTTGGACATAGCTCTCACCAACAGAGTGATAGAAACAATAGTAGGACAAAGAAAGCAGAAATCCTGAATAGGTTTCCACTTCATACCTCTGTTATGTTACTTCATACCTCGGTTATGTATTTATTTTTCATCTGAGACTGTCAACCTGCTTCTGCTAAAACCTACTTAAAGCTAAATGGCATAATCCAGCTTCCAACAGCATAAGGTCAAAATTGATGGACCACATCCAATAGGTGCCTAGGGCCTTATCCAAGTCTGGGTCAAATGACCCACAACCACTGACTACATTGGAAATTGGGTGACACTGTTAGCTGCAAACAACATCAGAACAGGAGATGCTTGAGTATACTCAGCAAATCCAGCTATTCACATCCATTTGGGACACACTTTAACATATTATTCAATGAATAATTATTTTTTCACTACATCCCAGAAAGCAATGTTTTATTCACATTTGATAAACAAAAAGAGTAATTGTCTCAATGGCTTCTCAGAGAACAAAATCTCTCTACTTCTTTTTTCTCCATTTTTCTGCCTAATACTTCACAACAGTTCAAGCAAGTTAATAACTAGCTTAATAACTCTTCTCTTGTTCATAATGAGTCTTCCAACAATTAAGACAATGAAATTTGAAAAATATATATATATATATATTTTTTCTTTTAGGAAAAAAAGCCCCTACAGTATACCTAATATTTTCTTATGAAATATTGCCAGCCACACCATTGCTTTCTTGCTCACATTTCCCTGACAGTCAAGAGACTGTTCTGTCCGCATTATTGATCAGATGTTTCACTTATTCTCTTGTCATTTCATTGGAATTGAGATTCTTCTGTGCTCACAAAAGAAAACCAAAAGAGTAAATAATACCAATGGCAGAGTTTTGTTGTTTCTTTTTGTACATTCATGGTAATTCTAGAAAAACTTATTAAGACTGATCCACAGTAGCTGCCTTTGAGAAAGCAAGTATCTTAAGTAGAGCAAGTTCTGTCATCTGGAGTTTCTTTCCTCCAGGTTCTGAAATTAAGGTGTCAGTGTCATATTTAAAGGAAATTTCTATAACTTTCCTATATTAGCATAGAATTTCATATTTTTACAGTTTCAATTTAGGAAAAACTGTTGATGACAAAGACTACTATTGTACAGGTCTAAATGGACATGTAGATCTCTTCTTGCAGAGTCATGAATAGGAAAAAGAGTAGCTTCCTTAAAAGAAATTGTGCTTAATAGTAAGTAAAAAAGTATGCTGGCTTAGGTGCTTCCACAGCTCCTATTACTGTAATGTTAGAGCAATTCAAAGTCTTTAGTGTGTTCTGTGAAATAGTGAAGAACTGTCATTCTCAATTTTGGAGATGGGGGGAAAAAAGGCAATGTAACTACAATTTTATGTCTCTGAGCCATAAAAAATTACCAACTGACTACTCTCAGGAAAGTCTGTGGCAGAACAACTACTTGAATCCAGGTTTACTAATGTTCTGAACAGTGGAGTGCTCTTCCTCTTCTGTGTTTGGAGAAGTTATTACGAAACTGAAAATAAACATTTTGGTGCCTCAGGGCAGCATCACTTCAGTAACTTCTGCCAGTGTCTCGTATTCTGGTGCCTCTCTCCAGTATCTTTGTTCCTGTTGCTTTGTAGACACTTCCCTCTACTTCTTTAATTCTTCCCAGTTCTTGCTTGAATCTAGCACCATACTTCCCATTTCTAGGAAGAAGAAAGGACAGATCACTAGTTCTCAATGCTTTTCTCAGTGGGTAATCCTAGCCAGATAAATTATTCTGCATATAAAGCCTAAGGTCAGAGGGCTTTATTTTGTGGACAGTGGGAAGTTCTGACATTCTGTGAAGTGAAAGCAAGCCCTTAGAGAATGCTCCAGCACAGGCAGTGCCTTTGCTGGCAATTAGACTCAATTTGGTATAAAATTATAGGTCTTGTGTCTGGGTAAATATGCTGAAGCAGTTCTCTCTCCAATGATTTTGTGGTACAGACATACATTCGCTGCAGAGCCTTGTGAATACATGAGAGATTTTCATGGGGAAACGGGGCTAGAAACATCAAGTTCTTGGTACTCTAATTAAATATACATTGTTTTGCTGACTGTAGTGTTTTAAGCATTCAGTTATGCTTTATATCTGGTAGCACTAGTAACCACTAAGGGTCACAATCCTTTTGTGAGATGTGGCCCTCTCTAGATCCTGGTGGTTTCACAACAGAAAGGATTGCCTGAGTGGGACAGAACATGTGGGTGCCACCCCAGTCTCCCATTGTGCTGCCAGACATGAACAGGCGTGATGTGAGGAGTGTGGGATATCTTCCTTTCTCCTCCTTTCCATCTGCTGCAATAAAAGGAGTTTCACTAGTCTGTGTCCTCCAGAAACCCTTATCCTTGATACACACAAGTAATACTCAACCAGGAGACTTGGTGATATAGCTTGATCAAAGTAGGGTTAAAATAAAATAGTAGCATGGCATTAAACAGTCTGAAATATCTGTCCCAACATCTGGGTAAATACCTAGGTCAGTTAGACCTCAGCGAGCTCCGTGCTGCCACAAATGACTGGCTACAGGTTCTGGAGTGGTAAATTTAAAACTGTAGCATGTAAGGGCACAATATAGTGTGCTGC
Source organism: Stictonetta naevosa (assembly GCA_011074415.1). Lineage (NCBI taxonomy): Eukaryota > Metazoa > Chordata > Aves > Anseriformes > Anatidae > Stictonetta > Stictonetta naevosa. The sequence goes on along the minus strand of CM021698.1, from coordinate 13,137,894 downwards.
TATAGGAGGGTAAACTTAGCCATAGTTTAACTAGAGCATTATGTGTTGTGAATCTGTCCAGATAATTCAGTCTGACCACCAGTATGGAACAACTTTTTTTTCAAAGGCTTTTGTTTTACATTCTATATTAAGTTTACTTAATATAGATTACCAGATGCTCAAGGGAGAATTAACTGCCATCATTGTTTAGTTTTGTCTTTGCAGAAATCAAATTAAATAACACATCTAAATCCTTAAAGCAAAGTGGCAGTGTCTGTTCTGGCTCCATTTTCACTTGCTCAGCATTTTTTTTAGGGGGAGAAACCTCTTCATGCTTTCTCAGGAATTCACTAAAGATTAGTTTAGATTCACTAACAAGGGAGCCTGGTGGAAACTCCATAATGTTCCAATTTTCCACTTCTTTACCACAGATGTATTTTCTACCTATGGCAATTATATGCATCGGGATGGATCATAAAATGGTATTCACTAAATTTAATTTACATTCTTTTATATATTTCCAAGTTAACTTTTGATTTTGATGGAAAAAGACATAGCCTTAAACCCATCAAGCACTCTTAAAAAAAATACATATTTTAAAGCAAATTTATCTCTAACAGTGAAATATGAATAGAATCTTTGTGAAGTCAGCAATGTCGGGATTTCAGCAGTACAGTAAGCTAAAGACATTATTTTTACACCTCATGAAAATGAGTTTAGTCAGGTCTTATCCTAGACTTGAGTATAATAACCTGACACAGTCTAGTAGAGATATCCAGTTACAGTAGCTTCAGGAAAGGATTATTGTGCCTTCAAAATGAATCAGTTTCTCCTGGGCCATATATTTAAAGAAACTCAAAGCTTCTTGGCTGATACAAAATGGACTCTCTATCAGAAATAACTGTACTGGACCCTATCAGTTTCTCCTGGGTCATATATATATAGACTATCTCCCTTCTTGCAGCATTGCTCTTGTCTACTTCAGACCAGAAGTCTTTTAGTTTTCCAGTGGAAAGCTGAAGATGAAGATTCATAAATAAATTCATGAAATTCATGAATTTGAGGATGTGATGGTGAAGAAAGTGCTAGAAGACTCTCCCATCTGGATGTTACTTTTTCTGGGGAGCTGGAGAGAAACAACGTAATCCAGACAGACAGAGAAACATAGTTTCCCACCAGCTACTATCAGACAAAAAAAGTCTTTTCAGATTTTTAAAATTACTTGTAATATGTTTCCCTGTGTTTTCATAGAAAGTTACATGATTTAATTTGTCACTTTGAACAGTAATGTCAATATGCAGATGAAATATTCAGGAGTAATGCAGCCAATTAATGTAGAATATGGTTCTTATATACGTAACCTCCATTGTCAAAGCACATAGTACGCAAGATAATTCCAAGCGAAGACTGAAAAAAATGCCTACAAGAATGCCTACAATTTTCCATTGATGGAAAACAAACAAACAATCAAACAAACCAAAACCATACAAATAACATCAGATGCAATAAATCTTCAGGTGAAAATAAAAGGTGGTAACAGTGGAAAAAAAAAAAAGTCTATATACGAAATTTATGTTCAGAATGAATGGAAAACTTTAATAGGTTTTCAAAGCATTAGCTTGAAAGATGCTTTAGCTTGATGACTTTTTCTCTGGAAAAAATAAAAAATAAAAAAAAAATGAGATTTCAGGAACAGCTGGAAACAGCAGTGAGATCCAGCTAGCTCTGCAGCTACAAAGCTTTTTTTTTTTTTTTCCCTGGGAAGCTTAGTCTAAAAATCTTTGTTTTAGATAGCCTTTCTGACCTGTGTCAAATGAGTGAGTAAACTCACCCTGTTAAGTAATGTCATCCCTTCACATCTCAGAATGAACTGTAATGTGCCCTAATTTTGGTAAACAAGTGGATTAAGGATGAATCTTGATCTCACACTTTCTTCAGCAGAGGCAGAAATAGATTATTTTGGGCCATGCAGGCTTTGTTACCTGTGATACCTGTCTTCTGACTGGAGAAAGCGACATACGACATCCATTTGTTCAATATATTTTATAGGTAGTAAAACATTCTCAATTCAATAATGTTCAGCCAACACAAAAGCAGCCTATGGCATCTGAATCAAATTAATTTCTTAGGTATTCACAATAAAAAATATAGGATACAATCAGAGGGGACTCAAAATGCCTTAAGATGTTTGTTCCTGTTGTCTTAAGGCAGAAATTTTTTTCTTTAAGTGTCTGCCTTTGCTGTAAAACAAATCTCTTTCTGGTGACAGCTAGCTTCCACCTACCCATACCACTGAGAAGGAAGAGAAGAGCAAGGAACTTATTTCACTATATAAATAATATGGATATCTAATTTATGTTTGTTCAATGGTGAACCAAATTTAGTTTTAGAAGGAAGGAATAGGCTTGAAAATATGAGGTACCTATTTGTGTTAGGTCCTCAGTGGGTTTAGATCTGTGCCAGTCCACTGAATTTATCTTGATCTGGGTGGCACAAACTGTCTGAGAACGACGACTGTAATTTTAAACTAGTAAAAAAATAAGTAAAAAAAAGCCTGCTCTCTAAATTTTATAAATTATTAACAGAGAATCATTGAGACTGTGAAAGAGCAATTGGCCCCTCTGGCCAATTCTCAATAGTCCTGAGAAGTTCATTGTTTTCAGATAAAGGCTCTTTGCTGAGCTTTAGGCTGAAATATTCCCAGAGTTTGGACAAGTTCATGTTCTTTTATTTTTTTATTTTATTTTTAAATAGCACATTTCAAGGCCAAACCTTGGCAAGAAACAATAAGGTCAGGATAGTTGCTCCATAAGGAAAAATATGAGACTAAGAATGGGCTTCTAACATGGATTTCATTCTGAAATACTGTATCTTAAAAAGTGGAGGCAGAATGTCAACTTTTTATATAATTTGCGGTTATAGATCTAGGAATTAATCTATGAAGTCGAGAGTATATGTTTAGAATTTTCCAGTTATATATTTATGTATAAGTTGTTTTATTACTTGTGTATCAACATCACATTGTTATGGTTCTTAAAACATTTATATTGATATCTCTTTTAAATTGAGTAATAAAATTTCTTTAACATCAAAACTGTAAAGTTTAATCCGGGGAATTTTTCAGCAAAATAAAAAAATAAATTGGCCAAAATTTCCTTATATATATGTGTGTAGGTATTTAAACAAAAACAGAAAAAGCCTAAGAATCGAGTCTTTTCAACTTTTAAAATAATGGAAACAATAGATTTTATTCTCTGTGTTCTTTTAATAATAATGCTTTAATATAGATTAAAAAGTAGTCCATTTCAAGTAATACAAGTGAAAGAAACACCAAAGTCATTACATGTCTTTGAGTCACGGGAATTAAATGGGATTAGATCTCTTTAGATACAGAATATCTTTTGCAGGTAAAATCAAGTTATTACACTTATCAACATATTTATGAATCTACATATTTATGAATGTAGAAACATCCAAGGCTGAAATATACCAACATCAACTGATTCATAAACACATTCAGAAGTACTAAGATGTCTGTGAGCTCAATGACACTTTTGCAAATGAGTGTAAGGGGTCCTATGGGACACTGTGGGCTGTCCAAACAGGTTATTCAGGCTGTTGAATAGAAATTTGTGGAACTAGATATATGTGTATGTGAGAATTAATTAATCTTCTGAATGGTCTCTTCATACACGAGTCAGAGAAGCAGAGGCAGCCTGACTGTGTATAGTGTAGCTCACAGATGTTACAAATTACTGTTGAGTACTATGATGTTTTGTTGTTTCTAGGAGTTACCAATATGTCATATATTCCCGATCTCAAGATACTTCTAAATTTTCTGATTTTAAAGGAGATGATGATGAACAGAGCTCTACTCCACCAATTTTCCAGAACTATTCTTCTAAACTCTTTAGAGGCTGCTTTCTAACAGTCCATATGATGACATTTCAAGAAACAATTTTAAGGAAAGCTCTTGGTAAAACATTGTATTCCTCTTGCAAGTTCTTCTAAGACAGGTTCACAGCTTCAAGATACTGTGTATTCTAGAAGTATTCATGAAACTGAAGCAAAAAAAAAAAAAAAAAAAGAATTCTTGAGACAGCAACAATGACAAAATGAGTTGTCTTGATTTTTATTTATTTATTTATTTTAAATGTCTGGAACAGTAGACAACATGGTGGACTTACTTCTTGGTTTGAAACAAACAATTAGAAAACATCTGACTTTTTCTGAGGAGAATTCAAAGCCTCAAAATGCTAGGGGAGGACTTGAAATATTCGTAGCTATAAGTTTCCCTGGGAGACTTTAAAATGGATATTATAGGGTTGTAGCTTACCCTGACATTTTGCACAAACCAAAATCTAAATTAGTTATCTAAATAATTTGTTATAGTAATTATGAGGAGAATTAAAAACTTCTAAGTGGAATCTACAAAGGCAATGCACTAAGCAGAAGTACTGGGCTCAGTACTAGGACCAGTTCTCTTTAATATCTTTATCGATGATCGATGAGGGGATCGAGTGCACCCTCAGTAAGTTTGCAGACAACACCAAATTAGGTGCATGTGTCAATCTGCTAGAGGGTAGGAAGGCTCTGCAGGAAGATCTGGATAGGCTGGACCGATGGGCCGAGGCGAACTGTATGAAGTTCAACAAGGCCAAGTGCCGGGTCCTGCACCTGGGGCACAACAACCCCAAGTAGTGCTACAGGCTGGGAGATGTGTGGTTAGAAAGCTGCCTTTCAGAGAAGGACCTGGGAGTATTGGTTGATAGTCAGCTGAATATGAGCCAGCAGTGTGCTCAGGCAGCCAAGAAGGCCTACAGCATCCTGGCTTGTATAAGAAACAGTGTGGCCAGCAGGGCTAGGGAGGTGATTGTCCCCCTTTACTCAGCTCTGCTGAGGCCGCACCTCGAGTACTGTGTTCAGTTTTGGCCCCCTCACTACAAGAAGGACTCCGAGGTGCACCAGGGGAGATCTAGGTTGGATATTAGGAAGAACTTATTTACTGAAAGGGTTGTTAGGCATTGGAATAGGCTGCCCAGGGAATTGGTTGAATCACCATCCCTGGAGGTCTTTAAAAGATGTTTAGATGTAGAGCTTAGTGATATGGTTTAGTGGAGGACTTGTTAGTCAGAGGTTGGACTCGGTGATCTTAGAGGTCTCTTCCAACATAGATGACTCTGTGATTCTATGATACTAGGTGCAGGAAAAACTGGAAAGGCTTGCATACAGCAGCCTGAAAAGTTTACGCTTTTATTACTGGGCCACCTTCATGGAGTTCAGAGTTGAGTTGCTTAAGAATCACCCTTATTAGTTTAACCTAAGCCTGTCACTTTTTAGTTTGAAGACTGTTAGAGTCCATCTTCCATTAAAGACACAGACCCTTGCAGAAAGAGTTTAAGTTTACAGACAAGGAATGTGCTTTCCATAATTACTTTTCATTATTTTCCTAGAAGTGATGCTATAGTCACTATAAGTTGAAATACTGAGTATCAAAACAGTGGGTGTTTCCATGACTAATTTCCAGTTCCTTCTGTAAGAGACTCTGGGTCAAAAAAGCTATTTTGACAAGCAAAATTTGCCTTACTTAAAGACAAAAAGGGAAAAAAAATGAAAGGAAGTGTAATTCTCTGTGTATTCAATGGGAGAGAATGAGGAAATTATATAAAATAAGAATCAGTGTCAAGACTTGTTGAAAGAAGTTGGGTAATTCAAATTCCTGGAAATACAAAAGACAGTCCAGTGGCTTTATCTCTGAGGTACAACCACTGTGCAATCATACATCAATGAAGAGAAACGTGAAAATTCAAGGTTGTTCTTCCATCCAACTGATAATATACCACCATTTCCACAGGGTGGGTTTGGTCTGAAGGCCTGCCCAGTAAGTGGAGAATCTTCAAGGGGAGACTACATGCTGGTAGTTTCATTGATTTGCAACAAGTCAAAACAGCCAATGTTCACACATAGTAGCCTTATGGAAACTGGAATTTCTTTTTTATTTTAGAGCTGACAGATAATATATGAAGCCAATACCATGAACATTTGTATTAAACAAAGAGCCATTTTTTTAAAGCAATAAGCTATTAGCTTCTGGTGTCCTGATCACATGCCAAATTAGGTTAAACACATTCTGCCAACCTAAATCCCTTTGGCAGTTTCAGCTACTCCAGTTACTCTTTGCTTCTACTTCTGGGGCTGGAGTCTACCACTGAATGTGCATATTTCCACTGACTTGCATCCAAGGCAGATTTTGGCTCCTGGAAATAGCTGTGCTACTGGCCCAGAACTGATTTGTTCCATCCAAAGGGTATCTCTATTGCACTAAAACTGTGATCCTTTTATTCATGCAGGGTATTTGGAAAAGTAATAAGGAAGAGATTCAAAGAGCAAGGAATGATAGAGTATTGAATTATGAAGCTTGCAGAGAACATTTGACTGTAAAAGTCCTACTGACCTTTCTAAAATTGACAGGCTGTGATACTTTTACAAACTGCTGACATTCTCTGTCTTCAAAATTTGGACTGCCATAACCCACAATTAGGGGCTTACTAAGGACTTCCTTATGAAGACAAATTCTTGATGAGACACAGATGCTTCTCAGGACCATATTCGTTTAAAAAAAAATAAAAATCTAAGGAGCTGAATTTTTGTTCTTCCAAGAATCTTCAAGCTTTTTGGTATTTCTAGTTAAAGTGCTGATGAATCTGAAGGTACAGACAGCGCAAATGAGGCAGTAAGTGTATTACCCTTGCATAGCATACTTATCACATGATGTTGTTTCTCTTCTCTTAAATAGTGAGATGTGATTGCTTGTATGGGTTTCTGAAGGGCAGATTATTCTTAGAGATTGAGTTATACATTTCTAATGAAGGTGAGGGCCTGCCTCTTCTCTCACTTATAACTCTATAAATCAGGAGCATTAAACTGACACAGTTTGTGAACATAGATGCAATATCAAAACAAATGAAAGGTAAGAATATAATAATTTGTTACTGGGAAGCTGAATAATGAAAGGGAATTAGATAGCAGGTGCTGGTGGGTGGAGAAATACTGAATACGAGAGTGCTATATCACCATCTGTTCCTGTTGCTCTCACATCACTAGCTGAGTGTTCCTATTGCAGTCCTCTAAATATCTAGCTGTATTGCGGGGGTTGCAGGCTGCACACTTGGTTTGGAGGGGAAAGTTTTTTTTTTTTTTTTTTTTTTTTTTTTTTGTAGTGTCTTTCTTCTGCTTTCTTCTTGTTACATACCTTGCCCTCATCTCTGATCTCAAACTTTGCCCATTAGCTAAAATCCAAGAATAATTCATATAAATTGCATGTTGGCTAAAAAAAGCAGATTGAACAACAGCAAATATAAATGTAGCCTGTGTTTTGTTCTTATTAAAGCCACGTGGGAAATAATATGTGATATGATGTAATGGTTCATCATCTTTTGTTTGCAATTGGCTTTGAGTATCACAACACCAGAATAACAGCCACAGACTGAGACTTGAGTGCTTGGTACTGCACAGCCACACAACAGAGAGGTGTTCCTTGTCCCCAAGAACTTACACAAGCATTATATTCATCTGTTATTTCATAATTTTCTTTATTTTTCTATCACCTAATTTTGTGTGTGTGTTTGGTACAGATAACAATCAGACTGTCAATAATCACAGAACCATAGAAACACAAGGTTGGAAAGGACCTACAAGATCATCTAGTCCAACCATCCTCCTATCACCAATACTACCCACTAAGCTACTAAATCATAATTCATAGGACCTTGTCCATGCAATTCTTGAACACCACCGGGGCAGTGACTCCACCACTTCACTGGGCAGGCCGTTCCAGTGCCTGGCCACTCTTTGAGAGAAAAAGTTTTCCGTGATATCTAAATCTAAATCTCCCCTGGTGCAACTTGTGGCCATTTCCTTGAGTCCTATCATTCTGGGAGAAGAGGCCGACCCCCTCCTCATCACAACCTCCCTTCAGGAATCTGTAGAGTGCAATGAGGTCTCCCCTGAGCCTTCTCTTCTCTAGACTAAACAATCCCAGTGCCCTCAGCTGCTCCTCATAAGACTTGTGCTCCAGACCCCTCACCAGTTTTGTTGCCCTTCTCTGGACATGCTCCAGGGCCTCCATGTCCTTCTTGTGGTGAGGGGTCCAAAGCTGAACACAGTACTTGAGGCGCGGCCTCACCAGAGCTGAGTACAGTAGGATGATCACTTCCCTGCTCCTGCTGGCTACACTATTTCTAGTACAGGCCAGGATGCCATTGGTCTTCTTGGCCACTTGGGCACACTGTCAGCTCATGTTCAGCCAAGCATCAATCAACACTCCCAGGTCCTTTTCTTCTACACTGTCTTCTAGCCACTCTGCCCCAAACTTATGACATTGCATAGGGTTATTGTGGCCAAAGTACAGGACCTGGCATTCAGCTTTATAATAGTAACAATAATAGTAATAATAGAAACAGCAACAATAATAATATCATTGTCTCTAAAAAGTTTAAATTATTAAAATGTTCAATAATTATATAATTTCCTTCTTTACAAATGTACCATTTATGGAGATGCATATGCTTCTCTTTCTTTTAAACCTTTGCTATTTCCTTTGCAATAGCACTCATCTTGACTCCTGAACTCCACAGAGTTTTCTATAAAGAGAATATATGACCATAAACTTTGCAATGAGTTTGTTTCCAGACCTGGATCCAGTCTTATTTGGGAACTAGAAAATGTTTCAGTGGTGAAACATTGCTTTGGTAGCTAGGAAAATCTTGTCCATACTTTTGTGATTTTAAATACCTGCTTGTCTCTGATTTGGCCATCCCATAAACACCATTGCCTCTTACTGACATCTTCTGGAATAGATAGCACTCAAACATTTTCAGGTTTCCTCCACGCTTGCTACCTGCCAGCCTTTAGTTCCTAAGGAAAAAAAGCAATTATCTTTGTATGTCAAAGCAATACTTGGCCAGTTCAGGTTTGGCTTTTTCCTTATCCCAGCAGGACAACTGTTCTCCACCTTCTTGTCCTTACATAAAGGGAATGACCCACAAGCCAACATGACAAAGATCCAGAAAGTTATAAAAGCTTCATTTTAAGGCTAAATCCTTAATAGTTATTCAAACAGTTTTCATGAAGGAAAAGAGAGGGTGTGCATGAAAACAGGAAGATGTTAAAATAATGAATAATTTGGCAGAATCTAGAGTTTTTCTATAGAGTTTATTTATTTATTTATTTATTTTTCAAGCAGATTTACACTTTCAAGGCTGTCAAATAAAGCTGCATCTTCCACATAGCTTTTCTTCTGTTTCTTGCCAAGAAAACCAGCTGGAGAGGTTTTGTAGTGAAATAAAGACTGGAATATTTTCTTTATTTCCTTTATGTCACTGTGACTATGCCAGCCTCTTCACTACTTAATATTAGCTCTTATTATAACCATAAATCTATAATTTTATGTTTTAATATATTTCATAATAATTGTAGATTAGAACATGCATATTACTGTAAAAAACTAGTGACTGAATTCTTTCACACATATATCTGGGAATATGTGACCAAGATTATAAAGTCAAAAATAAAAGACGAGATTTTTTCAAACTTTCCTTTCTGATTGCTCTATATTCTTGTCCAAGCAGAGTAATTGATTGATCTCTGTGTTAATCAGTGAGAAGAAGTTATGAGAAAGTCAGGAATTTCCTTTCCAAAAATAAAAATTAATTACATTGTTTTTTCTTTACTTGGTCATGTCTTGTTGAGGACAAACACCAGTTTAGAGCAGATATCTAACACTTTGCTAGCTAATGTTAGGTGTGGTGAGTAACTCCCCTCAAAAACAACTAATCTGTTAGCAGTTTATAATTGCACAAACTTTTAGCTTTTACTTTTAAAGGAAAGGCAACATTTTTAGTTTTGTTGGCATTGGTTTTGTCTTTTTTTTTTTTTTTTTTTTTTTCCCGAGGTTTCAATTAGGAGTCAAATCTGCCACTCTAGACTCCACTGGCATTATAAATTGATTACATCCCAGGGACTTTGTCAGGAAGTTGATAAAGTAAAACATGTTACCATCTCTCTTGGATAATTTGTGCCATGATTATAGGATAATTAACTTCCAACAGAGGAGGCAATTGCTATAGGAAAAGGAATTGGATTCTAGTTATATACAGATCATAATAAATGAAATGTGTAACTAAACAGATGTATTTCTTGTGACAATATAATTTGAACCCTTTTATTCAGATTCTTGACCCTTACTGAGTCCAAAACCAAATGCCCTCTCACCAATTTTCAGTTGTTCAATGGTTACTGAACACTCCTATTATCAAAGCTTATGTTGGTGTACTCTCTGGTGTTACTTTGCCTTAAATTAGATAACCAAGGCTGAAGCAGGACTCCCAAGGTTTCTTTTACAGTTGGTAGAAAGATATATCTCCAGAGAGCTATTCAATTCATTGTAATGCAGATGTATGAAAGAGAAGCATCTGCTTCTGGAGGAGCCTAGGCTGCACACAGAGTCTAAGGGGGGCAGTTCAGACATTTAAAATTAGGTGAGAGAAACATCCCAGGACGCTTTTTTACTAGCTGGCCCTTCCAGTCTAGAAAAGACAGCTGATTATCAGTCTTTCTTTTGTAGATTCATTTATGAATGAAATGTACTTCTACCTCAAAGGCATATCTATAGTACAGTCAAGAGATTTAAACAGTGTGGGCTTTAGCTGCTATGTATAAAGTATCCCAAGCTATTTATTTATTTATTTATAAATAATCTAAATATATTATCTATAAAAATGTTTTTTTATTCCTTTTTATTTTATATATATATACATGAAATATACACAATATATATATTCTCATATATATGAAAAGACAACCTCTTTTCATTTTCCTTTCATGATGCCTTTGACACTTAGATAATTTTTTTTTTTTTTACTGGTTTATTTTTGTTACTAAAAGACACTAGTAAGCATAAAGCATACGTGCTATACATTTTAATCAAATGCAATGCATTTTTTTTTCTCTACAATATTGTTATTAAATTATAATTAGTTGCTTGGAAAATGTTTGCTGGGTTTCAATCCCATCATATATCCCTCTCACAGGCATGTTTCTTGCACTCCTAAAATGATCTATAAGAATCCTGGTTATTGTTATTCTTTCAAAAATTGGTGTTAGAGATTATTGACAAGGTCTTATTTAGTTGATTCATTTCCCTTGGAATTCCTGACGTGTTTTTAGGTTGAGTGAAGCAATGTATTGACTGCTGTAAGCAGTAATGTGTAAGCACTTTGCACTTCCAATCAGAGCTGAGTTACTTTACTAAGCAGCTATTGAGATGGTCTTTTTTTCTAGTGTACTTTGAAGACTAATCCATATTTTCGCGTTCAGGTATTTCTTGGTTTTCAGCTGGGACACAGTCTTCATCCAGCTTTTCTATGAGAAATTAGCTATTTGGCATCCCTTGGCAGGAAGCCCTTAAAATCCATTCCATGTAGATGAAAGAGTTTCTGCAATTTTGAGTTATCCTCTGTCACTGTCAGCGTGGCATTGAGCTTTGCATTTTTATCTCTCTTATGTGAAAAACAAGCAAACAAAAAGAAAACAACATTCATTTCCTGAGCTTTTATGGAAAATATGTGTTAAGTAACTATGTGTGGAAAATATCCTAAAATATATGCTTCAGAGTATTAAACTACTCTGTATTAAATGCACTTCTGACTTACCTTTCTTCGTTTATATCCTCACTATCAAAAGAAGTTTGATTCTCCCAGATGCAGATAATTCCTCTGCATATTGTTGATGTAATTATTACAGTTTGAAGAGAATGGCTTACAATTCCAGTAATCAAGGGTGTGCCTCTCTTGCTTTTGAAATTCAGATAATGTTTCCCACTCATTCAAGAAAAACAGGATCAAGCTTTGCAATTATGGAAACTTTGTTAGGTTGGTAGATTGATCACATGCTTATTTTCTAAATCTGAATGAGCAGTTAGGAAAAAACATTTGAATGACAACAACAACAAAGTTTGCATATTTTTTTTATTTATTTAAAAGGTGTATTTTACCATAGATAATTCAGCCTCATTAACATCTTTCTTTTGTAAACACAATTCCAAATTCCACATGAAATGGGAAACAAAAGTGATATGACACTTTTACATTTTTTTTGCTTTGTTAGTTATGTTTTGAATGAGAATCAAAACTCAGAAGGGGGGAAAAATGTTTCAGTTTATCTGGCTGGCATTTTATTAAGCAATATAACCTCCTCTTTCAACTTCAAAATAACTACAGGATTTAGTTTTCTTTGTTTTCTTAATATATTTTCTTAAGGGGGGAAATATCAAAGGTAGGAAATTTAGGAAATTTGACTTACAGGATTAAATCATGTTTAGTTCTTCATTTCTGTCAGATACATGCAGATGTTTTTCTCAAGTACTGTCTGTTAGCAATCCTATTTTTTCCACTTACCTTTTTGAACTGTAATTTAGCAGGTGTGTCATTTTCTTCAGCTGACCCAAACTGCTTTCCCTTCTTATTTCACTTAAATCTACCTTTATGCAGTAGTAGTTGGTGAAGTATACAATGGAATACCAGCAATTATGTGACAATTTACATGAATAATAGGACTTCATGTTTTACTTTCAAGGCAGTAACCTATAAATCTTGACAAGAAGGTGTACTGTAATTGAGTTACTGTCAGAATCAAACTTGGTCACATACAGTCTAAATGTACAGGTGAAGACATACACTGTACGTGCTTATAAAATATGCTTACAGTCCTTACAATGTCTTTTTTCTTAAAATGTCCTTTTAGTACTTACATTATAAGGACTAGTTAGGTAAGGGTGCATTGGGATACTCATCTATGGAAGAGGCAACTCAACACTGTCTGGTTGTTTTACTGTAACACAGGACCAGGACAGCAAATGTTTGTGAGTGTAAGGTTATGGTGAGATATATATTCCCAATCCTGCCTTTTGCAGTAAGAGTGGGAGTGAATCTCTCTTGTATGCATTCAGAGATGAGAGTGAGGTTCAGAAGGAAGCCAAAGGACATTCATTAGTTTACTATTCTTCCTGGACTGAGAAAAGTCAATCAACTGGCAGAAATAAAAAAAGTTTATAAAATCAGCTATACTCTGTTCACTTTCATCCATCATTTCACCTTCCAGGTCTGAAAAAAGAGAAAAACTCTTTACTGCAAAAAGGAAGGGAGAAAGTTTTAATTTAGCAACTGGCAATTAGAGAGTTGTTCTATTTGATGTATTTGAAGTTACTTGTAAGGCAGGAGAAAGGGAATATTGACAAGAACAGGAGATACTCAAATCCAACTATACTGTGATTTCCAAACCAAAGCGTAAAAGGAGAATGTTTTCTGTATTTAGGGCTGAAATTCTATTGGTAAGTGGCTGTTCTCCAGCACTCTCAGCCAACTTCACCTGTGTGATAAATCCTCTCAAAACAGTGACTGTATCAGATGAATTTAATACAGTTCTCTGTCTACAACCAGTATGGTTTATTTTAAAAGCTATTACTGACAAGAAAAATATGGCTTTAAGGAGGCTCTGCATTTTCTGAAATGGTTAGTTTTTACTAGCAAGAACTTGAGTAATCAAAACTGTGATGAAACTTATTTCCATCATACAAGGTTGTCAGAATTAACATTAATCTCTCCCCCTTTCCCCCTCCCCCCCCCATTAAAATTGTAATGGCCATCCTTATCATCCAACAACAGATTAGAGATGCTAAACAAAATGTTATGTCAATTTCTGAAAATGCCACTATGTAAATAGTTGCTAAAGGGAAAAATTCACATATAGGTGATTTTATGATGCCATTAGACAGGAAAAACACAGCTATTTAACCACAACACACTTATAGAAGCCTGCAGATTAATTTATCCCAATTTATTTGGCAAATAAAATAATTTATCATATTTTCATTTAAAAAATGATGTAAAATCAATATATATGTATCCTTACCTATAAATTTATTTCATTGTACTTAAATTATGTGGTCAATGTTCCCAAGTTCAATGTAAATCTGCTGCTAGAGGTGAAACATAAAATAGTTACATTTCTTCTGGGAGAGAGGCAGAAAACCAGAAGCTAATAAAAGCAAATAAATTATCGAATACAGATTCCAGACATCTGCTTTGTCATGAGATGATCTGCTTCTTTCTTTAATTCGACAAATTCCTGTAAAAGAAAATCTGCATTTTATTTATTTATTTATTTTCATAAGGAAAACAAAGCTATTTTTAATTTATAAGGGCAGAATTTTCTTTAATTTTTACTGCTCTTTTTTTTTTTAAAAAAAAAAATCCCTTTCACCAATCTGAGATGGGATAAGCAGTGTGAAGATAGTATGTTAGCTGAAGATGCACCTCTGATATCAATAGAATTACCTTTTTGTTTATTCTCTGTTCCGTTCCTTATATAACTTAATCTTTTGACAACTTGGCAATTCACACCAAACAAAGTGTAATGGGATTCAAACAAAATCAATTAACACTTTAATATTTTCTTATACTCCATCTGTTCTCATAGTAGAAGTACAAAAGCACATATTATGAAATGAGAAGACTCCAAAATTAAATTTTATTTAATTCTCTGCAGTGAGAATCAGTAGTTTATCTGAACACTATTGTAGTGGAAAATTCCATGATTTCTACAGTCATTAATGACTGAGCCTCTAAGGTGACTAAGATCAAGCCAAGCCCTGTAGCCAACTAAAATTCTGTTGAATTTCTGTGACTTCTATCTTTAGGGAACCAGTGCATGGATGATTATTTTACCTAGCAGACTTTGTGTCTTAAAATACTTGGAAAACAAAACTAGCTGGTTATGCTGGCTGCAGCTTGCAGCTGAAGCCCTGTGTGTGTGTGTGTCTGTGTGTGTGTGTGTGTGTGTGTGTGTGTGTGTGTGTTTTTTTTTTTTTTTCAACATATTACTTCAAGTCAATCTGCTTTTTAAAGCATTTCCTGATTATTTTATTTATTTATTTATTTATTTTACCAAATTTTAAACTAGATATTGTTGAGTGATCAGCACTAGAAGATTAATGGTGGGATTTCCTTCATTCCTCACTTTCCAATCCTGATGAATTCAATATGCATTGAAATGATCAGGAACTGTTCTGTATAATTTCTGTCTATATATATGTATTATCCTCAGAAATTTGACATAAAAAGCTTGTCATATTAAGAAATGTTTTTGGAAACCAAGCTAATATCCATAAAATTTCAGATGGGATTTTATTACTTCTAAGGAGGTTGTTGCAATCCATAAACAATATAGTTATCCTTGCACACGAGACAGATTGAAAATTAGACTGTAAGTACAATAGATAGATAGGTAGATAGATAGATAGATAGATAGAGATATTTCTTATTGTGACTGATAGAGATATTTCTTATTGTTCTTATTGTTTGCATCTATCTCCATTAATACGACAGTGACAAAATTAAAACCAAAATGCTGCCTTGCAGTTGGATAGATTTTTGTGCTTTGTTCTACTTATCACCTGCTAAGCTATTCATTATATATCTGTCTGGTTAGAGATACAGGGTAACATTTATTTACAGAGATTTCCCAATTTTAAATTAACCTGAAGCAGAGGTTTCTTTCATGTGGTTGGACAGTTGTCTTATCCTGCTATCTCTCTAAAGTTTGAGGATAAGAAGAGACTGTTGTGGCACCAGTGAAGTCAGTACACCTCATTGATTTTGATTGGCTAGATCTCCTGGGTTTTCTGGATTAGTGTTTTCTAGAACTACTTGAAGGAGATGATCCATTATGTTGTCTTTTCTGTTTATCTTATCTTCCTTTATTTTTTCCCTTTCCTTTCTCACAATATTATTTATGTTCTCATCATAAGACATCATTATGTTATTTTTCCTCCCTTCCCTCTTTGAACTCTCTTTTATTCTGAGAGAATGGTGCTAGCCTTAGTTATACTAAAGTTTGGTTTAAATCTTTGTCTCATGAGAAGAATTACTAAAGATCATCTACTAGTGTGTCTGCTGATGAGTGACAAGGCTGGAGACACAACTCCACTGTCCTGCGCTGCACCATACATCTCTTGCGTAGATGCAGTCTCTTAAGCAGAAGGATGTTTACAGAATTTCTGAAGAAAAGAGCAGGGTCTGGCAAATATAGTACTTACCTAGTATAAACATGCATTTTGTTGAGTTAAATTAACTCTGTACTTGAGCAAAAATAATTCTTGTTCAACATCATCATCAATATTTGTTGCTGTGAAACAATGAGCACAATGGATTTAAAGGAGTATCATCTGGCTAACATAAAGAAATTCTTCTCCACATGGTTTATTCTGATATTTAAAGAAAAACTAAATTCAGTTAACTTTACCTGCATAAATGTTCAGCACACATTGGTTCAAATCCCTTTATAGACAGAACTTATGAAAAAAAAAAAAAAATCATTTTTATTATAAGCATCTGGCTACAACAGATGACCCATATAAAGTACTATACTCTCTGCATTGTCCTTGGGGAGCCTGGAAAGTTATCTTAAACCTCAGGGCTAGAAACTTTAAATGTTTCTGGTTAGATGGATACCTCAATTTAGATTAATCCTTAAGCATAATCTTCAGTTTACAAAGGTACAAGCCTCTTTACTAGTAGTATAATTATTTGACACTGGTGGGTCAGTTATTGGAACAATGAAAGACATCACCTTTAAAAATAAAGAGGGGTTACCAGTAACCTCCAAAAACTGACAGTATTTTTATATTGTTGTCTGTTGTCTGTTGTCTGTTGCTTATACTAGTTGTTCATTTCTCTTGCATGCTCATCCATACAGCTCATGATTGTTAAGATCCATCCATTAGAGTAGAGTTGGAGAACTATCCAATCTTTCTTGACTTCATTTAGATCTTATTTCCACTTTGAAAACAAATAGGAAACATATTTTCATTTTCATATCAGGAATGTTTTTCAGCTTTTTCATCTTGAAATAACTTTCATTTTCAAAGTATTTTAAAAAATATTTTAAATCTGGAAAACATGGCAGTCTAAGATTTTAAATTAAATATATATGTGTGTATCTTTAAAGTCAATCTCAAGATTTCATTTTATTTATTTATTTATTTATTTCCCTGGAAACTGTGTTTCTTGGAAAGCTCTTTTTCCAATCTGACTCAGAATAAAACTGTTTTGAAAGCAGTAAATTTTTCTTTGGTGTGGAAATTTTGGTGTCCATATATTTCTAGATTTGTCTGAACTATGCTAGCATCCAATAGTACTTTAGCTCTGCCATCCTCACAATTACAAATATGTAGCTTTCAAAGGAATTTAATTTACAATTTAATTTGAATTTTTCTCTTATACAACCAGAGTGAATCAGAAATATACTTTGTGGAACAAATGAAGATAAAGATATTTTATGTTTTTTCAAGTAAGAGAAGAATCATACAGAAAGACTTAAATCTTCTTTAAATGATATTCAGTGCTTCCAAAGGGAGTGTGGTTTTTATTTATTTATATTTATATAAATATATTTATATTTATATTATTATTATTATTTTAATATTTATTTATCTTATTTTTAGCTAGTAGAAATAAGTAGGGACAAAAACTGCAATTAAAGTCTACTGTTTCATGAAAAAAAAAGGAAAAAAAAAAGAAAAAAAATCTGTACAGCTGTTTTCACACTCCTTCAGCTCCTTGAAAAAGTTATTTACACTCCTGTGTTCACAACTATATTAAATCCTCAAAATAACTATGTTGAATGCCTACTTTAATTCTTGCCATCAAAATTACTTAAAATTCTCTCTGGTATCGTAAGTGATTCTTGAAGGAATTTACATATTCCCCAGTATGAGGAAATCCATTTAGCAACACAGAACCCAAGACATCAACACTTTTTAATCACATGCTAATTGAACTGAACTATATGTTTGCAGAGTAGATATGAACACACAAAAAGCAGCCTCCACTACCATTATGTTTCACAGAGTGGCCACATTTTAGTTCTAGTCTCTGATTTACACTCTGATAATTTAAAAGGGACACTACTAAATACTATTATTCTATGGAAATTCGTGAACAATATTCGGCTTTGGAAACATTTCTGCTTATAGCTCATCTTATTTTTCTTCATAAGCATTGTTTTATTTAAATGCAAGGACCTTTGTTGATAATAAGTGCATATATAAACGTTGCTATTTCTTTAACTGAAGTCATAATCATAATTTGTATTTGAGAAAGACCCTTTTAATTATCAGGTCTCTAACAGGCTCCTCTTTCATCCTTCACTGTCTCTCTAACTTCCTTTTCTGTAAAAGGTGTAATTCTATGCTATGTAAGAACTGTTTATTCCAATAAAGAACTGATTTACTTGTGCTTGGGACCTGATTATGTCGACGTTAAAATTCCTATTATCCTACTTTAATTTACAGAACTTAGACTTGGTTTAAAATTTAATTTGAGTCCTGTTGAGTTACAGGCTTTGCCTTGGCTTCACAATTTCCTCATGGCCACATTGAATTATTGAATTTATATATATTTATATATCTTTACATAGAATTCCTTTTTTTTTTTTTTTTTTTGTGGTAATTGGGCAGTCAGACTTAACAGCTTGGCTAGTATTTTTGCTCATTGATAATATCCAGGTCCTTGGCTTGTCTGAGTTTTTGATTTAGCTGCAGGTCTTCACAGATCTGCTTAGCATGGACATTAGGATTCAGGGAACAAAAAACATAAACAAAAAAAAAGGAAAAAAAATCATTTTCATTTACAAATTGGCATTGTTTCCATAATCAAATTGTTGCTGCCTCCTTTTTCATTTTACTCTTTTCCTTTGTGGAGCTCTGACCGTATGTTACAAAGTCTTCCACTGCACAACAAGCAATCCATGATGATATATACTCACTGTATGTTATTTACATTAGAGAAGACATTACACAATTTTCTCTATAATCTAAAAATCAAGCATGAACAGGGTAACGGTCCATAATCAAAGTCCTATACTGGACTACAAGAACCCTGGGAAACAAAAAGAAAAATTAACTTTAGAAACAACACTTTTCTCTTCCTTCAAGACAATAAAATAAGGGTGCAGTTTACTTTGTAGAGAAGGTGAACATTATACTCTAAAAATGCAAAGAATATGAACATTTAAGTCTGACAGCCTATCAGTAATAATCAATATGGAGTATGTAAAGATACAGTAACTACTGCAGTGAAAATATAAGGCCTGATTTTAGAAGATGGAAAACATCCAGGTCATTGAACATTCTGGAAATTGTCAGCAATTCTGAATATTAGATGTTCGAATACACATGACAGAGTGAAGGAGATCAGGTTTTTAGCTGACGGAATATCTGACAGTGATTAACTATTAAGTAAAAGCACACATTTAGTTGTGCTGATGGGGTCTGTCCAGATCCATTTCTACTGAAGCTTTTATGAGAGCCTTAGCAGACAGAAATTTGTGTTAAGCCCACGGATGGCATGAAGGTGAGAGGGACTTCAACATATATTGGGAAGTAGGACTGGAATTCAAAACGGCAAGGACAGACTGGAGAAATTGTTTGAGAAATTTAGAATGAAATTGAATAATGCCCAGTGGAAAGTGACAAATCTTTGATTGCACAATGTAGCATGGAATGGATAATCAGGGGCTCATTTGTATCTTCAGAAGAGGAGATTGAAGATTAAATCACAAGCTGAATATGAGCTTTATGGGAAAAAAAAAAAAAAGTAGTTTTCTGGGTATTTTTTTGGAAAAAAAATATATTTTATTAAAAAAAAATAGCATAAAGAAGAAAATCATCTTCAAGTAGGAAAAAAAAATAATTTCTAGGAAGGAAAGTAACACCCTTTTCTCTAGCTTATGAAGAAACAGGCATAGTAAGTATCAGAAAAATATCCAAATAATAAACAATGTTAAAGAGTGGAAAAAATCTTCAGAGAACTGTAGAGTCACCAACACCAGATTTTATAAAACTGGGCTAAAGACACGCTTTTGCATGCCACTGAAAATGCTTTCTTGTATAAGTTCAGATAGGGTAGAAAGGTCACTTTTAACATTTCTGGTTCTGAATTCATGTTGCAACAGAGTAGCAAAATATATATATATATATATACTTATTTGTTGGTCTGAATAGCAGCAATTAACAAGTATTAACAAACCCTAAAAATAGAGAAGCACTTTACTGTTGTTTGCATGTCTAGATCTTCTGTTATTTAATCAAATCTTTCTTAATATATTTAAATTAGGTTTCAGTTATATATTAACTCAAGGTTAAAATGTTGATAATGGTCTAAAAATGAATTTCACAAAGTTTGTGAAATTTGCAAGAGTGTTTCATCCCCATGAACATAGCTTTGAATGAAGATAGACTCTTTAAACATAATGTTATATAAGATTTAGGTATCTACTGGATTCTATCCTGGTTATATAAAGCTTGATTTCAACTAGATAGAGGCTGAAAAATAGCTTCATAAAAGTTTTACAGACATTATTTCTAATACTAAATTTTCTGGCACATTTAAATGTTGCTTATAAATAATACGACAAGATTAATACCCCATGCAGCCACATGCACTCCAGTGAAATTCCTCCAGGGATAAAGGTCGTCCAACACTGTTTGAGTAGCCCCAAATGAAGACACTCTGTTACCAGGAGAACTGTGAGGGGAAGAGGGGAAAAGAACAGATGTTTACTCATTATTCTTTGGGGACTTGTTTATTTTTCCTGACATCAAACAATTATGGAGAATTCAGCTGTTGTTAAGGCAGCTTTATTTTAATTGAATATATTATTACATAGGAATATTTCTTTGGAGTGACACTAATCTTTGAGGAAAAAAAAATAAAGAAAGAAAAATCTACAGGATGGTGGAATCACTTTTAATGGGTTATAGTTTGGTTAACACCTCCACATAAACGAACATGTTCTATTTTTAGGGAAATTCCAATTAGCCAGTGAGCTCGCTCTCTCTCTCTTTCTCTCTGGATAGGATTGTGACAGCAAGTCTTTGGACTTCTGCTGGCATGGAATCCTACATATGTGCTACTGACACATAAAAACTACCTTTGTAATCCTTCTACAATCAGCTTCTCTCCTGGATCCCTGCCAGATCTCTGTAAGTGTTTGATGTTTCATCCATACCCTTGGGGAATACCTCTCATTCACATTACAGCTACTTTACATTATTGTAGCATTGTAAAGAACCTTTAAAATATCACTCATCATGACATTTTCCTATGTCTGTATGGTGAAAAATGCCTTTAGTGCACATAAGACTTAAATTTTAAATACTAGGGAGGAACTTTTCCCACACATTCATGGCTAAGCCATATGTATATTCCACCACATTCAAAGTGGAAGCAATATGTTACTTCATGATCATGGATCAGAAAGTGGTTGATAATGTTGTAGCTATCACACTAGCTACTCAGTAGAATTAGATTGTCTACTGCACTCACAATAAAAATATATTAAATTATATGTTGTAGGAGATCATCTGTTATGTAACTGTTATCACTGCGCAGATTTCCATGGAAAGATGCAAAGTTCTTTTCCAAAAGGAGAGAGAGTATGAAAACAGGAATTTTATGAGCATATATATATATACATATATATATATTTAATTTTGGGAAAAAAAAAGGAAAGAAAATAAAGGAAATAAAAGAATAAGAGATCAAAGCAGAAATAATTATTTCAAGAGTCTCATGAAGCTTGTGTTGGTGAAAATGGTATCAAAACTGACACAACTTTTGCCAGTAGCATGTGCGTAAGAGGTCTTGAAACTGAAGAGTCTTGCTGTTTTGTTATTCCTGGCCAAACAAGAAATCACTCCTCTAAAATATCTGTCTTTCCATTTTCAGGACTTAATAAATAACTATCGTTGTTTTCAGGAAACATGCTACTGATGACACTCTTGAAAGTTCACCTGAAAGACCAAAATAATGTAAAAAAAAAGTTAACATAGAGGTTCTCAGAGACTATGATGGATAAAAGCAAATAAGACTTTTAATATAGCTTATTTCTTCCTTTGTGCTGTTGTCTAGAGGACAGCATGACATAAAGCTATTAAAACACAATCAAGAATGCAAGTATTGAAATCACCATCTGAAGGGGAAGCGCATATCTTCAAGGCACTAGATTCCCAAAGTGTTATGGATAATTTCTTTCAATAAACTATTTAAACTATTTGGCATGATAAGAAATGGATCCTATGGAAAAAAAAAAAAAAAAAAAAAAAAAAAAGGGTACTATTACCTAATAAGAAGCTGTTTAGACTTATAATAAATAAAACCAACCACTTGGTGATGGCTGTGCTCCTCAGTCCTAATGAGAAGATTCAGGTTAACTAGACAGGCATTATAAGAGAATATCTAAAACCTGAGCTCAGTGAAACAATGGAGAATACTACTTGATTTAGCCCTTTATTCCTGATACTATGAGAGACAGATAAGAAAGCATACTTATTTGAGCATAAAATCCAGCTTTTTGCAAAATAGAACTTTGCAAAATAGAAGTGTAAGGATGGCATGAGTAATAATAATAATAATAATAATAACAGTAATATTTTTTTTTTTTTTTTTTTTTTTTTTTGTGAGTAATGAAACCAATGAAGCTTACATTTATCAGTCCTTGTAACCTAGTAGAGTGTTCTCCCTTATCAAATAAGGTACAAGCTCTGACCAAAGTCTTGATTTCTTGTGCCAAATTGACAGTATCATGTCACTCTTCAGAGTTCTTGATAGCTAATAAAGACAGTGTTCAGACTGCATTAATAGGGATCCCCTCAAACACCATTTACATGAAAAACTTATATTTGATATTGAGACTTTTATGTCACATTAAGTTGAAATACATTAGCAGTATATCAATGAACAAACCATCTGGATACCGATTTCAGACACATAAGCATAGTTTGATCTTCTAAGGGAAATAGGTATAAAACCCCAATATCAAACTAGAATTAAAAAAAAAAAAAAAAAAAAAAAAGAATTGAATAATAACACGGAAAAGAATCATACACTGTGTAGCTGTTTATCTATCTGTCTACCTATTGCAAGAGTTTTTGTGCTCAATGCTTGCAGGAAACTGTAAGTGTTCCCTTTACTCAGGAAAATCTCTTACTGATCTCACACAGAGATATTTCTGGCGTATGTAGTTTCTGGGATGAATATCTCATAGCAAATCTTGATCCTTCCTACTTGCTGAAATCCAAACCACACAGGATGCACATTTCTTTTTAAGGTTTTAGTGTCTGACATCTTTGCTTTTGCATGTTACATGCTAAACACTCAATGAACATTTTCTATATATGACTGTACTGAGTGTGGTTGGGATGGTGTTAACTTTCCCTGCAGCAGCCCATACAGTCAGTGGTGTTCTCCAGTTTAAATGTATCTACAGTTAGATACATTCATATTCTCTTAATAACTTTATCAAAAATACTATATCTGTACATGAATAATTAATGCATGTGGACACAGTCAAGTGCTGGCTGACAATATTCTTATGCCAATAGGCTGCAAAAAAAATGATAAACATGTAAATATTTACTCAGTTGGCAGTCATGTTACTACCATGCCCAATGTTACAAATCTTTTAGGTCAAAGAGATTTGAGTCAAAGCAAAGGTGCAGATAGTTAAACTGATGTCCCTTTTTCATCAATATCACTATATAAGTAATGCCTTGGTAAAATGTCAGGAAAGGCAAAACAAAATAAAAAACAACAAAACAAAAAGACCCAACCTCCTGATATTCTGAGCTGAAGTACTAATTAAATGCAAACTGGAAGTTCTCATCCATTTCATCAGTAATGTGCCGGAGTGGGAGACAGACCCGGAGTAATGACGCAACCTCGATGCGAGTATAATCGTTCTCCTTTATTGCGTATTCTAACAAAGTATATATAGGCTACTCCCTACAGCACATGCCGACAACAACTTATCATTGGTCTAGCTTCTCTGTGCACACGTCTCTAGCACTAATATGATGGGTGCAACAGTGTCGTCTCTCCTCCTGAACATAGTTCCGTATATTCTAGTTGTAACATCACTCAAGGTTATCAGCCCTGGGCCTACATTATCTTCATGGTCCTTCAAAGCCTGAGTTGCTCATTGTAATTAAATCATGCCCCTTCTCACTTAACCATGACTCCACAGTAATGACCAAAGGATCATCCAGTAATCTTCACAGAATCACAGAATCACAGAATCACAGAATAGTCTAGGTTGGAAGACACCTCCAAGATCACCGAGTCCAACCTCTGACCTAACAAGTCCTCCATTAAACCATATCCCTAAGCTCTACATCTAAACGTCTTTTAAAGACCTCCAGGGATGGTGACTCAACCACTTCCCTGGGCAGCCTATTCCAGTGACTGACAACCCTTTCAGTAAAGAAGTTTTTCCTCATATCCAACCTAAACCTCCCCTGACACAACTTTAGCCCATTCCCCCTCGTCCTGTCACCAGGCACGTGGGAGAATAGACCAACCGCCACCTCGCTACAGCCTCGCTAAGGCACCTGTAGAGTGCGATAAGGTCGCCCCTGAGCCTCCTCTTCTCCAGGCTGAACAGTCCCAGCTCCCTCAGCCACTCCTCATAAGACTTGTTCTCCAGACCCTTCACCAGATTTGTTGGCTTCTCTGGACTTGCTCGAGCACCTCCATGTCCTTCTTGTAGTGAGGGGCCCAAAACTGAACACAGTACTCAAGGTGCGGCCTCACCAGAGCCGAGTACGGGGGGGACAATCACTTCCCTGGACCTGCTGGCCACACTGCTTCTTATACAAGCCAGGATGCTGTTGGCCTTCTTGGCCACCTGAGAACACTGCTGGCTCAATTATTTGGAAACTGCTGGCTTCATTATTTGGAAAGTGACTGTGACTTCTCTCAGAAGCATATGATGACTAAGCAGAGCAAGATTTATGTCACACTTTCTTTATAGTAAGTGTAATATATACAGGTAGTACAATAATGCCTTAATAATGTCTTATTACTTTTCTTAATGGATGGTATACTCTTTGCAAAAAGGAAAAATGAGAAAAAAGGAAAAATAACATTTTTTGTTAGGTTAATCACACATGAACTCTGTGTGAGAATTCTATCTTCAAATGGGGTACTCAACAATCAGAACATCCTGAAACCTGAGCTATCATGCATATAGTAAATTGGATTGAATGGAAGAATTCAGCCAACAATTAATCCCAACAGGTATCAAATAGTTCTGGAAGTTTATGGGAGTTCAGTTAACTTTTCTATTTAGCAAAGCAAGAGCTCAGTTTTTCCCATACTTCAAGTCTCATTTCCATCTTTAACTAGAAATTAAATGCACAGATATAATAAGGATATATTTTTTTTCAATATTTCCAACTCAGTTGAAAATGACAAATTTCACAAGTTGTTCCTGGAATGTTCTTATCATGATTTACAGATTCAAAAGTTTTGGTAAATATGTTTTAAAAAGATATAGGACATACCCAACAGTCTGAAACTGTTTTCACAAAGTCAGCCTTAAGCAGTTTCCTGTATTCATGCTTATCTTAAGAGAATAGCTACATATATGCATAGCAGTTTAAATAATGTAATTTTCTACACGTACCCCAAAAGCTGACCTTTGTGAATACTTTGGATATTTGATTCCACAGTCCAAGTAGGCACTAAATACCCACATGCTTTGGAGTAACTGGCCCCACAGTAGTCCATTAATTACTTTTACCCTTAATTACCTTGCAAAATTATGAAACAAAAAGTTTATTTGAGTGGGGCTAAAGTAAGTTTTCAATAAACTTCTCATATTTTTACCTGGTACATTTTTCCACCCCTTTCTCATTAATTGTATTGGCTTCTGTAGTTAGTGTGAATTTTAAAGAAGATGCTAGATTCTTCACTCCTGCAGAAGTTAAACCCCAGGCAAACCTATCAAGTGTTGGATTCTGAGGGCATTAGTGTTAATGCTAAGGACTAAGTAAAGCAAGAAACATGCTGAGCCCAATGAAAACACCAATTACTTCAACCAATAATAAAAATAAAACAGTTTGTGGGAGTGAATGGATCATTGTTGAAATCATAATGACAGTGAAAGGAAGTGGGAAAAAAAAGCCTGTCTTGGGATGGTTTACCTCTAAGTAAATAGTTTGCTCAAATAGTTTGCTCTTTGCATTTCTTGGATTTCTGCTGACATGTATGCTGCAATCTAAAGCTGAATAAATAAGATCAACAGCAAGGATTGCTTGATGATTAGAAACTATGTTTCAGAAACTATTATTAACAATAACATTGCTGAAAGACTCTTTGATCAAAGCTTTGGGACTACAGAAAATTCCTTTATCAGAGGTGAAAAAAAAAAAAAAAAAGAAAAAAGAAAAACAGAAGCCTGTATTCTCCATTATAAAATATTAAAATATCTTTCTATATCATCATATCATCATTGCTGAATTTCACCCACAGTTACATGCATGTTGCATCTCCTGTAATCTAGCAGTGCAAAATCTGACATTAGTTATACTTCTGTGGATCAAGGAAATGTCCATGTCTTCTCTTCCTCTGTCTTTTTATTCACAGTTTTACTGAGACCACTTAGTATTCATTACCAGGCAACACAATGACTTTTCAACTTTTGTTTTGAAAACTGTTTGGAAAACTGTTTTCCCCTGTTAACTTGAATACTACTAGAGTACATACTTTCAGTCAGGGTATGATTTCAGCATGTGTTCCTTAGACTTGCCCTCCACATTTCTAGTGATTAATTTCAGAGGGCTATTGTGTTTACCTAGGAGAGACATGAAGTCATCAGGACTTTCCATCTCATGTTTTCCACTTGTTCTTCCTCTTTCTTCTTTGAACTCATCCCAAATCTCTGTGCTATGCTCTTAGTATGTATTCTGTCATTTTATTTCTACCTTGTTCACCTTTCTTCAAATACAGCACAGTCCTGTAAATAATTTTCTGTAGGTCCTTAAGTAACACACCAGGAACCATCACTCTTTTAAGAATCAGCACTTCTTTTTAAACTAATGTAAAAGCACAATAGAGTGAAATGTGGAGAAAAAGATAGAATCTGAAAATGAATGCCATATCTGGCACAAAGGGAAAATGAGAGACATAGCAGCGTTCTAAACAACAGATAAATCTGTTTTCAACTTGTTGGCATTCAGAGAGCAAATATATGACTTCATAGCAATGTCTTCCTTCAAGAAAACAAAACAAAACAATTCTTAGTATTTATTAAGAACTCTTCACTGGAGTCTAGAAATCCAGGTGAGTCCTGGCTCCCAAAGGCGTGGGCTCCATTCCAAAAACAGCCTTGGTAAATTTTGGTATATATTCACCCTCCGGGGTGGCAAACACTGTAGAGTTCTGTGTCTTTTTTTTTTTTTTTTTTTTTTTTTTGGTATGTTTCAGTGGTGAAACCTATCAGCAGTATGCTGAATATTTTGTCATTCACTTAAAGAAACATAAAGTGCTTGTCTAATCCCCATGCTCACCATCAGTTTACGTGTATTGCTCCTACCACAGAAAGGATCAATACATGAAAATGAGGCCGGTAATGATCTTGATTGCATCTGTATAAAGCTGGGGGAGAGTCTTTTTGTTTCCAAGTTTCTAGATCTGTGTGACATGAACATAGCCTGGAGTTCAGTCTTTTGGGAATGCTTGACATGAAATATTAGTATACAACATGCATTCTTTTTTCTTTTCTTTTCTTTCCTTTTTTTTTTTTTTTTTAATTGCAATATATGAAGGTTAGCATTACTTTTAAGCAGAAATAACAATTTTGAAAGGTGGAGGTATGTTTTACAGGCTGAATTTCTCCCCTTTGGTATGCCTCTGGACACAGAATATGAACTTGGATGTCTTAAAATTATCACTAGACCCCTGCATTGGAATGTTCTTCAGGCACACAAACATGCCTTTTGCAGCAGCCCGTAGCACTTTCCTCCAATTTATTTGATTTTAATGCTAAAAATCTAAAGAGAGCCCCCTTTTGGTTTAAATCCATCTCAGGCCCATATTGTGTTTCTGCCTTAGGAGTGATTCTGAGAGAGACTAATTAAAAGTCCAATGAATGTGTGAGGGTTAAACTCACAAGCTCTGCTCATTAACAGTCACTCACCTAAGAATATTTTGAGACTTCTTTTCTGTGATGGGAAAGAAAGGAATAAGACTAGACAACACTTAAAAACTCACATTTTATTATACAAACACACATTTCTGTTGTATTACTAGGCCTGCAGTAGTGACAATACCTAATTTAACAAGAAGATTCCTCCCCTTCCACAGTGTTTCTTCTTGGAAAATAACAAAAGAAAACAAAAAAATCACTAATGAACACCCCTTCCCCCAAGAAATAAGGAAAATCAGAACCATTTTGCTAATTGTCTTTTTCCTGCTGTTTCCATGGTAATACTGGCTACTAGACTTCACTGCAGAGTGACAGTCCAACAATTCACACACTACACCCTTTCAGGCACAATGAATGGCTGTGAAAGAGGCAGAACAGGCACTATTCAGGAAACATGTGATATCTACTCAATGCACTACCTTTCATCCACATTTTCCAAATTGCAGTTAATTTAATTCTAAACAAATGGCTAAGGGGTACAAATGAGGATTAAAAGGAAAAGAACATCTTGAGCTCTAATGGGGACGGTTTGTGTGAAGAACAATATAGCACTTTCTTCTGATGCCAAGGCTGCCGAATTGAAAGATGCACTTTCCCTCTTCTTCTGAGGCCTTAATTTATACTCTATATCAATAGTGAAATAAACATGGCAGATTTATTTATTTATTTATGATAAATTATGTAGGTTTTGGCTTTCCATTTTGAAACATTTTTGTTACATGAAGGTGTAATTTTGTTTTTCTTCAAACTAAGAAGAAACCTCCTATATTTTTTTCAAGTAAGACAGCTTTCTTGACTGGGCCTCTCATTCAATCAATTAGATTTTTATTCTCTGTCTCTGAAGTTATTGTTTTAAGTCCCATAGAAAAAGCCATGACAAATACCTTCAGGTCACCTTAAGAAACAAGAATGGACCTTTTGAGAATGTCAATGCCCGGAAGGAAATTATTATTCACATTAGATTTAATGACAGTGAGACCTTTTTTTTCATGTGATTCTTTTTATTTTGATATGTAAAGGGTATTATCTTTGCTTAAAATTGATCAAGTGAACATCTTGAATTTTGCCATATTCAGTTAAGAATGAGGCAAGAGACTTAAAAACTTTCCATATTTGGTAATTTATTGCATGACATCATGAGCATGAACAATGTGTCAAATCTGCTAAGAATTTCACTTTCTGTGCCACATGGAATTTGTATTGAGCATTCAGACACTGTAAAAGGAGACACTGAAAGTAACAAAACAACTTTAAAGCAAAATTGCTTTTCAGTCATTATTCCTTTTTCTATCTTAAAATTTGAGAATGATAAAAAAAAAACAGTTTACATAAAATATTTCTTACTCAGGAAACATTCTTTGTTGCAGCCATGTTTTTTTTTTTTTTTTTTTTTTTTTTTACA
>CM021698.1:13087011-13108309 GCA_011074415.1 Stictonetta naevosa | reverse complement strand
TTTTTTTTTTTTTTTTTTTTTTTTTTTTCCAACCAGTGTATGCAGAACAGTGTTTTAGATGTAATTACTATCAATATCAATTTTACTATACTTATTTATTCTTGATTTATACACACTTTATTTTTAAGAATTTTACACAGAGTTACCAGACATGTCATTCTTTATCTGTGAGAAACAGCATTTGATATTGTATAGCCAAAAATAAAAGGACAAAAAGCTCGTGAACACTTTTCAAGTTTTGAAGATAAGTACATTTTGCCTTGCAAATGTTTTCTATTGCTACATTAAAGTGATCTGACTTACAAAAGTAAAAACAACAACAAAAAACAACCCAACAATTCACTTCAATGTTTAAAATAAAATTTTCAGGTGGGATCAACCTTTGTTTGCTAAGACCTCACAGAGAACAGCACTGTTTTTTGATGTACTTAATATGACACAAATATATGCTATTATCCTATTAATATATCCTATTATATGAATGTGAAGAAAATTTGACGACTTTTAATGGATAATTGTGAGTGTAAAGTAGTTTTTTAAAACCTATCTGCCAAATACATATATATATTTGTATCAGGAAGAGACTTTAATAGAAGCATAACATTTCAAAAATCATGCAGAAATCAATTTTTGGTAATAGGCTTGTGATAAGCACTCAAGCTATTAAATAATTATATTTTTCTTCTTTTGATATCACTGCAGCATTGGATTATGGGTGACAGTGTTATGTGAGTTTGGTTACCAAAGAAATCAAAGAAATGTTTTCAGAGACCTAGCCTTTTTTTGTTGTTGTTTTGTTTTGTTTTCCTTTAATTGACACTAGTTAGGTGGATTGATTAATCGCCCTTCAAAATAAATAAATCAGTGGTAGTATGTTGAAATTTCTCAGGTAGTACAGCATTGCTGATTTTAAGACAGGATAAAAGTTTTTCAAAAATATCACTTTTCTTTGCAACTCTCAAACACTTAGTCTTTTAAGGGGTGTTAGTATACATAAATACCTCCTATGGTTTGGGAAATTTTAATCAGCTCAATCAAAAATCTCCCTCAGAAAGCAATACTACCTTTCTGCTTTGCAGTTTGCACTGCTTTTGTTTTGTTATTCTAAAGCATTCAAAACATGAGAACAAGTGGAAGTAAAGACAGAATTACACATTTGTCTTAATAAAACAAGGGCAAATTTTCTCTGGACAAAGGTACCAAAAATGGTAGTACATGCATGCATATATTGTTTCCTATGCCAGAAAGTGACTGATATGCCTATCTGGGCCTTTTTAGATCATGAAATCAGAATTTTACCATATATTTTGTTGGGAAAGAATGGAGCATGACAGATAACCAAGTCAGATCCTTCAGGCCTAACACTGTTAGCATAATCTGGGCAAATGTCTGCCCACAAGGTTGTGTTAAATACGGTCTTTTGGAAGGATGATGTTATTGTAGTTAAATATGGAAAAAGTTGTCTCTAAATTTCCCATGAAAGTCTACTCTGTCTGAACAGCTAATAGAAAGTACTTCTTCGTGGTTAACCTTCCTCACCCACATGCCTCTGGTACCCACGGTTGATTTCATTATGTCATGGCTTTGCTTAGGTGTCTTCATTGCACAATCCTGTGGAAGGAGAATACTAAAGATATTTTCTGAAGTTTTCAGCTTCTTCATTAAAATGCTAAACATCACAGTAAAATTTAAACATTTTTTTCCCCTTCTCTGTCATTTTTACCATCTCCAAATACTGCCTATGAAAAGAAAAAATGTATATCCTTCCCACAGAGTTGGGTTTGGTCTTCTTCAAGTTATCCAAATCTTTAAAATTTAAGGTCTTTGAGAGAAGGGTTGGTTAAATTAGTAGAGAAACCTCAAAGTGGGCAAATATTACCAGGCTTTTGATCTTCATTGACAAAAGAATCTCAAAGAATCATGTGTTCCTATATGATATGTTACAAAAATGGCTTTATGATATTGGAGTTTCATCAAATATGAAGAAGTCTTTGAAGAGGTCTTTCCCCACCCTGCCCCCCACTGAAAATACCTGAGAAGGTAAAAATGGGAGAATTCAGAACTATGTTGCCTTTAGCCAAAAATGTTTTAGCTGTTTCTCCAGCACATTTCAATTTTCATAAGGAAAAAAAAAAAAAAGAAAAGAATCCTAGCAAAATAACAAAACAAGGAAATAGCAAATAGCATATCTACTAAAAATAAAACAGACAACTAAGGTGATTACCTGGAATCCTATCTATAAACACTCTGTGCTTTTGCTGTATTTACACTAAAATCATTCAAACGTATTTGCATGCCAATACAACAATAAACAAACTAAGAT
The DNA here is from genome assembly GCA_011074415.1 of Stictonetta naevosa. Lineage (NCBI taxonomy): Eukaryota > Metazoa > Chordata > Aves > Anseriformes > Anatidae > Stictonetta > Stictonetta naevosa. Next base: position 13,105,986 of record CM021698.1, on the reverse strand, counting down.
TTTCATGCCTCTGGCAAGGTCCTGTATTCTAAATTTAAGTCTAAATTTTTCCCATTCAGGCCTCAGTAAGTTTTACTAGACAACGTAAGTTGCCTGACCCTAGGCCTTGGTTTCTGTTTTTCATTTCCACTCCGACTTGTTTACTCTTGACAGAATGACAGATGCACCTACCTCAATGGGTCACAGTTACATCAGAGCAGTGATCAGCCTGCCAGGAATATTGTCACTGTAACCAACATCTTCATTGGTGTGTTACACACTATTCATGTGAGAGAGATTGGGCCAACTGCACAGCTGGTGTAAATCGATGTAGTGGAGCAATATTGATTTACAGCAACTGAGAAGCTGACGCTTATCATCCACTAGCCAAAACAACTCCAGTCACCTAGTGATTCCAGTATCTCTTTCCAAATGTGTATTCCCACACAGAATAAAAGCCTGCTGTCAGATCATCCTGAGGCACAGTTAATAAATAGTTTGTCGAATGTTCCTGTTTGTGGAGTATCTTCTCTTCATTTGTAAATGGTCTGTTACATTAAAGTAAGGAGGTCTGATTTATTTCTAAATACAGAAGCATTTTGTAGAGCAAAGATGACTTGAATGATTAAGAAATCTATTTTTAACGTTATTTTTAATAGGAAAGCAACAAGAAAGCAGCATTTGTAGAAAATGTTTATTTCTTCTCTTCTCCCTTTTTCTTTGGGCACACATAAGTAGACTGAGGGATATTTTCCTTCCAAGCCTTCTATCATTCTCAGAGGTGGTTTTTTTTGTTTGTTTGTTTTTTGTTTTTGTTTTTCCTGACTGACCTAAGCCTCATACTGGTTCTAATATAAAACAGCTGAAAACTTCTACTCTGAAGAAAAAAATAGCAACAAGACAGAAGATATTGTCATTAGACACATATTTGCTGCTTGTAAAGTAGATATATAGCTCCCTGAGCCCGCTTTAAAACCAAGGCCAAGATCTGACCTCAGTACTTTCCTCTCTGAGCACATGCTTAGCTATGAATTCACTTGTCACTTAAGAAAGGAGCCCTTGAGTCCCTTGAGTTTATTTTTTTCTCCTTCCTCTGCCCTAATAATATATGTTCCTGTAAAAGAGGGGAAAAAAAAAAAAAAAAGATATCCATATTATTTTCCTGTACTGTCCCTAGGAACATAAGAATTCATGAGATGATCTGTATTTAAAGACTAAAGACATCACTTTCCAATACATTGAATTATTTTTCTAGAAGATTGCATTTGAATCCTGTGCCATTCATTTCTAGTAGATAGTTTTTCAAATGTAATGTTTTAATTTTGGAGGTAAGTATGCCCATTTTGAGTCCTCAGATCAAGATGGTAAGCCTGCTGTAAATCATCAAAAAGAGGTAGAGAGAAGAGCCAAACTGACTTCACTAGTTCCCTGTGCTACGCAGAACCAGTGATAAATATGTGCAATAAGTTCAGGGACCACAAGAGGACTGTGGTTGTGCATCTATGTGGATAGGCTATTTCAGCTTTATAAAGATCTACCAGTTTTATACTTTAGTGCACAAAATCCAGTAGGTTCTCTATTCAGAAACCTTCACATGACTTCTCAGACTCTGAGTCACCATGAGGAATGACACACCACTGGTAGACCTTATTCATCAACTTTTTACCCACTACAGCTGTGTAAAACATTTACAGTGAAACAAGAAACCACCCATGACAATTCTGGTTTCAGGTTTCCCTATAAATTTGAAGCTTAAGTGAAGGTCATTGTGAATCTCTAATGTTTGTGAACCATTTGAGAAAAATAGGCTGAGTTTCAATGACCTTCAATATGGGAAATGCATGGCTTTTGAATTGATAACTAATGATATATGAATACTAGTTCTGACCAACTCTGATTTTTCAATTTGTGTTACTCTAGAGTTTGATACTTGGTATAACAGATATAAGCACACAGACTCTAGTTTAGAGAGAGTATAGATGTAAAGAGAATAGTTGTAAAGTGAATATATTAGCTCTAACGCAATAGCCATTTCAGTAAAGAAAAGGAACCTCAATAGGAAGCTAAGATGCAAAATTTCTAACGTAGATTTATGAAGGACTAAGAAAAATCATCTGAAAGTAGATACAGAGAGCAGATCTGATACAGTGATGGAAGCATGAAATGGAATCGAAAGGATATATCATGAAGAGAAGCAGAAAGACTCAGATGAGACAGAAATATTAAATACATTTAATTTAATAAACATAGCTCTGTAGTCAGAAGCACAGACAAGGGTGAGCCAAAGTAGTTCATTAGTAATACTGAATATCTCATTTTTATATTACAGACCCTCTCAGAAAAATTTATATGAGAGCATTTTTTCTGTAGCATAAGAGAATTTACTCATCATTTCTTGTAACATGCAAATAAGCTCACCATTGTGAATGTGGTGGTGGTGAAAACACTTAGGCTTAAGATACAAGGATGCTGCTTATAGGACTGAGAGTCTGCTTGTCCTGGTAAAGCCATGTGATGGATACATCAGAGACTATTTATAAAAATCAGGATTGATGACAGTCTAATTTTTCAACCAGTGCAGGGTGTATCTTAGTCTTTAGAATAAGGACAACTTCCTGTAATGGATTTTTAGGGAGGATATTACAATGAACAGAAGGACATAATTTGTTGAATTTTGATCTCATTACAGGATTACAGCTTAACTTGTGTTATAAAAAATACTTTTAAAGAATCACAGAACGGTTGAGGTTGGAGGGATCTCCAGAGATCATCTAGTCCAGCCCCTCTAGATCAAACAGGGTCACCTAAAGCATCACAATAGCTGTATCAAAGACTAGGAAATTGCAGCTTCCTTTGTTGATTTATGGACAAGGGATCCTTATACATCTCTTGGACCTGGAAGACTGCCCAGACCAGCATAAATTGTCTGAATGGCTCTGGCTGGGACAGCATATGACAGTTTCACCGGAGCTCCTTGAAGGTGCATGACATTCATCAAAATCTTAAGACTTCAGTCATATAATGTTTTATCAGCCACCAATAGAAAGAAGAGAATAGTCACTTTGCAAGATATGTTCACATGCTCAACATATTGGGATTCCCTAACAAGAAGGCAGATATTTAGATTAAGAGCAATCTATCAGGTCTGAGCTAAATGAATCCTGAGCAAAGTGGAGTTGCTTTGGTGCTTGGAGTGGTCCAAGAGAATTCTGACTGCTTTGGATTATCTGCAAACAGCAAACCATCGCTGTTTTTCCAAACTATTGAGTATGAGGCTTAGGTTAAACACTTGTGAAGGGACAATTTCCACAAGCTATAGTTAAAATACTTTAGAAATAGCAATTTTTGCCAATATTTCTGTTTCGAAATAAATTATGAGGTAGTCTTGTACTTTGAATTTTGGTGATGGCCCAATGTCAAGCATGGTAGATATTATTATTTATTCCCGCGCGCCGACGTGGGCCCAAGACATTCTATAGTAACAAATCTTTATTTTTCTCTTTATGTCATCATGTAAAGTTGAAAGTGATCACGAGATTCTGAACTGTAGTTTAGGTAAGTATCCATGTGACATGCTGTGGGGTCTGCTTTCTGCTTCACTATCACCCACAGCAGAACACGTTAACCACGAAATACTGACAAATAAATAGAGGTTTAATGAATGTTTATTTCATTAGGCCATTATATATTTGTAGGTTTACATTCTAGCTATGCTATGTTATAGCTTATAAAGTATCAATAAAATAAAGAGAATACTAGGGTTAGGACAGGAAAACACAGATATCTTGGTCGGATTCTGCATTCCTCTCAATTTTTGTATTAGAAAACACTCATCATTTTGGTATCTTTGTTTGCAAGGGAAGCGATGCAGGCGGCAGAAGGCCGGGCGAGAGCTGTGCTGCCCGCGCAGGACAGTTCGAGAGCGACACCGCGTGGAGCCGGGGGGAGCGGCCGCTAAGGCTCGGCCAGAAGAAGGAGCTGAGGCCGAGCACTGCTACAGCCTGGAAAGAAATTAAAAGAGGCAGATGGGGAAGTAGTCCTTTGTGTTTAATCCAGGATTAAGGAGAGAAAAAAAAAAAAAACAAAAAACAAAAAAAAAAACTCATATCTGCTTTCACTTATGCGTTTATTTTTAGTCATTTGCTGCACTGCTAGGTGCAGCTTGCACCTAAAAAAGACACCTGTTCCTCTCTCCATTTCTGTCATTATTTTCCTCCACCCCTCAAACTGGCAGAATGAAGTGTGAACAGGGGACCCAGTTTTCAGCTTCAGGTCCCACACAGCTGGAATGCAGAAGTGGCTCTGCATCCTCTGGTTCAGGACAGCTGTGTCCCCAGAATAGGTCCTTCAATCATTTGTGTTGGTCACAGCAGCCCCAACAGTGAGAGGATCTGTGGGAAGCTGTACTTTTCACTCTGTCCTGTTTTCTCAGGAGCTCTAATGTTCTGCTGGCATTGTGAGCAACCAGCCATACCAACTTTAAAGGCCTCAGGGTCTTCCTGCAAGAGATATGTTAAAACTATTACAGAACTTGAAATGAGCTCTGAATATTTTATACTTTTCTGTAGCACCTAAGAGTATTGCAGCAGCTTGATATCTCTACAAGACAGAGAAATCACTAAATAATTCTGTTGTACATGCACCTTGGCTTATTTTTCAGGAGTCTGTGACTACTGACATATTAAATACTTTAACACCAATTCACAAGCTTATCCTGTACTTTCTACTTTTTGCAGAATTACCTGTCTCACATATGTTGCATATACATCATTATAATCAATCCGCCACATCTCCCAGAATCTTCCTTTTTTTTCATCACTTTTTAGCAGAAAACACAATAACACACCCAGGCACAATTCAATTCCTCAACAGAAACAAGTTGCATAAGTTTATTGCTGCAGCAAAAATAAGTGTAAATCAGAAAACCAGCTTGATTTTACTGTTTTTCATACTGAAAATTATCTTGAAAGCCACTGTCTCAGTTGTTTCCATGACCATGGGAAACTTGCCAAATACTATACTGACTTTTCCGTTATCATTTGCATACATTAAAAAATATAGGGCAAAATCCTTCACTATGGAATAGAAACTGTGTCCATATACATCTCAAAGCAGGCTTGAGAGCAAGGATTTGGTACACTCTTATCTTCTTTAACAGTTCTTCTAGAAGTAAATGTTCCTCTTGAACTGATTTTTTTTTTTTTTTTTTTTTTTTTGCATAAACATCTAGTGTTTGAAAAACTTACACTGTAAATATTGAAAACCAAATGACAACTTTAGACTTCCATTGAAAATTTTATATCTATAAAAGAATAGTTTTTCTTTTAATTTCTTTGGAAAAAAAGGTCAAAACCCTCACCATCTGAACATTCTCTGACTGTCTTGATACAGAAACCTTGGTGGCTGTCTTTCAGTGTTTAATGATAAGTTTTATGTAAAATAAGATTCTACTTATTTATTTATTTATTCTAAGTCATCTAAGTTATGTACAAATAAAAGATGAGTTTTCTCTTGTTTTAAGCAATGAGGTGCTCAGCTGATTTATTAAACAAACCAGTATGTATTGCTGTTAACTATTCTGGTTTTGTCATGAGTTTATAATTCTTTCCTTAAGCAATTTGTTCTTGGAACTGTGTAAATTCAGGACACTCTGGACTGTTTTAAGCAAACATATTATGTTTTAGACATCATGCAAGTGTATATTGTTGTGAACATAAACTAAATTTATCTCTAGGGCTAAAAAAATACAAACAGAAAGAGGAACCAAACATAATTCACATTATCAATTTAAAGAAATGTGTATTCAAATCCATCTTATTTAAAAAAAAAAAAAAAAAGTTTTCAATCTTAAATTCCTAAATTAACCTTAGATCATTTTGAATAAAATAGGCTAAATACATATAATGTACCATTTTTTCAAAATAAAAGATAAAGAAACTTACTCCTTCTTGAACCATACCTCATCAACACCTCCCCCCAAAAAAATCCAACCTCCCACAAAACAAACAAAAATAAACAACAACAAAAAAACTCAAAAATATACAAAACCAACAGCAATCATTGACTTCTAGTGGCAGAATTGCAATGTGAAAATGTTTTAGAGAAATCAATTTTTGTGGCAGTCATAAAACATGGAATTGCTTTCTCATCTTAGTTCATCAATGTAAATCAGCAAATAAATACAAACTTTTTCATTGACTTAAATTATCTGTCCAAGAGAAGAAAAATAGGCCAATTTATTGGATATTCAGTATACCATCTTTTTGTTGTTGTTGTTTGTTTGTTTGTTTGTTTGTTTTTTAATTGAAGACAAAGATGATCAATGAAACTTGGTTTATGCATTTGTAAGAGTATTTTCTCTCAGACTGGAAAACATATATTACATTTTCAGGTACCCTCTAACACAGAGAAAGACTGCTGCTCTTCCCTAGCTTTGGTGAACACTGTTCTCCAGCTCCACATTAACACATTATGTGTGTTAGACAATTATCACATTGTTTTGGGCAAGGGCAGCAGAAAATCCTCTCACCAGTGCTTATTATTGTTTTCTCTGTTCTAGAGCAAGCAGGTTTTTCCACTTTCAGAGAAAAATATAACTAGTTTTTCAGTATGAATATGTTAGACTGTTTTCTTCATTTGCAAAGAAAACCGCCCAAATTGGAAAGACCTCTGGAAGCCCAGGATGAAACAAAGAGTAAACCTTTGGTCAATCTGAAGTGTTGCTTGTGACAATATTTTTATGTCATAATCTGAAGACTATCCTGCAGATAGTTTTATACTAACCAATCATCCCAAACATATAAAGAAAAAATCTTAAATATCTCAGCAAAAACCCTGTATGTCACAGAATGTATCACCATAGAAAGCTTCAGCTGCTACCTCATTAAATGACCTATTATTTATCTGGCAGAAAATTTGTAATGATTTATATACCCCATGCTCTGAAAGACCTAGGATGTCCAATTTATCCTTCAAGTTAGAATTATTATTTTGGTTTTCAAACTGTGACTCTCTAGTTGAAACAAAACCAAGGCATCCTCTCCTACTGAACCAGACTAAAAATCAGAAGCTGCATGGTTTTGGTTGGATGTATTAGACTTCTAAGTCTAATACAACCAACTTTGTGGTTGGCAATGATTTGGCAGGCCCCAAGTCTGGAAAGGAGTGATCAGCATATGGTTATTCTACTGCCAAGAGATGAGACCAGAATTATTTTCCACTGGATGAAAATTGCTCAAAGGAATTATTTTCAAAGCAAGGCTTTCTTGGATTTTGATTTCTATACCTAGAAATACAGAATAATATCACAACGTTTGCCATCAGGGCAGGAGTTCAACCTTATTAGGTGTCTGTACTGCCTTAATATAAACCAAAAAAATAATAATAATAATCTCCATAGCTGATCTCCTAGTTTGGTGAGTCACAAACTTTGAGGAGGCTTATGTTCCCCTGTCCATGTCAAGATAATCTTTCTTCTATTTCTAGTTTAGCAGGTGAATTATCACACTCTGAATAAAATTCCAATTAAAAATGATCCTTACCCTGATAACAATCTGTTTTCAAATGGATATTACTATAAAAGTTTTTTTGTTTTTGTTTTTGTTTTTTCCAGTTCCAAAACTGAATACATTTTAGTTTCACCATTGGTCTTAGGTGCAGGTCTAAATTTCACTCTAGCAGTGATTTACTATCTAGTCACACATTGCCAGGAAAATTATTGTTGTAGTCTGCCCGACTGGCTGGAGTGGCCGTTACGTGACTGTAGGCATGACTAATTATTAGAAAAGTAGAGTGCAGAAACAAAATTTAAGAGATTTATGTTGTTTGAAACACACATTTCCTATAATAACAGTCCTGGTTTAGCATTCATGTCCATATGAGGCAGAGAACCATTTAAAAAAAAAAAAAAAAAGTAAAAGAGAGAGAGAGAGAAAGGAAAGGGGGTGTTTACTGGAAGAACCGGATGCCTAGTGAGAAAACCACTGAGGTTAGCAGTCCTGCAGCTTTAGTAACTACTTAGTCACACAAGTGTGTGCTAACAGAACTACTCCTAGCCAGAGGACATAAAAATGTTTTCTCAAGCTGCTATGTGCAATTTTAATTAATAAGACCCATAATACAGATGGGCAAACCTCAAAAGGTTCAGGGTTTAGACTCAGTTGCAATAAGAACACATGCACGTTTGAGTGATTATCTCCTTTTATGTCTGCAAAATTGAACTGGAATCATGACAAAAATGATCTATTTTCTTAGGGGATAATTCAGCACTTCTAGTCATGACTGCAAAGCAAGCTCTTTTCTCCTGGAATAATTCAGCACTTTTAGTTCTGACTGAAAAAGGAGAGATACAGTTTAAAAACAACCAACCAACCAAAAAAAGTTGCACATACACAGGAAAAAAAATCTTTTCTTCTGAAAAATCTTACTGGTAAATCTTTTATAATTCATATAACCTGTCTAATGACATAAATATTGGGGAAAATTAAAAGAAGCCTACAAGTTTTATTTCCCAAAATGACAATTGCAATATGTAATAATAATAATAATAATAATAATAATCCTGTTTTGCAGTGAAAGTGGATAAAATAACCAATTTTATTGCCTTTTCCAAGTTAAATCAGTTACCAAGGCCAGTAAAAATCTCCTCAAAATAAATAAATAAAAAAAAACACAACAACAACAACAACAAAAAAATCCTAAATATGAACACTTTTATTCTTTCTTTAAGAAGGAAAGGCTATTTGCAAGGTTGTTTTTTTTGCTTTTTCTTTCAAACTCACCATAACAGATTATACAGTTAGCTGAAAGTTAGAAGCTTTTGTCTATAATACAAACTTCTTTTAACTAAAGTCAAAGTTTCTATGGGAAATGTTCTATCATGATTTTACATAGAGAGAGAATGCTGTACAGATTTGGGTATTCACAAACCCAGAGTAAACAGTGTTCATTGGAAACATAATCTTTGATGGAAAAGCAGTATCAAGTACACACCAAAACTCTGATGAATCATAGAATATCCTGAGTTGGAAGGGACCTACAAAGATCATCTAGTTCAACTCCTGGCTCCACACAGGACCACCTAAAAAACAAACCCCATGTCTGAGAACACTGTCCAAATACTTCTTGAACTCAATTAGGCTTGGTGCTGTGACCACTGCCCTGAGGAGCCTGTTCCAGTGCCTGACCATCCTCTTGGTGAAGAAACTTTTCCTAACATCCAGCCTGATCCTCCCTCCCCTGTTGCAGATCCATGCCATTCGCTTGGGTCTTCTCGTTGTCACCAGAAAGCAGAAATCAGTGCCTGATGAGGAAGCTGTAGGTGTTCATGAGGCCTTGGTCTCCTCTAGGCTGATAAGAAGCTGATGAAAACTTAGGTAACACACTACCATGAGTTCTGTGACTTCTGTCTAGGAAAAATCAAAGAAACAATCAAAACAGTAAACCTGGATATCTTTTGTTTAGAAAATATTTTATTTGGTTTACAAAACAAAGGAAAATAATATTTGATACCAGTTTCAATGAATTCTGTAAGACTCAAGGTTATTCACCTAATTGTAGGCAGTTATATGAGTCAGGAAACAGGAATAGGACCTTTAAAATCCCTCTATGCATGGTGAAAATAGAAATAGTTTCAGAGAGGGATGGACTCTGTCTTGTACAAGCATTTACTTTTCTCATTTGATCAAGAAGCATAAATTCATATCAACCTTGATTTACCACAGGTGTGAACTGTGGAGGCAGCTATACACATAGAGCATTTGAGAGCAAATGTTATATGTCTTAAACAATCAATTGTAATTGTATATAACTGAAACATTTACCCTGCTTGAATGTACGCTGACACATGTAGATCTGTCTGAGCAAACCTATCCTCAAAAGAAATGTAGCATTCCTGCTGTAGAACTAAACACAAGTAAATGACATCGAACAACACAGGCACTTCTTTCTTGTCTCTTTTTGAAAAATGCATCGAGGAAAGATAAAGATTGGTCAGCTTGTGATGCTTACACAGTGACGCTTACACAACCTCTGTGTAAGTCATCAGACCATTACACTCAAGTATGATTAGGTAAGCCAAATGATTTGGAAGAAGTTGCAAATGTTTGCACAAAGTTGCAAAGCTATAAAATGATATAAAACATCTTTTGTGGTTAAGGCTTGAAAAACATTTTCAGGATATTGATATTCTGGGAGGACTTGAAGACAAATGGCTCATGGATGATGCAGTAGAGATTGGAAAATTGATAGATGTAACAAATAAAAGGTGGCAGGATCAAAGCACACACAAGGAACATCATCTTTGCAAAATCATCACAGATTGATCTGCAGAGCCATAGTCCATGTATAAATATCAGAAAGGAAGCACTAAGGTAACTGAGAATTGAGTTAGTGAGAGCTGAGTGAAAGTTTGGGTAGTGAGAGGGGACATGAAATGCTGAGACTTTAAGAATTTATGAAGAGACAAATATTTGAGGATTGAGCATATCCTGGTAATAAGATCTAGAAGAACAACATGTGTCAAGGTCACCAAAGTCTAAAAAAGGTGTGAACTCAGTATCAGTTCTAGGGTTTGGGTAAGAAAACTCAGTGAGTTTGGGAAAAACTGATGCAGTGGAATAAATAAAGAACAGGAAAAGGTTTTCTAGTGATTTACAGTGGTAGAGATGGAGAAAGGAACAGCTAGGAAGGAAAGAGGGACAGACAGATTTTTGGCAGTGGTAAGTTATTGAGTTTATTTGCAATGTACAGCTGAAGTTACAGAGGCAAGGGGGCTCCCTCTTGGAGGGAGCTGCTCTCTTCTCTTATCTCAGGAAGAAGAAGAAAGTGAACCATCACCATCATTGAAGCAGAAGCTGAAGCAGAAAGAGCTTTTTGATGTCTATAAAGGAAAGATATATAAAACAAACAAACAAACAAACAAACAAAAAACCTTTCTGTGATAGTTCTGTGGGAATAAAAACTAAAAATGTAAGTAGAAAAAAAAAAAAAAAAAAAAAAAAAAAAAGACATCTCCAGAAAGGAGTTTTCAAACAAAGAGATCTCCAAAACAAGATGCACAGGTCTGGGGAAAAAAAATGAAAATGTCAGAATGTCAGATAGGTTCGTATATTATATATGCCTCTCAGCAGAATGCCACAGGATGTGTACCTTAAATAAGATCGACCCGGAGTGCCTGGATATTCCTTTAGTGTCTGGAAGTGCCTCCTGGCTAGAGCCTGAAATTTTTGAAAATGGTTGGGAAACCACACATGCAAGTTCCCAGAAGAGCTACTCTCTGCCAATTCTAGGAATATTATATATGCCAAAAAATAATAATAATAAAAAAATCTGGATGGCATGAGAAAAGTATGAAAAATAAATCAACACTATGTATGTTTCTAATTAATGTTGTCTTTAGGAGTTTTTATAGGCTGTGAAATATAACTTTAAGTCATTTATATTTAAGGCATTATTTCAAGATTCCTTTTTAACAACAACAACGACAAGGCATAAGAATTCTTACACCAGAGATGAATAAAACATTTATAAAACTTTTTTTTTTTTTTTTTTTTTTTTTTGTTAGCCTTGTTGATGTAAAATAATCTTGAGGTTTAAGGACAAACTATTTTAAGGACCAAAAGAACCCATGGACAGTTCTGAAGTACAATGACAGAAATTATTTGAAACGTCATAAAAAACAACATTGTCCAGTGTAAATTAGAAACCACATCAGTGAAGAGCTTAGTTATCATACGGTTATGATACCTTCATTACTTCCTTCAAGTTTCAAAGAAAATAGAAAATTCTACTCTTAAGATAAGATGTGGCTTCTGTACATTTCAAAGCAATCTGCTTCATTTCAAACACCTCTATCTTTTAAAATGGTGAATTTTACCTTTGGAATTGTATGGGAAGATAAATTTATAGTCAACTAAAGACTCTTGTGTATTATTAATTACAAACAAAACCTAAGATTTTTTTTTAGCTCTTTGCACATATTAATTCAAAGACAAAATTAACCCTCCACAGAAGCCTTTTTCCCTTCCTTTTTTTTTTTTTCTTTTTTTTTTTTCTTTTTTTTTATTATTTTTACTTCAAATTTTATAATTTTTATCTGGCAGAAGTTTACCCTGGAGATATTTAAGAGATGTGTGGGAGTGGCACTAAAGGACATGATTTAGTGATGGGACTCAGTACACCAGGGTGATAATTGGACTTGGTGATCTTGATGGCTTTTCATAACCTAGATGATTCTATGATTCTCGGATTTCCACAAGACACCTATGAGATACTAAACAGGTCCATACTTATGTACTTAGAAGAATAAAATAAAATAGAGGGACTTTAATGAGCTGCATGATTCTGCATTTTCAAAATGTTTTTTCCTCATGTATTTGTGAAGGACAGTAGACAAAACAAGTATCTAGATATACTGGCAACCGTCCAAGTAGAGACACATTTATTTTGTGTGTGCATGTGTGTGTTTATTTATGTATTTATTTATTTATTTTACTTTAACTAACAAACAGGCCAAGCAAATTTCCCACCTATTATATAATCAATGCAGTGTAGGAGGTAGGGGCAATTCTTTATTTTTACACAGATTTCCCATACAAAGCCATTATTTTCTTGTGTTCCTGCAAGCCATATGTTACATGGAATGATTTCTGTCCAGAGCATATGTTAAAAAACGAAACCATTTTAAAATGTCAGACACAGCCTATGGATATAGACCACACATGTATTGAAATTAGATAATTCAGTGGTAACATTTAGCAATAAAAGGATATAAAAATGCTTTTATACATTTGGTCAGTTGCATACCAGGAATTTGTTGCTTCCATTTACCTTTTTCTCTTTGTAAAGAGCAAAAGATAGGCTCTCTTCTGGGAACAGTCTGTTTATTCCAGCAGATGTCAGATTTAAATCAATGTGCTCCACTACTGACCCACAGATGTGTTTTATTAAAAATAATAATAATAATAATAACAACAACAGCAAAAACAAACAACAACAAAACTATTTGAATTACTATACAAGCTTGAGGTTTGAGCTGGATTCACCTTTCTCAGGCCATGCTTCCCCAGCTGGGCACTGTCAGATTCAAGCTTTTAGTAGAACTAATTAGCTCAATCACAGCATGAACTAATGTAACTGGATGGGCTCCAAACTGGAGCTCCTTCACACCCATCTGTCTTAGAGAGGAGGCAGAGGACTGTTCTGTCTGAGTTTCTCTTTTCCTCAACCCTTCAGCATAAGCTTGCCTCCAGCTTCACAGTCCAGTTTGCAGTGTGAAACTAAAAGTGTAAAAATCTAAGCAGGCTACAAATCTATAATTTTTATTTTTATTTTTTTTTGGTTTTGCTTAGAGGGAACAGTTCTTGCCCTTTGAAGGATCACTTCCTACACTTTATTTTGGATTAACTGAAAGTACAAAGTTTGGCAACACATCAAATTGTCTCACAACCACATCACACATTCAGTGTTGTGTGTAATTCCCCAAATCTAGACATGGTACAAACTGAGATCCAGAGCAGGTTTATTGCAGGCAGAAGACAACTCGTAACAACTTGCCTTAACCTACAGAAAAATTTCAATGCATGGTAATATTAAAAGTGGCTAGGAGTAAATCCAAAACAGGTAATTTCAACTGTATTAATGACTAGATAGCAGTTCTCTACAGTACAGTAATTTTACTGCCAGGGGCTTTAGACACATAAGGATCAATCAGAAGTAATAAACGCAACTGAAATTAGGAGTGGGATCAGCTACTGCTAAGGAATTGGAGGAAAATCAGGAAACACTGGCTCTTAGAGATAGACTTTTAGCTCTCTTTTTTAACCTCAGAGTCTTTTTAATGGAAATATGTAGGGGAAATATGGCAAGGAAGAGTGAAGAAAGGGCAAAACAGGCAACCTGACCTCCATTGAGGACTTTATGCTACCCGTCACACTGTGAATGTGAGCAGGGCTGACCAAGCTGGGAATGTGCTGACTGCATCTACAACTCCCATTTGCTGTAATGTGGATCACTGATACCCCCTTCCCATTTGTCAAGGTCTCAGGAGAAGAGATCAGTAACTTGCTTCCCACAAGGAGAACAATGCTCACAGAAAAAACAGCTGCACTCCTAAGTAGACATTATTTGAGAATTAATTGAGATTTATAAAATTCTATGGAATCTTTAAACTAGTGGAAAAGCAAATGACAGCACTTTTTCTGAAAGATCAAACTGGGATCTTCCTCCTCTTCCTTGCTCAGGGCCTTAACACTGTACAAATGTCAATGGTTGCTGTGGCTTATGATCCAAACAAGAGCACCAAGCTTGTCCTGTGAATGGCTGTGAGCTGCATAACAGAGACCATGGTTCTGCTGGAGGCATTTGGTTTCCCTCCCTCCCTCCCCCCACTTCTTTGAGTGTCCAGGCTGCAATCTGAGACAAATAGTTGCACTGTGTCTGCTCGCTGCATGAGACGAGGTGAGCTGGGGAATGGTGGCTGCCAGGTTCCAGATTGATGGAGTGTCGAAACCCCAGAGCAAGATATGCTGGCAGCAAAATGATCCTCCATGGGGAATCTGGCATAATATGCTTTCCAGATTTCTGGGCCAGCTTCCAACTTCTCACTCCTATATAAGCAACAACTATCCCTCATGAGGGAGAAGAAAGGCCCTTGCACTTGCTGCTGATGACTGCCTTAATAAATGTGTTTAACATATGTATGTTTATAAAGCAGCCATAGGGAAGCAATTTGACTACCTCTTTCCACATACATCTTCCTCCTGCCTGGCTAGGGCTGGCATGATGCCAGCCTGAAGACAATGCAGTATAAATTTGACAGCCACCTATTTGTGCATATGGTTGGAGAGAACAGTGCTCCTTTGAGATTAGTCCTCTATGCTAACCATGCTGCCAAAGGAAATTGCAGTACTCTTTCCATTTTATGATAGAGATCATCAACAATATAATATTCAAGTTATCTCTGAATACTGGAATTTTCTTAGTCTCCAGAACAACTGAGCTATTGTGACTGTGTTGTCCACTGTGGGCATGAATCAGTTCCCCAAACCCAACTTTGACATTAATGCCATCCAAACTCTTAAAAGCCCCAGCTTATACTTCAATTTCTCACAGGACTGTGAGACTCTACATAGGTAATGGTTAGCATGACTGAGTCCAAATTTTCCCTGTGTCTCTTAAACACCTTTCCCCAAGGGTAACTGACACTTCTTTCCTCCAAAATCTGTATTAATTTCACCATGTTATGTCTGCACTGCCTATTGCCCTCTGAATAATTTCTTGGTTAAATCTTAAAGGAAAGAAAAAAGTGTCTTAGATTAATGTAAAGTAAATTAGTTGCAGAGTAATTGGCAGAAAGAAAGTGGCAGATGATGTTTTGGTGTAGGGTTCCCTAACTATAGTGATTAAAATGTTCATGCTATGCGACCATCCTCAGAGAGATACAGACAACTCCAATTATACCTCTGAATTATACCTTTTTAGAGAGACATGTGTGAAACAGGTAGGTTGAATTATCTTGGAGGAAAATCCTACCATTGATTTTACAGGAAACCTGAACTAAAACTGGAGTTCTATATTTCAGACAGATAAAATTGGTTGAGACTAATTCAGCCCTAGAGCTGTACTACATTTATAAGAGTAGCCTAAATTTAGCAAATCTCAATAAATTCTACTTGCAAAGAATATTTCTATTCTTCACTTTAGGAGCTCTTGGGATTACTGCACAGGTAGCTCCAGGGTTGAGTAATGAGGCTGCATTTCAAGAAAGCAGACTAAGATCAGCCTATTTCTTTGAAGGATAACATGCCTGAGCCTGTTTGCCATGGTTACATTAGTTTATCACATTCCATTACTGTTACTGATTGCATTGTATTGGAAGACATCCCTACCGAGTATGTCACTGGGATATGTGACTGGAAAATAAAGAATGAATACCAAAATAAAAACTGGAAACTTGGTCATGGATCATCTTATGTGCACGCTGAGAGACTTATGGGCTAGCTTAGCCAGGAAAAGGGGACAAAAAAAAGTAATAATAATAATAATAATAATAAAAATCTGGTTCATAGCAATATTCAGCTTTAAGGAAGGAGACAAAATATTACCCAATAAAGCCTGTGGAGATACTTTTCAGGCCTGGCATTCAAATACCTTGCCATGTGTATAATCGTGTATTATCAGAAATCATAAAAATATTTGCAAGAATGGAATTGCATTTTTTTTTCCCTCAGAAATGAGTTAAATCTCATGCACTGATATTGTGGTGGTGTTAACACCAACTATGGCATAGAAGTAAGATACCCTGCTTTCTTACACTTTTTGCAAGGGAAGGGACATCTGCAAGATAAGATGAATGTCTCTTTCTGAAAATATGTAATGATTATAGAATCATAGAATGGTTTGTTTTGGATGGGACCTTAAAGATCATCTTGTTCCAATCCCCCTGCATTGGCAGGGTCACCTTCCACTAGACCAGGCTGCCACAGCCCTGTCCAGCCTGGCCTTGAAAACTTCAAGGGATGGAGAACCAACAGACAGGTGCAACTTGTTCCAGTGCCTCACCACCCTCATAGTGAAAAATTTCTTCCTAATGTCTAATCTAAATCTACCCTCTTTAAGATTAAAAACATTGCCCCTTTTCTTATCATGACACTCCCTGATAGAGTCTATCCCTGCCTTTCTTGTAGGTCCCATTACTGGAAGGCCACAATAAGGTGGGTACCCAGAATGCAGAGTGGGAGAGATATCAGTATGCTGTGAGATACAACTAGCCATCTTGTATTTATACATAGAGTATTACCTTATTTTTCTCAGGTTCTGTGATCTCCAGTTCTCCATTTTCATGAACTCCTTTGTTCACCACCTAGGATGCAATTGCCCCCCCCCCACACACACTCCGTATTTTTAAGTTACAATTCAGAATCCATTACCTTCATCTTCAGTGTTTGTGGGAGTGAAGAAGTAAATACAGAACACCTGATTGACCTTTGGGATTTCTGGGAAAACAACTGGCACTGAAATTAGGAGACATCCACAGGCTATTAGAAGACATCCACACAAGATTTTAGTTCTGTTAGTGGAATTGCTACAAAGGACATGTGAAAGAAAATAAAAGATATTGAAATATTGTCTTCTTTCTTTGTTGACTAAACAATAAGTCTGGAAAGTGTTCCCTCACATTCCATGCTATGTGACAAATGATCTGAAGGTGTTCACAGGAATTAAAAGCTGTAGAGCAGAAGTAAGAACACCTATAAAATAAAATAATTTTGGTATTTTTTTGGAAAGGTATTTTCTTAAGTGAGTGGTTTGCAAATAAATAGTTAGGAGTCTTAAAGTTAATAAGAATTGCTGAATTGCTAGGCTTTTTTTTTTTTTTTTTTTTTTTTTTTTAGAAAAAGAGGTAATTTACTGAGGTAGTCAAATATTTTTAAATAATCATGTATACATTCCTTGTATCTATATTAAACGAATGCTCAAGAAATATTCAATAAGAGCTTGAATATAACTACGTTACACTGAAGCATGTTCATACAGCATTATAAGTGACTTACGAGTGACATTGTACACACCTTAGTTTAATTATGAAAACCTTGAAATAAAGTATGAGCTTTTGGGTTATGGATATAGTTTCTCTATATCTAGTGTACATTTCATTTGTTTTTTGAACCAAAGTACTTCATGAAAATATCAAAAATAATTGAATATTGTTACTAATTTGTAAATTAATGTGTTATTAGGGTGTTATTAGGGTATTTTATTTTAGAAACACCTTAATACTGAGTTCATTCACAAACCTTGACATCTGTTTGGATTTACTGTTTAATGACCTAGTTTAATTGTTTTACCTTAAAAATACTTTGCTGAGTTACATGAGAGGCAATTTATATATGCTGTGAAAGACAACATCATCAACTCATGAACCATCTTATTGTTATTAACTTAGTGTCCTTAATTTTTAATATTTTTGCTGATATATATATATAATGAAAACACATTGAATTTAGCAGAACTGTTTGAGAATTTGAGTTAGAAATGAAGAAAAGTGATTGACCTTTAAGAAAAATTGACACACAGAGGTAGGAACATAAATCTGACAAGCTTGCAAAAAAATCAATGAAGCAATAAAATCTTTTATAATGTGCTTCACCTTGAATGACAGACCATTTCGTTTGGACAAATCAGTCTTAAGTAATAATTTCAAAGTATTCATACATTTTCTTCTGAATTCTCCCATCTGCGTTTGGACCTATCTACATTAGTTTTTGCAGACACTTTCTACAGGCTAGTATTCCTAAATACCTGTCCAAATAGAATCTGTAACCCAATGATCCTAAAATAATTGAGCTATTGTTCTAGCAGTATCCTGAGTGCATTTAAGAGTATTACATTCATGGAAATCCATTGACAAGAAAATAATTGCCAATGACTAACAATACTCTGTATTCCTTTTGACATTTTCCACAGAGACAAATAGGCAAGAGATATCAAACTTATTGTGGGACTGGATGCAATTTAAGTTGCATCTAACTACTGTTATTCCCATTCAACAATGATGCACAGCTAACCTGTTGCTTGGAACTGGGTCCTTGCCCAAGTAACTCTGTTAAGTGGTGAAGTAACTTATAAAAAAGAAGAAAAAAAAAAAAAAGAAATCAAAAATCAAATAAAAATATTTGTAGCCAGTATTAACGACAAAGTCAGTTTATCTGAAGTAGGGTTCACTGTACATTGTATGTAAAGTAATGCAATACAACTGACTTCCTATTCAGAATTCTTACACATTTGGGAAAACATTCAGCAAGGTCCAGGTTTTCTACTCTTTTCTTTCTTTCTTTCTTTCTTTCTTTCTTTCTTTCTTTCTTTCTTTCTTTCTTTCTTTCTTTCTTTCTTTCTTTCTTTCTTTCTTTCTTTCTTTCTTTCTTTCTTTCTTTCTTTCTTTCTTTCTTTCTTTCTTTCTTTCTTTCTTTCTTTCTTTCTTTCTTTCTTTCTTTCTTT
>CM021698.1:13063449-13086911 GCA_011074415.1 Stictonetta naevosa | reverse complement strand
CTTCCTTCCTTCCTTCCTTCCTTCCTACCTTCCTTCCTTCCTTTCTTTCTTTTTCTTTCTTTCTTTCTTTTTCTTTTTCTTTCTTTCCTAAGAATTTAAGAATTTCACAGATATTTTCCATATTAATGAAAACGGTCTGTATTTATTATTATTATTATTAATTATTATTTCTGTGCTTTTTATGGTAACATTTAGCTATATATTTACCAAAGAAATACTCTTGACCTTGGAATAACACCCAAAGGTCTAATACAGCAATGTCCTCTGAATGACTTGTGAAGTAACATAGTGGAAAAACTTGTGTAACCTGAAGGCACTTAGTCATATGATTCTGCAGCTGTCTTATTGTCAAATGCAGATTTATTTATTTATTTATTTATTTATTTCTCTTTTGGAAACATGAATTCTCTGCTATGAAGGGTTTTCTTTACTCACTACTACAATTTATGGTTATTTAAAGATGCGTGATACTCTTATTTTAGCGCAATCTTTAAATTCATGGAGACTTTACATTAAAAGAATGCTAAGAGTTATTTTACTTTTCAGCTGATGTGTATTGCATGGAATAAGAAACTCAGGAGTTTTATATAGCTATAGTGAAAAACAAACAACAACAACAACAAACAAACAAACAAAAACAGTGGTTTACAGAAGGATTAACAGCTCTCAGGTGCTGACCAAACTGAATTGTTCTTCAGGGTACAAAGTACCCTGTCTACTCCTGTCTACTTTGAAAACTGGTTGCAGAAGCCTTGGTAGTCTGATTAGATGGGTGCGCGGGGGGCTGACTTCCACAATAAATAACAAGAAGCTTGCAATTTAGTTACTTTGCAAAATGAAGAACCTTACATCGAAAGGGAAGAAGTTTACAGTACAGTTAAACACTCCCAGACTTAGCAGCTGGGAGTCTCAACAAAGTACTGTTCCCCTGTACTATATACAGAAGCAAGAAAGAGCAGCATGACAAAGATCAGATATTAGGCAAATATATGACTTCTGGCATGCCAAAATGCTAACATCCACAACTTAAATTCCACTATTGTTATTGTTGTTGTTGTTACAAAAACAATAGGAGAAAAGAATTATATCAATGCCTTAGAGTGCAAGATTTTATTTCTGGGTAAAGAATTATTTGTTTTCCTAAAACAATAGGTCAACCAGGGTAGAAACATTGAGTTTCATTTGACTTAACTTTCAGCAAAATGGGAACTCCTCTTCCAGTTATTATGGAAATGAGCACGCATTTGCTGTGGTGTTAATTTATTCTGTCAGAAGAACAACTAATTTGCCAGGATACTAGGATCAAAAAGAGAGATAGACAGATAGAGATAAATATTTTTAATATGATATTTCTCCTGTAGTCTGCATTGCTTTCTGGAATTTAAGATATTAATACAAGCTCACAGCTGAAAGTTCATATGCGGATTGAAATAGACAGGCAGTGGAAGCTAAGGGGAGATGATTTTATGTTTATTAGGAATTATGGGCATTTACACTTCTAGCAAATATTTTGGCATGCATTTTAAAGGTGATATATTCCGAAACTTATTTGACACAAAGGTAAGAATCTGGAGTCTCTTATTGCTGTTCCATAAACCACTATATCTCTCAAATACTTCATAAGAAAAGCTGTCAGCAGGATCACAGCCTATGACACTTGGATTTCAGTTGTATCACGTGTGAACAATTCAAATTAGATGAATAACACAGGTCTTATGTTCTTTAATGTTGTAGAAAAGCTGTAAAATACACAGGCTTGTTTTCTATAACAAGACAAATAAATCATGCATGTTATCTGGGAGGATGTTTGTTTTGGAGCCTATCACAACTAAACCTATATTTCTCTATTCTGTACAACATTAACTCACCCTTTCTAAACAAAAATTGCTCAAGTTCTGTCTGGATGAAGTATATTGACATTACACATGCAATATGTCATTTCAGGAAAGAATATGAAAACCTAAGAGAAGAAGAAGAAAGTAAAACAAAGAGCTGTATCTCAGGGAATGACTTATAGCAGACTTATGATGTCTCTCCTACCATCATATAAAATGGTGCTTTCAATATCATATTTTATCCCATGGATTCAGAACTACTTGCAGATTAATTTATCCAAACCACCGGTAGTGATGCAACTCATTGCATTTGGCTGATACTGAATTAGAGTGGTGATAACCACATGGCCACATGTATTTTCAGAACAATGCCTTCCTTGAAATGCTTGTTTTGCTAAAGTGGATGCTGCTACTTTTTCTTCTAAACTTCCCTGTTTCAAGCAAGCCTCGGAAAAGAATAATTGCAGGACAGCAAGGAGCATTTGCATGCATAGAGGCCACAGTTCAACACAGAGAATACCAAATATTTTGTCAGAGTGAATAAATGTGCCTCTACATAGTTTGCACAGTGAAATACAGACTCTAAAAGTATCTGAAGGAACCTCTATGTACGCTTGGCCTTCACTTCTAAACAATATGTGCATCTTGTACAAAATACTTTAAAATATGATTTAAAAATGGTCATTTGGCTGGAAGATAAGAAATTAGTCAGACATTTCTAGGAAAAAAGAATTATTTCTCTAAAAGCTTTCTGTCTTCTTTTTGAAGACAGATCTGGTGAGACTGTCAAAAATTGGCCCCAGACATAATACAATTGATGAGCAGGGAAAATAACACTGTAGGAAAGAAAAAAAAAAAAAAAAAAAAGTTCCTTTTAGGATAATTTATTCAATGACTGTAATTTTCACATTTTTTATTCCTCTCCTGCTTTTATTTATTTTTCCTTAATGAGCAAACTTCAGTGACACTAAATGTTTATTCCTCTCAATTGCTCATCTCTATCTTCATAGAGTGTGTGTGTGTGTGGGGGGGGAGTAAAAAAAGAAAGATATGAATTCAATAGAAATAGAAATACACAAACCAGAACCCCCCTACAATATTCTCATGATGTTCCTGTTTTATTCAGTTATCCTTTTATTTTCTGATAAAGGCTTTTTCACTGGAACGTCTGCCTACATGCCTTTTACCAGGCAAATGGCCTTTTAGCCAGTTCACAAAAACCTAATTACACTTCTCCTCTTGCTCTTTAGTAAGGTCTTAAGTTGAGGCAAATATGATCTGCGGCAGATGGCGGTGCAGCTAACGAAGCCCTGGTCAGCATGGGACAGAGCAATAACTGCTGCCCAGCTAGGGTCAGTGAGCTTGGCCCCAAATTCAGCTAATAGCACCACCGAGCTCTGCCGCTGTTCTGGCACAACAGCAAAACCCAGCCCTTAGTTCAGGCGCATATGCTGTGAAGAACTTTAT
The DNA here is from genome assembly GCA_011074415.1 of Stictonetta naevosa. NCBI lineage: Eukaryota > Metazoa > Chordata > Aves > Anseriformes > Anatidae > Stictonetta > Stictonetta naevosa. The sequence goes on along the minus strand of CM021698.1, from coordinate 13,083,609 downwards.
TCACCTGAGCTCTTTTAATAACCCTCCATCACTATGAGATATCTGACCACCGGGGACTTGCCTGGCAAGTCTAACAAATTAGGGCTGCCGCTACAAGTAAACAGCTATGCCTGCCAGTTATCTCCATCTGCCCAGCACTGCCAGGTTCATTATGAGCATCAGGAGATGGAGTTAAACAGATGGCAGGAAATGTGCCTGGCCCTTGCACTCAGGAGAGGGGGAAGAGAGGCAATTGCTTTGCATAACATCCCTTTCTCTTCATTACTTTACATTATAATATGTAAATAAAGTCACACCAGGAGCAATTTAAAAAGCACTTAGCATTGAAATATAAGGGTGCTACACGGAGGGAGAGAGAAAGGAAAGGATGAATTTTCAGCTGTTTGCAAACCATAGTTTGGTCCCCTCCTCGCCATCCCCAAAGAGATTTCAAGGGCTGCTTTTATTTCTGACACACTAAATGAAACTCTTTCTGAACATGGCTCTTGTTCCCTTTCCCTGGCTGTCTCCAAGGCCCGCAGGAACCTGTCAATCAGGCAGCTTGCAGGAAGGCCTGCAGTGTGCACGAGAGCATGAAGAGTACATGGCGTTAAACTGCCACGCTCTGCTCAAAATCCTTCTTTGCAGCAAGGCTGCAAGCTGGTGGAGACATCATTAAACATTGCCTTATACAGGACTAAAGAAAATCATACTGTTTTCATTGGGAAATATTAAAATCTTTGGATTAAAATGGGGACACAAATAACACTGCATGGGACTGATATCTCAAAGTAGAAAACTAAATTCCATGCACTACCGCAGACCTCTCAGAGGATGCTATTTTCCTTGCTGCTTCTGAGACTAAGTAAAGATAAATATTACCTAGAAACTGACAGCTGATATCAATGGACATAAGGAATTTTGTGGGATTCTTTTTGTCTGAGCATGGATACAAGCTTTCTGGAAAGGGGCCCATCTTTTTTATACATTTCTGTTATGCTTAACAAACTGAGATCCTCCTCTCAGCTGATGCCTGCAGTTGCTGCTGTTATACAAGACACAAAAGGAAAGGGGTGAGAGGAGAAGGCTGACATGCAACAAGGGTGAAAAAGCTTGGCTTCAGTAGACTGAACCAGTGTGAATCTGATGAGCTGATCCACCAGATTTTACCTCTTACAACACAAATTAAGGGAGTGGGTAGCACAACAAAAAGCAACTAGTAAGGCAAGACATGGAGACAACAGTACATCAAGCAAGATTTTCCCCTTTACTGAAACATCTGGAGTCAACATAAACAACTGTAAAATGCATGATATTCGGCAGGATTTAAACAGCTAAAAATGAAATTTGAACAGCTTGCCAGAGGAAAGGCACTGCAGAATCTGATCATACTGGGTCCAGCACAGGTCCAAGTCATGTTTCAAATCCCCAACAAACACTGGAGGATAGACGCTTGGATATAGAAGCTTGTGAATACGATGCATGTGAACATGCGAATCAGAAGGCTACCAAGTAACATCTGCCAGTGAGCTCTCTCCAAAAGGGAGTTATATACCTCAGTTACATGTCCAGTAGTAGCAGTCTGGTGTCCCTCCTGCTCCAGCTGAGAGCAGATGTTCAGAGGCCAGCAATGAGTGTTGTATTTTAAGAGAATTGTGTGGAAAAAAAAAAAAAAATCTCTCACGAAGAAAAGGAAAAAAATGTTTTCCACTTTCCAGCTTTCCAGATCTTGATGCTAAACTGCTGGATTTCAGGATGGCTAGCAGCCCGGGCTACCAGATGTTCAAAAATCCCAAACAAATGACCATGGTGTCTATACAGAGCAGCTCTACTTCACACCAAGGGGAAAGCTGTTCTGCTGTGCACAGTCCAGACTTGTCTGTGATACATCAGGCTTGTCACGTACATGCAGATCTTCTGTTTGTGTATGATAGCTCCAAAAATGAGACACATAAAAACTACTGCCTGTGAACCTGCCAGCTTTGACAGGTTTGAGTCTGGAAGTCTGGAAACAGTGTATGGAGTGAAAAGGTTCCTCTGTTCTTAGAGTAGCAGACGTTGGTACATCCGAAGTTGAAGGCTCAAATCTTCCATGACTTCTTGGTAACAAAATTCAGAAAACAGGATTTTTTCCTTTTAATCATCTTTATCACCTTAAAAAAATATACTCCACATCCTCTCATAAAAATATAGAGTCAATTTATTTTCCGTAAACATCTCTCCATGCTTCCTCAGTTGTTCCTTTTATTATCTAGTTTCCTACTTTTGGTCACATAATTCATCATACTGATCTTCTGTATTTAACAGTGATGATGATGATGATTTTGATGACCTGATTATTATATCCTAAGCTTTTATTTGTTATGATCTGGATTCTATTCTACTGCCTTTACCAAACCACAGTTCCAGCTTTTGCAACGTTTATGCACAACAGCTCTGGCTGCTACACACCCCTGTTATTTAAGCCAGTAGTGAATCCCTTCACATCTCCCTCCATGGAGGGTTCTTAGGGTCTCATGTCCTGCATAGGAATTGCCTCTACATAGAATACAGGGATTAACTGATATTCTTGCTATTAATTAGTCTAAGTATTTTTTTTGGACATTTTTTTGCCATTATCTTCTACATGGTTTAGAATTGTGGTTATATTTGGTATATGCTGCTCTCATTGTCAAACTTAATTATATTGTGGCCACTATTACATAGTGGTTTGACAGCAGTTCATAAAGCAGTTCTTTTTTTTTTTTTTTTTTTTTTTAATTTGGAATCAGAGTCATCTGAGATAAGGTTCTCTCTTCTTGTGCTCCAGTTTGGAGTGGTGACTGCTTTCCTGCAGCTGCTTTTTGTGGATTTTTTTCTTATCCTACTGGCAATAAACTGGTTCATGGAGTTATTGGATTTCAGGCTGAGGTGGAAAGGACTATCTGGATTCATTCTCCAGCCATCCCAGGGGTGTGCTCCAGTATGCTGGGGAAGTTGTATACCACAAAAGAAACTATTCTTTTTCTTAATACACTGCACCGGTGTTCACTTCTGGCCATAAAAAATCTGCAGGTTTTCCTCATTGTTAACTGTCAAAAAAAAAAAAAAAAAAAAAAGTGCATTTACAGGATTATTTAGCTGAGCCAGGCTCAGAAAGGGCCTACATCTATATATCTAAATGAGATCTAGCTGAAATAGTGATGTGGTTACTATTTGCTCTTCAATTGCCTGTACACTTTTGTGCAGAGCACAGAGGTTCTCATGCCATCTTATATCCTATCAGCATCGCATGCTAACAAATCTCTGAATGCCTGTTTAAAGATAAATAGTTAGATGGAAAGGTACAGATACAGATAAAATGGACCAATAGATCTAGTATATATATACAAAGACACTGTCTAAAAGCCTTATAGTACACCAATTAGAGATGTAAATATGATGTAACATTTCAACCACATACAAAACCTAATGAAACCACATTAATCAGGCTCTATGAAATGTTCGCACAAGTTTCCATACATTCCAAACAATCCTTTTCAATCCTCTGTAAAAGTCAGTCACAAACCCTGTTGGCTTCTAGTGATTTAAGACTTTAATTAACACCTGGACTTTTTTTGGAGTTACAAGGGAGCTGTTTGCTTCAGGGTCCTGGGCATGCAGAAGGTTCATGATTTGGCTCTAGAAAGGTGTCAGAAACTGATGGGATCTTTGGCTCTGTGCTACTGTCTCTGCAGCATCATTCATCACAACATTCAGCAATGACTTTTACAGCAAAATCTTTCATCTATACTGTCACTACGAATAGTTTCAAGCTTTATTTGTATTTTACATCAGGAATTGAATGAGAAAAATGAAGGAAAACAAGGATTTGAACAGGGACCAGAACACGTGTCTACTTATCCTGAACTGAAGATAACTTTTGCTCTAGCATGTTTTTAAAAGCCTGATAGCAACCTCCGCTATTTTAATTAAATAGACTTGCATTTAATTAGCAGGTAAATTGATCTGATGCACCTGCAAGTGTCAATACATATTTAAATGAAGCTATTTAATATAGGCAAAAGTCAAGAACATTGGAAATATAATTTCTACATTATTTAGATTAATCATAGATATTACAATTTGCTAAAATAGAAAATTTTAAAAGTATATATCCTGGCTCTGAAGTTCATCATCAGAAGGCAGCAGCCATGCTTTTATTGTACCTTGTTCTGCAGCTTTATGGAGCATGTCAACATTGTCTCTCATGCCTTGTCATTAACAGGCTGAAACACCTTCTATTATTTATTGCTGAGATTAGCTGCTCTGTGGAGACGAGGTTTCACTGTATCCCACTCTGTCTGCTGAGACAGCTGTAATGGCTACGTGCACCTGTCTCACAATAACCACCAGCAGGAAACTAGTATTGTTTATTGCTAATGAGGCATATAATTGCTGCAGTTAATACAGATTCTGTGGTTACTAGGTAGAAGGAAGAAAACTGCAGTGAAACTGGACAGGGTAACAAACAGAGTGAGCAGTGTCTCCAGCATTTAATTTAGCTCTAACAAGGCAGTTTGTGTTAGATCTCAACTGATTGTTGAAGAGCACTTACTGATGTTAATAAGCATAATAATCAACTATAACTGGCATAAATTAATTTGGCATTACAATACAGAACTAATAAAATGGGTAATCATTATACTCTTTAAATTATATTAATGTGCACATTCAACCATATCAAATGGAACTGTTCACCAATATAGCAATAGTAAATTAATTTCAAAGAAATGCAATGCAGCAAGCAACCCCTAATTGCCATTTAATAAGTATGGTAATATCTCTTTAATTTAGTTACACTGTCCTGTTGAAAGTCAAAAAACTAAAGTATGTAGAGATAGGAAAAAAAATACGCTAAAGTGGTTTGACATGACTGATTGACAGAAAGCTCTGCAATTCTGCAAACTCCTTCCTCTAGGTTTGGTTCTTTCTATGCTACAGTCTCCCTCAGACCTCCAAAGTCCACCTTGCTTTCGATTTGATTTTCAGATTGATCTAGACAGCATTGACTAAGTGTGTTCAAGTGTTTCATTAACAGATTAAGGGACAGGAAAAAATAGAGACATGCCCTACCCATCCCGAGTCTCACAAATCACTTTAAGATACTACTTTGGAAGGAGGTTAAACTTTTTCTATAGCTAAATGTATGTGGTACTCCCAGTACAAAGGCCAAGGTAAACAGAACATGCATTTCAGCTCTCAGTTAGTACTGGAGCTTCAACATACTCCTTTTAAAGCTTTGCTGCTCTGCAAATAAGCCAAAGGGGCAAGGAGATATTAATTAAAGAGACAAAGCAAAGAATTTCCAGCTGCTCCTGCAGTAGTCCTACAAGAGAACTGGATGTTCTTAAGTGTTTTTTTTTTGTTTGTTTGTTTTTTTTTTCGGCAAATAAAAAGGCTCCTATTTTTCTATTTCAAATGTATGTATCTCTAAAAAGGTTTATTGCCTTGCTTGTTTCAGTCAAGGTGTGGGTGGCAATTATTTGCCGATATATTTATTTTGGTTTTAAAATATCACACATCTCACAAATCACTCCTTAGCATTGTCCTGATCCTCTTTCTACATTTCAGTATTTGAATACCAGCAGAGCAACTGGTTGTTATTATAAAGAAGAAAGACATCTAAGGAAAGCAGCAATAAAATGACAAAGCAGGTGACAGGCTGGAGCAGTTGAGCTGTTAAGAGGGGAGGGGGAGGGGGAGCCGGCGTGGGAGTGGGAGTGGGGGGGCGGGGGCCAAAACAAGGGGGGGGGGAGGGGAAGGGGGAGGAAGGGCAAAACTCTGAACTTTCTGTAATCCATTCCAATCATCCTTGTAGAACTTTTGGATCCAGCTGAACTGTGAACTGGTTGCAGGAATAGATGCAACCTCTTTGAAGTAATTTGGTATCAGCCCATTAAAAAGGTGTGAAGGGAACAATAGATCTGCCATATAAGTCTTCAAAAATAACAGGTTGAAACATCTCTTATTTCCATCTACTATTTTCAGCCAAGAAGAAAATATATTTTGGAAAGTCTTTGTGCCCAGAATACTTGAAAGTTTTACTGATTGCATCTCAGTTGCTTTCTGATGCTAACCCTCAAGATGCCTATGAGATTTGAAGCTACTAATTGTAACCGGTTTAGGCAAAGCTGCTAAAGACAAGTGATTCAGCAAAGTGCTTTAACAGTCAGGTAGTTGTTCGTCTGAGCTTTCTCCAAACAGCTTTCAGGAATAAAAATCAGAGGAGATTCTCTTCTTTCAGTCAACAGGACTAGTTGAACGTTCAGCCATGTCTCCTGGGGATGAAGCAGGGGGAAATGTATATAAAATCAGCTAATTTTGGAGACAGCTAATCTGCCTCTTTTCTACCGGGGATTTAGGAAACTGGAATTGTCATTATGTTGTCACTTTATATGTACAGTAAAATATGTCTTAATTCCCACTACAAGAATCAGCATTCTCATTGGATTATTTTGATAGGAGGACCTGTCCTTTACGAGATGAATTAGATTTTTCTTCAGAAAGAAACATCCTAATTCTAAAATGTGAACATATTACTTTTACCATTAAAAATAAGTCTAATGCTTTATTTTTGGATCTCCCATAGTGATTCTGCCTGACGTAAAAACCAAGCACAGCTGCAGTAGACTGTTGCTTGCTTCTCTTTCTGTCTGACTGAGTCTATCCGTAAATACCAGACCATGACATACTTGTGTATATGATATAGTCAGTGTAGTAAATCTGTTTTGTCTTGCGAAGGCCTGTTGGTATATTTATGTGGAGTTCTTTCTGCTCTTGGCAGATTATGCTGGGCCACAGGAAAAGAACCATGGCCTTCATGTTATAATCCACCATGAGAATGTTTTCATGCACCTAGCACAAAACGCTTGCTAGGATTGTCCTCATAATAGCCCATCTGTTGACTTGGAGAGAAACTATCCCATTACTCTTGACTCTGATATATTTTCTTCCTTCCAAATCACCTTCCATTTGATACCAACCTGTATAAAAAGGTTCAGCAAACAAAAGTGGGAAAGGGTGGAAGGGTGGGGTGTTTTGGTTCATGTGGGGTCAAAAATAATTATTTATCAGTCATGACAGAGGAAGCTACTATTTCAGAGAAGAAGCTTTTGTTTACAGCCATTTTCCTCTTTTTTTTTTTTTTTTTTTTTTTTTTTTCCTGTAGGTGGGAGCTTTTATATCATATGTATCATATACTAATTTATTTATATAATAATCCATACCAAAATTTTCTGGCAAATAATTTTTCGGATCGGCCAGGTTGGATGGGGTTTTGACCAATGCAGTCTAATGGAATGTGTCCGTGCCCATGACAGATGACCTCCAAGGTCCGTTCCAACCAAAACCTTTCTATGATTTCTTGAAGTCTGATTAATTCAAAGCTGCTGAAATTCATTAATCTGGATCAGGCAGGATTGAAAGAAATATAATAAATGACATCATCAGGATGACAAAAGTATTTATTTTGTACTGAAATCCCACAAACTTTCAGTCCTTCCTTCAGAGGACGTGGAATAAGAACAGCCGCAGGCCCACAGCTGGCTCTGTTGACGGGTGTTCAATGCCATCTAGTGGTTTTAGAAACGAATAGTTTCTATGTTGTAGCCTAAAAGTGAGGGGGAACATGGGATCCTTATGGGATCGTAAAACTTTTTTCCTTATCACCTCTATTGTTTTATTATTATTATTATTAGTAGTAGTAGTAGTAGTAGTAGTAGTATTAGCATTACACTTAATTCTGCTTTATCAACACACTTTGAAATGATACCATTAAGAAAACTGTTTTTCTTGATCTATGACTATGCACGACCCTTGAAAACTATTATGTCAGACATTATGCTCTCTATTTATTGTAAACCAATAGGTTTAAAAATCAAGTAGTTATTTTTGGAAACATAAGATTCTGACCATAACTGAACCAGTTATCACAGACAGAAATAATATTGACATTTTTATGAACAGGACCAAACTTAGACATCACCATTCTTTTACACCAAACATGAGCTTCTTTTTTGTCACCATTATCCCACAGATTCTGAACTAAAGTAGCATAGTGGCCATACATTTTTTTTTTTCCCCACTATTAATGTGATATTTTTTTCTAAGAAAACATTTATTATTTACATGAAAGCCTATCAAGGGACTTTATAAGCAACACAATCCTGTAGATCAGTTGGATAAAAATTATATTGCAAAACAATTTGTTCCCTTCTCCAGTGTACCAGTATTGTTTTCATTTCAATTCATGTGAAAATTTTACTTTTGTATCTATATAGGTATTTTCAATTTTTCTCTCTCACATACAAAAAAACAAAAATCCCAATGGAAATGTTAGGCTCAATCATATTTGCTTAACTTTATTTTTAAAGGACCTTAATAATTATTTACCATGTTTGTTACCTCTAAGTCTTACAATAGTAGAAAGATCCATTAGCCCTAACTCAAAGCTTAACGCAATTCTGTGCAATCTCCTTACATGGAAAAAAAAAAAACAAAAACCAAAAACCAAAAAAACTACATATGTCCTGTATGGCAAAATAAAATAGGAATTGGGTGAGCCTGAGTGTATCAGGCTCTTTTTATGTCACTTAGATAGTCTCGTACTATAAAATGTACCAAATTTCCTTTTAAATATCCTATGTCCTCATACATTTACACACTATTAAAGCAGAACTAAATTTTGTGGTAAATACCAGAAAGCTGTTTTAGGATAATTTATACAAGACAGATCTACAAATAAATGGTGTTTTTTTTTTTTTTTTTTTTTTTTTTTAAAGAGAGTATACCAATCATTATATTTAAGTTCCATAAGCAATAATAGTGAAAATTTACATCACAATCATTCTATTCATTGCCATTAATGAACTAGCAAATTTCAAATGGAAAACCAACAGGAAAAAATAAAGGGTGTTCTTTTGCAGTGCTTGTCTTGGAACTAAACATATTTTTATTGTATGTGTGGATTCATTTTTTTCTCGTTTTTATTTCTGATTAGACAACAGAAAAGCATGTAAGTAGATTATCTATAAAAATGTATAAACATTTCTGCTTACTCTAACGTATTTTCCTACCTGGCAAGCCCTGAAACTTATCTCTGTGATCTTCATGAATTCTGCAAATTTAATGTTTTCTAACCGACCCTATAAAGAATTCATCCCACCCTTTCTGACCTATGAGAAGATGACCTTTTACAAGTCCTGTTGTTCTTGGATTCAGAAGAGGAAATCCTAAATTTTGAAAATCCTCTTTAAGTGAATATAAAGTAGAAATTCTAAAGTCTGTGTTCTACCTATAGTCAAAAGGAGGGAGAACAGTGCAGATTTAAATCTAGAGATACTTTTGTTAACTCTAACACATATAAGGTATAATTAAGTTTTAGATAACTATTGTAAAACCTCTTCCAGCTGTTCCACAGATGGCTGTCCTCTCTTCCATAAACAATTTCAAGTACTCTAGAAATACAGAGCACTTCTCAGGCACATAGAATAAGGGAACGGGCTTTGGAGGCCAACCTCTTCACCTTCAATGGACAGCAATCCACAGAGAAGTAAGGCCCAAAACATTAGCAGTAACATGAGAATAGATGTCTGAGGAACAACAGCAATGGCCGTGCTTGGAAGTATTCAACACTCTGTTAGCCACTTGAGGTTATTTCCCCTCTACCAATTAAAGCAAATAGGATAAACAAAAAATATTATGCATGTAATATGTGAGAGGAAAAATATAAAAGACACAGGTCTACCCTCAGACTCTGTCAAGGTAGGCTTGTTAGGTCTCTTCTGAGAGCTCTTCCTCTAACAGGCTCAAGACTTCTCCCAAGAGAATTCATTGACTTCTTTATTTTTTTCCACTGACCTCCATTATCAGAACTCCCCTAGGCTCGGACTCCCGAATCTGGTTCCCTTTTTATCTTATATTATGGATATGTTGAGATACTGGCTGAATGATGGTCCTTAGCCCATAAACCAAGCCCATCTTCAAAAAGAAGTTTTCCCTATCATTCATTGAATTACTCATCTGAACATGTGGGAGTGTGGCCACAGGGGTCGACAAGCCCCATGGTTGGTGATAACATCAGACTCTTAACGATGAGGCCATCAGGGATGTAAAGAGTTTAGAGGGCACAAAGAGGGGTGATTCAGGAGACCTTGCCGTCTCGGGTTGCTTGTTCTCCAGCCGTTGGGGCATGGGGGTTGCTGGGGGTTTGCGGTTGCCGGGCAAATTTGTTGACCAATGTGAGTTAGAAAGTACTGCTGTGGGGGAATGGTATAAGAAGGGAGCCTGTCCTAAATACGGGAGGGCAACAGGTATGTCATCAATAAAGAAGTAGCGGCTACTGATCCTAAAAACACCCTGGTGTCCGTGTGGTCATAACCCCACATGAACATTCTGTTCCGGAGGCTGAGTAGAAATTTGCGAGGTCTTTTTCATCTAGTCCAGCACTGCAAGTCTGTCTGTCAGTTTCCTTGCTGCCCTGGGAGCTACTTTGCATTTCCCAAAGGAGGAAGTTTTGTGTTGGAGAACTCTGATCCTGATCACCCTTCTGCCAAGGTAGGTCCATGTAACTCATTTTATGAAAACAAGAACAACAATAAAAACTCTATGTTTAATAAACCTACTGCTTAACATTCTTTATGCTGGATTATCCACATTTCTCAAGCACTCACCTATGTAATTTGCCTACTTCTTTTCAGATATTTCTCACTAGCACTCCTCCAGGTAGCTTTAATATTTTGGGTGCTAGATACAGGACACCTTTATCATACACACACACTGAAAAAGTATTTTAGGACTCATCAGATTTTCAGGCAAATTCTAAGAGCTGAAAAATTTATTATGGGGATATTTAGCTTTCATTAAATCTCAAGAAAATGGCAGTGTTTGCTTAGTCTGGTGATGTTCCCAACGTATTAACATCTACAGAGGAGTCTCTCTGGGAAGCCATCTGGTATGTTACAGCACAGTATGTACTGTCTTTCCTTGATGCCAAATACATGCATTCAATTAATGCTAATCATCTGCTACTTCTATGCCGTGATACGGTAGTGTTTTTCTGGGGGGGGGGGGGGGGAGCTTCCCCTTTTCCTGAGTAGTCTTAGCCAAGCTTTGCATAATCACCTTAGGAAACACTGGTGCTGAAAATTTGTTTTCCTTCCCAGACAGCAGCATACCAGTGGGGTCTGACACAACCCTTGCTTGCTGATGAGGAGGAAGTGGAAATACAATAGCATTGCTTTCTCTCACACATTCACAGCTGGGCTCCCAGACTCAATCAGAAAACAAAAACATAAACAAACAAACAAAAATTACATAGCTTACAGAAATGTCATCAGGACTAGAGAGGTGATGATCTAGGAACAACAATTGCTCAAAGAACAGCTGTTATCATCCGCAGAGACTCTAGCAGTTCCACCAGAGAAACATTTTAGCCAGTTTTTCCTCATCACCATAGAAAAACTTATTTCAGGTATGGTTGTGAGAGAAGGCAGAAACAGCTACTTTAATGCTAAAGACAATGCACAGAACAGCAAAATTGCATTCAAGATGACACAAAGATTGAAACAAGCTTTTAATCATAATTATATTGCATACCAAATAATAAATTAAATTAAAATAAATGTAAAAAGGAGAAAAAATGCCAAAAACCACTTACTACACTCTTGACTTTGACAGTTCATCACTTTTCCTTTCATATTTTACAATTAAGTGAACCTACACTGAAAGTTGAATCTGTATTCCCCACCCCCTTGCTGCGATCAAGACACCATCAGATCAAGATGAAGTGAGTTCAGACCAACAGTACCAGAGAACATTGTTGGATGGCCCTGCACCAGAAGCGCAGACCATTCTAACACCTATAGGAAAATGCAGTCCTAAAATAAAGTAACTAAAATCCCCACAGAAACAGCAGTGTATCTAAGAATGACAGATGAAGAGTTTTGCTAGTTTTACACCCCTGATATAGTATGGTCAAGGTTGGTTAATGTGGCAGAGTGAGGAAAAGAGAAAAATGTGGCCTTGTGGAGACTACAAGACTGATGTCACCTTTCTGTGCTCCTGTCCTTGCCTGGCCTGTGGCAACAGCTTTGGAGAGATTCCCAGTAGGAAGAGGCAATGCAGCACACATGGCCCATGTTGCTTTCTCATTTCTTTCCCCATTCGCACTGTCACCAACCCGACTTCTGTATCCCCATGTAACGGTATCACTTCTTGAGCACTACCAGGGATTTGCTGAGCTGAGTACCTGCTTGCCTGTGTAACACATTGACCTCTGTATTGCTTGTGTGTGTCCTTTCTCTGTGTCCAGGCTAACGGGAAGAAATGTGAAGGTGCCAGTGTTTCTGGGCTGGTGGGGCTGCCCCCAGACGTGATATGTTCAGAAACTGTTTCTGTAGGGATCAGGCTCAGGCTCAGAAACCAAAAAGGTCCTGGATGGCTCTCCTCCTACTCCTACCAGACCTTTTGGGGAATCACTTGGCAGAGCTGGATGTGGCTTTTGGTTGCTCCAAAAGCCTTTGAGACCGCAACATTCAGTACCTGACTTGTTGACTCTGAACATGTACTGAACGTATACTGCTCACAGGAAGACAAAACAGAACTGAACTGCACTGGACCATTTTGTATACTTCAGAGAATCTGAATAAAGCAAAAGAATAACAAGATGTCCCTGTCTTTACTGCATTCTACAGTAAAGAATCCATAACTGCTGATTCCGTTGTTAGTTATAACAAAGATATACAAAGAATGGTCAGTTTCATCAAATTTAGGATAAATCTCTGAACATTCTGTTGGTAAGTAGGTTGTATTGTGGTGATGTTTCAGTGCAGACAAACCAAAGGTTTCTCAAAATAGTAGCACACAAATGTGCCTTTACACAGGGAAATAAGGAAGCTGTTTTCTCAAGTTAATGTTAAACTTGAATAAACAGTCTCTAGACATATTTAAGCTACCGCTCTCATTGTATAAAAAAAAAAAAAAAAGAGAGGAAGATTCAACTGAACAATTAATATGTATAGATATCTGAAGTCCCATTAGAGTGATGATAGATGTTTTTAAGCCAGGTAATACTGACACCCTCTGGAGTCAATATTCCATTCTACCTGTGTCATGTTTGCTTCTCTGCATGCAGGACTTTCCTCCACATACGGGTTTGTGTTCTACGAATTGTTTCTTAAAGCAACTCTTTGCTCCCTCTTGTGGCCTTTAAGCAAAGTATGTTCCTTCTTGGAATCCAACTGGATTTTACCTTTCCTGGCATATAGTTGATGTTAACTATGATGGACATAATGTTGGGTCATGAGTTCTATGCATTAAATATACTTCCTTCCAAAATACTGTAGAAGAATGCTACATTTAAGTCCAAATATATCTACATGTCTATTTCGTATTTAAATAAAAATTAAAGTAAATTGAAATATATTTAAACAGAACTTTTCCAGCAAACATTAATAAAATTTTGACTGTTTTCTAGAAAAAAATATTTTCAAGAATAGATCAAGTGCTCTCTAAATAACATCAATTTTTATTTTTTATATGTAAGAGAACAAAAACTTTTTTAATATGTTGAATTTTTTGTATAATTGAGTTTTCATGTACTAAATACAATCTGTGGTCTGGCCACACCAGGCACAATTTGTATTGCTTTTCTTCTGATGTGCACTGAATGTGGGTACATACCCTGTGAATGCAGAGAGAATGGGAATGAGATGTAGCACTTACACAAGTGAAGTGACAGAATTCATTATTCCTGTGGCATATCAGTCGTCATGCTGTTGGCTGTGCACACATTTCTCATGGATGCAGAATACTGATAGGAGATACTCTTTTTATAGTTTTATTTCTCTTTTTATGTTTACATAACACATTCTCAGTGGGCAAAAAATATAACCTCAACAGAGAGCTTCATTTTTCCCCCCTCATCATTATTCCATTAAATTATGCTAATATTTTTATATTTGTTATTTTAAACAATTCTCAACAAATTAGGGTGCAGATAAATAATCAAAGGCCAGAGGTTTTGCAGAGTATGTTGGTGACATCTGAGCCTCTCTAACTCCACATATGCACACTAATCTTTGACACGAATATGCAAAGTTAAATCAAGCCTCTTTCACTGAAGGCTACCTTGAACTGTATCATTTAACAACTAGCACCAGCTAATAATACGGATGTGGGAAGTTCCACTGACTGGCTCCCCAGGTACTGTGGATCTGCCAATACATTTTAAAACCTCCGTTACATGATAACATGTCTGAGTTTTAGGCAATTTTGCTGGCAGCCTCCCCAAAAGTACATGTATATATAATCTGTTACCAGGCTTTATCAACAGTAAATCAATTGAGTTCAGATCACCTGGCTCAACTTTAATGTTTTTCTTCTTAAGATTTCTTCTCTGGTTCTTAATTTTGCAGTTGAATATATGTTGGGCATGGCCATATATATGATGACAGTTTACAGAATACTCATTTTGTCCTCCAGATTCTTGGCTACAATGTCTTTAAAATATTTTGATTCAAACAATTTTCTTCGTTCCTGAGATAAGAACTCTGGAGAAGAGAGAGAGTCTGGAATTCTGTGATTCTGTGACTCCTTCTCTCTGCTTATGTTGCAAAGGCTTTTTTTTTTTTTTTTTTTTTTTTTTTTTTTTTTTTTAAATCCAGAGCTGAAAATCAGTCCAGATTACAAGGTTTTAGTGAATTAGCAGTGCAGCCTATAAAGCCTGGCTCCTGCTGAAATGCCCAGACTGTGAAGCTTCCAGGACCTGACAGTGTTCATTTTGAGATAAAACAAGCTCAGTTTTGAATTCCTGCTGTGAACAGTGCACTAAGGAACAAGAATCAAAGGTCTACTTGCTTGTCTGTATCTCAGTGATGACTAGCTACACAGGACAGAAAGCAGAGAATGAGATAAAATTATGCAGGGTATTTGTATGAAGCCTTAAAAAAGAGGGAAGGAAAACCCTCTCTAATTTGTCTTATAATGTTTTAGACTTCAAAGAGAAAACTCAGCTGGCATGGGCTGGATTATATTTGTGTGGGCATGAAGGCACTTATTCATCTTTGCAGAGTATGACTTGGCATTCACTGTCCAGCCTGCCAGTAGTAGAGATTTACAGTTATTTTATTTTAGAAGATCAACACCAACTAACTGACTTTATTATCATAAATCATTTAACATGGAGCTATACTTTCAGAGCTCCTCCACTGACACATTTCTCAGCTCAGCACAGTACATCTCAGAGCAGTCACACCATCAGCCTGGCAGACTGTATTATCCCTTGGGTTATCAAGTAAAGGAATAGTGTGGGACAGATAAAGGTAGTTGTACATCAAGATGCTGAAATATTCAGGAAAGATTTTTCCTTAGAGAATTCCCAAATACACTTTACTGTCAAGACAGGTGTATGGCCACTGAGTTATTTATTAGATAGCACTAACATGGAGGACTACAGTCAAGAGTCTTTAATTTGGAATATTCTTTTAAAGTGACAATTCCATTGGGAAACAATGACTAGTCTGAATTAATTTAGCTGATAAAATTAGCAGTTTGAATTTGTAGGAAACTTTATAATAATTCTGAGAGAAAAAATAATGAAGGCTTAATCAGCAGAAGGGACAGGAATTCAACTAGGATTGATGCAAAAAGGGTGAGATAGGAACAACTTCTACTAACTTACATGGTTTGCATTAGAGCTGCTCCAGGGAGCTAGGGTGAAAAGCATTAGTATCTTTTTCCTTATGTTCACTGCCATGCATGGAACTGAATTGGCTTGAATTGGAAGTTATGGTACAGATATAGCTATCATAGGGTGAAGGTGAAGGAGCAAGCAATACACTACTTGCCAACGCACTGTCACTGTTTCCTCAGCAAATGCCCAGTTTGGTCCATGGTAATATCATTTGCTCCCCAGATCCTCTGCACACCTAAAATAAATAAATAAACAAAAAACCACAGTGGCCAGGTAGCCAAGCCAGGGTAGACACATCCTGCTGTGAGATTCAGTGTTGTGCACTGTGGTCTGTTCTCTGCTACATGATGTGTGACCAAAATATCAAATAACAGCTTCCTGAAGAAAGATATGATTGAAGTCTATATATTCATAAGAAATGGTGAAGCGTTTGAATGTTCAGACTGAATTCTATTGTACATGAGATAGATTTAAGAAAAAAAAAAAAAAGAGATGACTGTTTAACTCTCTATTGAGCTGTATAACTCCATGCCATAGGATGCTAAACATTTACAGGATCAGGCATGTTCATTAAGAAAGACCCTGGTATACTGGAGCTTGTGTAGTGAAGGACCACCATGACGTCTATAGGGCTGGAGCACATCAAAAAGCTTGGGTTTGTTCACTTTGGAGAAAAGAAAGCTAAGGAGGGGCACACATTCATAAACCAAATGAGGAGCTGCAGAGGAAACAGTCAGACTCTTCCTAGGTGTGTAGAACAGCAAGGAAAGTCACAATTGAATACAAAGGAATATATTTCACAAGGGCAGTCAAATCAGCACAGATTGCTGAGAGATACTGAACAGCCTTCTGATCTTGCAGATGCTCAAAATCCACTTGGAGAAGACCCTGAACAGCCCAATCCAGGAGTAGCTTTGATTTAATCCTCTGATGACGTAAAAGGGAAATCCACTGGAGCTGCTCAATACAAAGACAATCGCTTTTGACTCAGGAGGGCCTGGAGATGTAAAATGCTGGAGGCTAAGCATGATCCAGAGAAATGTCATCATGTCTTCCTGTATTTGTGTTGTCCCCTCTTCCTTTTCCTTGTGTTGTCCCTAGGAATTCTTTACTAGCCATGTTCAGAGACATGTTTCTGGGATTGTTGCACATTTTGTCTCTTTCTTTATATACCTGTTAAGATGGCCATTGAGATAGTTTGTGCGCCCATAAAGCAAATAATGCTGCTATTTGTTCTTCACAGGTATACTTGCTAAATGTCTGGCATATTAACACTGTGTTGTTATATGACTGTCTGTTACATCCAAATGCTTAAATGCTGCAGGTTTTTAGTAGATTTTATTCCTTTCTTATTGTGTATAATATTCGGACTGCTTGGTAGATGAATATTGAATAAATGAAAAAAAAAATGGGAAAGGAGGAAAGCTAGACTTGCAAAGCAAGGCAAGTGGCATAAGGACTAGAGAATATAAAACTGACATCTTTTCTTTTGTATCATGCAAATAAGGACTAAATGAAAATGTAGAATTTAAATTAGAAAGAGCTTATAGAATACCAAGAAGAAATAAACCAGATCTCTCAGCAAATGTCGACTGGTGAGGACTGCTTGTTCTCCGCACCTTTGTAGACTTCAGTTATCAACACCAGTACTTACTTTCCCTTCACAGTCATCTGAGCACACAGTTAAATTAATTTCAGGCAAGGGTGGGTGGTGTAGATTGAGAAAAAATTTTAATTTTTCCTATTGTGTTAGAAATCCCCTCCTCCACATGTACTCATACACATGTAATATTTTCTGCTGAATAGAACCTGCCATAAGGCTGTATAACAACAATTTGCAAATTTTGCCCCCAGTTATGGTCATAACACATATAAACATAGTAAAGAAGTTCACTTGCTTATGCCAATGCTAATAGCTAAAAAAGACCTGTCATGCTGCTAACTCTGTGAGCACTTGTAGCCCCATCTTTTTTTTTTTTTTTTTTCAGAACTACAGCTGCATTTGGCAGAAGAACACATATTAACAAGTCTAATAGATTTACTTCACACATATTTCAAAACATTGGCTTTCATGTGTAAAATAAATAAGTCACAAGTTATTCCTCTTCAAGTCACTTTATTTAACTTTGGTTGACATTAGGGAAACTACAAGCTGAACCAAAAACTGTGAGAACTAAGATTTGTTCTCTTTATTTATTATTTTTAATCCTGTTTTGCCCAGAACAACCTAACTTGTTCTTTTTCTGCCTTGTGCTTGTAGAGGAAGAGACACTGAGGAAACCTGAAGAAAGGAAAAAAAAAAAAAAAAAAAGTTTTGCCATGAGAGGTAACAGTTGCTTAAATAACGTTTACATTAAGGTTTCCTAAGGCCTTTCCTTCTTAGACACTAGCCCCATTGACTACTCATATATTTGAACATAAAAGTTGATTATTCAAAGATGAATCTTCAGGTGATATACGTTAATAGAATCATAGAAACATAGAATCATTGAGGTTGGAAAAGATCTTCAAGACCATCTGGTCCAACCATCCCCCTACCACCAATACCACCCACTAAACCATGTCCCTAAGCACCATGTCTACCCTTTCCTGTGACTCCACCACCTCCCTGGACAACCCATTCCAATGCCTAACTACTCTTTCTCAGAAGAAATTTCTCCCATCTGTCTGGAGACTCAGCAAATGTTCCCTTTTCAGCCATGCCAATCTTCTTCCCTGATGGCTCATCTTACAGCACACAGGACAGCCTGCTCTTGCGCCTTTAAGACTTCCATCATGAGAAGCACCCAGCCTTCCTGGGCCCCTCTGCCCTTCATGACTGACTCCCAAGGGACCCTCCCTAACAGTGTCCTGAACAGCTCCAAGTCTTCTCTGCAGAAGTCCAAGGTAGTGGTTTTACTGACCCCATCTCCTGACTTCACCAATAATAGAGAACTCTACAATTTTGTGGTCACTCTGCCCAAGACAATTCCTTACCACCATGTCTTCCACCAGTCCTTCTCTGTTTGGGAAGAGCAGGTCTAGTGGGGCACCCCCTCTGGTAGGCTCACTAACCAGCTGAGTCAGGAGGCTGTCTTCCGTGTGTACTCCAGGAACCTTCTAGACTGCTTCCTCAGGGCTGTATTTTATTTCCAGCATATGTCCAGGAAGTTGAAGTCCCCCATGAGACCAAGTGCTGGAGATTACATGACTTCTGTTCAGATATGCCATTAGTAGTATTTTTATTTTTTTCCACAGTACATTTTGTTCTCTTGTATAGATTTTCTTTTAGTTCATCTTTCCCATTTTGTGACTGAGGGCTGACAATTTTTTTTTTTTTGTGGAAATATGTGGGTGAAGGAACGTAATGGCTGTTTTACTGAAAATATATTTTATACAAAATTAACTAATTTTGGCAACACTTTTTGACCCATTCCATTCTCCAGAAATGTCAGCTTGAAAATATGGAGTCAAGCAATACTGAACAGAATAGTCTTATCCCCAGATTATTCATACTTATACTGACAACAGCCAGAAACCTGAGGAGTGCAGACATTTGGCAAAAGTATTTTATGACTAAGAACTACAGGAACTAAGAGCCCTGAAATGCTCTGAGGTTCCATTTGCTTTGTACGACATCTTATTGTCAGGTGCCAATGTCTTGATCTTTTCACAGTAAAAGATTTATTTATTTATTTATTTCATTAGGAGGTTCTAGACAGTGTTGATAGAACAGTTGGAGTTCTTTGCTAAAAGCAGAGAGATCAACAAATATAGAACACACATAGAAGATCATCTGTGCTAGTTAAGAAGAAAGGATGGGAGATGTTTTATTTGGATTGTGCTGATTCCATTACTCTTCAGATGTCTCAAAAGCCCTTGTGATTGACAGAATGACCAGTGGGTGTAAATAGGATTTTGACAGGTAGGCCAAGTTCTCTTGACTTTAAATCCAGATACTCATAGCAAGACTGTCATAGTCTGAGAGGCTTGAGTTGCAAGTTTTCAGATACCACTAGATTCAATGACCAACTCCCTTCCAGAAAGCTAGGGTTTCTTCATCCTGTCTTTCTGTCTTTGCTTTGGTTATAACTTGCAAAAATCACAGGTCTCTCATAAATATATCTTTTAGACTAGTGTCACAAAAGTTTTTCCTGGATGGTATTTCCCCATTTATTTTTCATGACTGCATTTAGAATTTGTCATATAGTCACTAATTTTTTTCTTTTCTTTTCTTTTCTTTTCTTTTCTTTTCTTTTCTTTTCTTTTCTTTTCTTTTCTTTTCTTTTCTTTTCTTTTCTTTTTTCTTTTCTTTCCTTTCCTTTCCTTTCCTTTCCTTTCCTTTCCTTTCCTTTCCTTTCCTTTCCTTTCCTTTCCTTTCCTTTCCTTTCCTTTCCTTTCCTTTCCTTTCCTTTCCTTTCCCCTTCTCTTCCCTTCTCTTCCCTTCCCTTCCCTTCCCTTCCCTTCCCTTCCCTTCCCTTCCCTTCCCT
>CM021698.1:12899133-13062845 GCA_011074415.1 Stictonetta naevosa | reverse complement strand
CCAACTTCATTACTTCATTTCCACCCCAAACTGAGCTGGCTATAATACCCTTCATAAACAAGAACAGAAAATTATGAGATTCCTTTAGAGGAGATGTCTTTTGAAGACTTTCCTCTCTAAATTTGCTGTCTGTAAATATTTAAATTCTAACACAAGAATTCTAAAACTTAAAAAACCCTGCTATCTCAGTTCAAAGGAGTAGTTTCTTCTTATTTTATACATTGCATTATTTCAAATATTCCTCTGAAGAAAGCTTTCTTGAGATATTGTCCCTATCCATTATCCTAGTAATTTTGGATACTTTTTGGATTTAATAAGTCCTAATATCCTACAACGATATGTTTCAGTAAATCTCAGAAGCTGTTTGCTTCTGAGAAGCTGAATATATGTCATTAATTGCTATATTTGCTTAACTTCTGGTGAGCTTCTTTCCCCTGTCTTATATTTTTACAAAGTATATTGAACTCAGGATGCTTTCAGCGGTACTGGTACTGTATAATTTTGAAAAGCCATCTAGTTATGTTTGATTGTCAGGACTGGACATATCACCAGTTATACTTTCTGAAAAAAACAAACAAACAAATATTTGAGTCACAGCTGCTATGCTAGAACACAGAGGGGTCTGAATGTCTTCTGTGACCACAAAACTTTATTTATATAAATCAGATTACCTTTTCATCCTAGAGTATGGAGTTTTCAAAAACCTAAAAAAACAACAACAACAACCAAGCAAACAAACAAAAAAAAAAACACAAAACAAACAAACAAACCAACAACAGCATTTTCAAAACCTAAAGAGTTTTGCTTGTTTGTTTGTTTTGTTTGTTTGTTTGTTCCTGTATTTGGAGATGAAATTTTTACTCAGTCGTGGGCTGGAGAATCACAATAATCCTGAAGTATTTATTAGTTCTGTGCACTGTTTCTTTTGAAACCAACAAGAGGAAGTTTAAGTATTTAGAAATGGGATTGCAACCAGCAATTTATTTTCTATTTATATCCTATTCTGTGATTTGTTTAACATACATCAGTCAACAGCAGCAATGATAGCAGGTCCCTAGTACTATAGATTCTTGTCAGTACTTAGCAATGAGAAGTTTTGTTTCTCTTTTCTGTTTCTCTAAGTTCATTTGCTTTAAAATATGTTCAAAAATCCACATTAATACCACAGCTTAACAAAGCACATTATTCAATGTTTAAGAAATACTTAGCAACTTAAAGAGTAATGTCTTTTGACTTCAGTGAGACTTTAATAAGTACATGCATGCTTCCTGGATAGGAAAGCTGCCTTGAATTACATGCCCATGACATGCTGAGTTATGTATGTGTTTATGTATACATCTGAAGGATTGTTGAATCATGGCAAATTTATGTTTTCATTCTATTTGAGGTTTCATCATGACTTTGTATAGATATCTGAGCAACACTGAGACAATGTTAACATCAAACAGCTGAGTGCAGGAGTATGGTGAACAGTTGTAGGTATTTATGAAATTTAGACTTAATCCAGGTATTTCTCAAATGAAAGAAAAGACACATATTATCATAGAAACCTCATACTTTCAGAAAAACAGAACATACATAGTAAACTACCATGTAAACATGTTAAATGACAAATATAACAAGAATATTATGATAAAATAAAATATACTATAAGGAATAGAAATATTAGGACAAAAATTCTTAACATTTTTTGAAGTAATGTTTGCATATTTTGGACTTGGATATACTTTGGACTGATACAAAATATTGCATTGGTTTACACAAGAGCTAGGTATAACTGACATTTACAATATATTCTGTATTGTTCTTTCTACATAAGCAGGAGGTCTAAGGCTATAAATATTTTTTATTATATAAACTATCCTTTCTATAAACTTAGTGGCTCTGATGTATTTATATAATCCAGTCAGTTTCCTAATATGGTCAATTTTCAATTATCCCAGTTACATCATATTTCCTTATTACACCCATATGTCTTCAATGCTGTGTCATAAGAACCCTGCAATTTATGTGGAAAAAGCTGATAGTTCTTTTTCAGTTTGTTTCCACTTCCATTTTCTCTTTCCATCTTTGAACTTCACTTCAAGTGTTTTAAACTTTTACTACCAACGGCTCCTCCTGATTTTTCATTACTGAGAAGTTTGTACACCTCTGTCACCCCATTAAAATAACATTTCCATTTGTTTTACAGAAAGCTCTGGCACGCTCCCTCATGTTCTGCTCAGCATGGTTCCTCTGGCTGTGTAGTGATGCTATTGCCTAAACGTCTGCTTAAAATAACTGCTTCTAAAAACTTCCAAGGCAGCCATAGCTCCTTGTCAGTCTGCTGCAGAGGTTGAAGTCTAACCAGTGCATCAATACGTACCCAGGAAAACACTTTTCCAAGTGTAGTAAATAAGTTTTAAATACTTGTAAAGACCCTGAAAAGTTTCTTGGCCACTTTCCCACTCTGAGACAGAGAACAAGTGCAGCCCTCATATTGGGTTACAGAATACACGTAACCTGTAACAAGAAATAAACATATTTGACTCAGTGTAATATTTGTCTTCTCAGCATACAGGTTGCATACAATAACCTACAGGTAAGATCTGAAGTATTAGTCTTGATATGTGAGCAATTTATTGCAATTTGGTTTTTATTTTTTATTTTATTTTATTTTATTTTATTTTATTTTATTTTATTTTATTTTATTTTATTTTATTTTTAGAAATAAAAGCAACACAACAACATTGCATGACCTAAAGAAATGAATTCCAAAGATTAGTTGGAATTCCACTAAGTTGCACAATACTTAGATTACAATACTCAAAACAATAGTCTTTGAAGTGGGTGAGTATGCAAGATATGCTGGGACAAATCTTTCCCTTAAATGAATGTAAAAGATACTAAACATTAGTAATATAATAATTATATGTATATATTTGAATATCAGGAACAGTGGTCTCTAGAAGATTAAATTGCTGAATTGCAAACTGTCTTAAGATATATTTAAACAATATATCTTAGTTCATCAAGATTGCTTTCTTTTCGGTTAATGTCACATAAATAATATTGGTGTAAATTATTTTGGAGGGGACAGTTTATCATGGTCTGGATTCCTTTGCTGCTTCAAAAAAAAGCTTGTCTGGAACTCATTAACTCACACATCACTATCTTTGAATAACCCCATTTATTTTATTGAAAAAGCACAGGATTCAAACTTGTTGTCATGGGAGTAAATTGCAAAAATCTGAGAATCTTTTGAAGCTTAAAGATTTTCAGAGCAGGTGACTTCTGCTCAGTCCTTGTTTCTTACCCCAATTTGTGCATCTGACTCCTTGTGGCATTTCTGCCAATATTGTAGATACATTGATATAAATTCTCCAAATATTTAATTCCTTAGATTGTGAATTGTTATTTATTTATTTATTTATTTTTAATCCCTAATCTACTGACTTTCAGCTTTCAGCCATTGGCTCATATTTTGTCTTTATTGCCTAATGAACCCTCTGAAGTCATTCTAGACCCCGTGAAGGTACTGTTATCAAAAGTCAAAAAAAACCCCACATATATTTCCAAAATGGAATTTTTGCCAAATAAAGCACCTAAATTCAGATTTGTGATCAAAAAATTCATTCAGTCTCCACCTTGAGTTTCAGGTGAAACTGACTGAATTGGGAAAATTCAAGTTATAAATCCATAAAGATATTCAAATACCTGTTACTATGCTTGATTTTCAGGTTCCTTGGACTCCATTCTCTAAAGTATTGGAAATTAGGACACAAAATAGGATATAAACACAATTTGGCTCCTAATTATATGTACTTCAAATCTAGGGGACATTTCCTTCTCCCTTCAGCAGTTTTGGATTGGGGAATTGGTAAGAATCCTACAGTGAATGCAACTGTAAGTTGCATTGAAAGAAAAATACTGCTTTTACTTGAAATAAAGAAGCATACAATCAAAGATATTAAATAGATACATATTTAAACATTGTAACAGAAGCTAGAAAATATAATTATTGTATTTTAGTTACTCTTTTTATTGTTTTCAATTGCACTAAACAGTTTTCCAAAAATAATATTTATGGGGCACATTAAAATATGGATGATGGAAAAAAAATGGCTATAAACTAAAGCATCCATTGGTTTTTGGCTTTCCAGTGTCACTTTTTCATTTATGTGCAGCGCTCCAAAGCTATAACTCTTGGCAGCTCTTTTTGTGGTTCAAATTCAATTACAGTTTCATCAGAAATTTATGCATTAATGGACAGTTATTCAAAGACAATTGTTAGAAAGATTTCACTCCCTTCTAACATAGCAGAGACATTGTCATCTGACAGAATAATCTAGGGCCAAAATCAGAATCATCATAGAATCATAGAATGGTTTCAGTTGGGAGAGACCTTGAAGATCATCCAGTTCCAAACCCCCTGCCATGGGCAGGAACACCTCCCACTAGACCAGGTTGCTCAAAAACCCATCCAGCCCAGCCTTGAATGCTTCCAGGGATGGGGCATCCATAGCTTCTCTGGGCAACATATGCCAGTGCTTCACCACCCTCATAGTAAAAAAATTCCTCCTTATATCTAATCTAAATCTCCCCTCTTTTAGTTTAAAGCCCTTATTCCTTGTCCTGTCACTACACCCCCTGACAAAGAGTCCCTCCTCAGTTTTCCTGTAGGCCCCCTTTAGGTACGGGAAGGCTGATATAAGGTCTCAATGGGGCCTTCTTTGCTCCAGGCTGAACAAACACAACTCCCTCATAGGAGTCTTCATATGACAGGTGCTCTAGCCCTCTAATAATCCTTGTGGCTCTCCTCTGGACTTTAATAGGTCCATGTCTTTCTTATGCTGAGGGCCCCAGAACTGAATGCAGTGTTCCAGGTAGGATCTCATGAGAGCTGACTAGAAGGGGAGAAAATCTGTAATATGTCTTCAGTTGAAAAATATATATATATATATATTTTTTTTTTTTTTAAGGAATCTTACATGGCAACATAGTGATTGGAAGAGCTTTCTTGTTATAAAAATACTATCAAGAGATAGTATTCTTAAAGAAAAACTGTTTTCATTCTACCTCACTTTTCAGGCTGTTTTTGTCCCCGTGCAAGAAAACATTTCAGTCTTAATTTCAATGCAGTCTGGATGATGATCCTTAGAAAAAGGATATTATCCTATAAATGTAAGAACAAAACTACTGTTTTTAATTTTCAAACTTTCACCAGTAAATCCAGCTGATGTATGAAAGCAAGGCACTACTGGTTTTCTATTGTAAAACCTATGGA
Organism: Stictonetta naevosa; assembly: GCA_011074415.1. Taxonomy (NCBI): domain Eukaryota; kingdom Metazoa; phylum Chordata; class Aves; order Anseriformes; family Anatidae; genus Stictonetta; species Stictonetta naevosa. The sequence continues at coordinate 13,057,579 of CM021698.1, read as the reverse complement.
AATTTCCTAACTGAAACAGAAAACTGAAGGCAAAGAGAAGGCTGGATGGGCCATCTTACTACAGCTGTTGAACGTTACCTTCAAAATGATCATGTAAATCCTTCTTTTGGTGATGATGACTGGGAAAAGTCATTGCCTAGAAATAATCATAAAATGGAATTGACTGCTTCCACCTCAACAGTTCTGTGTCTGCTGTAAACAAATAAATTCAGGATAGCTTAAATGTTCCTATCTCCAATTTATACAAAAAAATTATCTAGGAATTCTTGGTAATTTCCACCAGTGTTATAATATACAATTCCATATATTGAAATATGGAATGAACACAACAATTAACAAGACTCATTTTCTTTACAGACAAGTAATATTTAATTCATTGTAAATTCACATTTTGTTTTTAACTGAATTTCTAGCTGATGTGACATTAAAGCATAGAATATTAGGATGAATACAGAAATAATAATAATAATAAAAAGACATCTAACTACATACTGTAAGTTACAAAAGGTGAAATCTTTTGTGTAGTCTAGGATTAATGTATGCAACATGGATAAAACTTGGCACACTTAATTTAGCTGTGAAATATTGTTTTTATTGAATTAATCTGCTTACCCATTACTGTATAACTTCATTCTATTATTCCTTTTGAAGAAGTACAAATACAACAATTATCTTCTTGGTTATTTAAATACATCCAGGCAATTAAATGAGTATCTCTTAAATAAGTACATGTATTTCACTTTTCAGCTTAGAAACTCCTTCACTGTCTCCTCCACTATCTCCTGTCTCCAAGCTATTATTAGTGTCGTATGGCTATGTCTATGGAAGTTAAAGAATCAGTATTTTACTTAATTAGCTTGCTTTACATAGCCAGCAACTCTCAATATTTGTATTCGCAGCCAGCTCTGTTTCAAAATCAGTCTGCTATTCTGAAATTCTGAAAGCCAGAGCTTTAAAATGTACTTGTAGTTGCTGAAGGTAGCCTATATTTAAAAGCAAAATTGGTACTGGAATAAAAGGAAAACCTTAGATAAAATATGAAGTGATTGAATCTGTATGTTCTTGAGTATATTTCATGTTCATGTTCAAATCTATAACTTTTATGCGTTCTAGTAATTCCTTGTTTTATTCTGCTACGTTGCGAGTTGTTACATCTCTTATCTTATTTTCACCTGAAGGCATATTTAACAGGCAAGTCACCACTGTAGGAATCAGGAGAAATCTTCTTTAGGTCATTGGGGTTACATCAATGTGGAAATCACATAATCAACAGGAACATCTGTCCATTCATGTTCTCTTTGACAGGCCGGATTTAGTATTTTGGGGACCATGATGTGGTTCACAGTACTGCAGCAATAGTGTCTGTAAGCTTTTTGTGCTGGGCACATGTACAAGAAGAATATTGAATCCATTGCTCTTTGTTGTCCTTGAAGTAGTTTAAATTCAAAGAGATGTGGATAGATAATAAAAGAGTTATTTGGTTTACTTATGCTTCAGTTACCCGCTGAACACTTAACGTGTAGCTTCATGTATTTTATGTAATGATGCTGTCTTACTTTTATGAAATATATATTTCCATTATGTATTGTAGATACGGCAAAAGCTACACTTAGTATTGTGTTTTGCAGGATATGGAACATATGGAAAATAATAGTTTGCTGTAAGTTAACTACTACCCATCCCTTCCCCCAGTACACTGTGTTATAAATTAAGATTACAAAAATCCGAAACACTTCATGCCTGGGCCAAATGAGAAATGACAGGGACTCCTGGGGTTAAACATTGCCTTCTAGGTGTAAGCATTATATTTGTATGCATTTTAGACAATATTTCACTCAAGTCTATCTCTAAACAACAGCAATAGATCTTTGTGAGTGCTTTATTTCAGTTATTTCAATTTTTTTCATGAAGATGTTTAAGTCTACAACTTAATGTGATCTTCACTACATAGACAATGTAAAATCTGTTCCTTCAGAAACAAGAAAGACTGAATGCTCCTATTTGTGCTTCTGATTCTTTATGAATACTAATGCTCACAACCACAGATTAAATTAATCTCAGCTGCCACAGTCACACTTGGTAAATGAATCATAAAATAGTTTCATCTTGATATGGCAAGTTGTCCTTGACAGCAAATTAAAATCTTAATAAGTGCCCTATTCAGAAAACACACACAGACACTTATTCTCCATTCCTAGAAATCATGGTCAGAATGCAGATTCATTGTTTTTCCTGTTTGTTTGTTTGTTGGTTGGTTTGTTTTGTTTAAAGAAAGATGAGCATAATAATGGGTTATTTTTCAAGGCCTTCTTATGGAAGGAATTTTCAACCTTAAAGGAAAGTATTTCAGGCACTGCCTGATAATTTTTAATAAGAAAAGCCTCAATAATATATTGAAAGCAAAAAGAAAATAAATAAAATATATAAAAGTCTGTATTTAGATGGAGTTTAAGCTAGTGAAACATTAACATTTTGTCAAATGCACTTCTGTTACTAATATTAGTATTAGTATTGTTGCTATTTTTAAAAAGAAGTTGACACCCTTATCTCAAGCTAAAACTTGGCTTTTGTAGATCTTTGAAGACAAAGGGGTTGCTTTGTTGAACACTGGAAAACAGGGCAGTTTGCACTACTCCAATACGGTTAGCTCATGTCTGTAATAGTTGGGAGAAAGGAGGAATGAGAAAAAAATAATGGAGTCCTTCATTTGTTTTGGAAGGGTGGGCAATTAAACAGACAGAACTGTGTGTGATGTCAGTCAGAGCAGTTGTATTGCTGGACACAAATGATTTTAGGACTAAATTCAACATACTTTAATGTAATATGCAATTTTAGAAGCCATAAATGACCTCTTTAACAACATTAAAACAAACAAACAAACAAACAAAACAACAAGAAAGCAAATACACAGCATATATAACCAAATTTGTAATATAATAAACTTGAATATCAACTTTAATTCTATTCTTTGTATTTTGAAATGCAAGGTTTGTTTTCATAGCTGTAAAGATAATTTATCTATATTCCTTATTCAGTACCACGACAATGTACAGTTTCACACAATCAGGAATTTCTTGGTATAAAGCTTGTTACATTCTGACCGCAGCAGATGTTTAAGCAGCTTTGTTTTTTTTTTTTTTTTTTTTTTTTTTTTTCAGAACTCTTTAATCTTTCCATATATGCGTTATATATCATCAGCTAATTTAGAACTTTTAGGCTGCTTACTAATAATGTCCATACAGAACCTTACACAGAATCTTAATTATACAATGTAAGACTGCAGATACTATAGTGGTTATGAATTCTAACAAAAATTAATTAAAGAACGTGCAGATTATGCTTTTCTATATGAAATAGTCCTAGATTTTTAAATTCATTTTGTCAAACAACTAACTCACATTCTGGACTAATGATCTGTAAAATTTCATTTGTAGTGTAAAATAACTCTAGAGATGAGATCCTTTAAAATCTCTGTGAAAGAGTTACTGGCATAAATTTCTATCACAGTATCTGCACTTTATAATGGAAACAATGACAGGCCTTTTCATTGACAGAGCAGCAGCTGAACAAGTAGGGCAGCTCAACAGACAAGGGCAACCAAAGAAAAATGGTATATCATGGAATATACATCATTGTTCAGACTCAGCACAGTGTTGCCACACTTAAAGCAATCTTCAATGAAGAATAACGTGATTTTGTTAAAATAAAAGAAAATGGCAATTGGTTACTATCTTTAGCCGAGGTTGTGGCAACTGTGTCTTAGAAGATATAAAATATAAAAAATACGTGTATGAAGCTTTTGTTTCCATAAGACCTTCCTGATTCAGTTAAAGAAGGATGATCTGCTCTTGGGCAGCTATACTTCTGTGATTTTTCTCTTATTCACCACAAATCTGAATTCTACAGAATGATCCATCTCTTCACAGGCATTCTTGGCACTTATGCTTCTGTGAAAGACACTGAATAAAATGTCACCACTAAGACATACTTTAATTTAATAAGCCTGTCCACAGTCTTTGAGGTAGAGAAATATGAAAATGAAATATATTACTATTTGTAATTATTATTAATAGGATTCTTAAATTCTACTATCAATACTGAGAACTCCAGGTGTTAGCTTGAGTCCTTCTTCAGATTTTCTGATTATTATTCTTTTTAACTTTCCATTGTTGAACAGCTTGTCTTTACAGTTAGCAGAAGAAAATATAATGCACACTTTAAGATTAATCAATTTGGCAAATTTTAGACCTCTTTAAAATGAGATGAACTGTGTCATACTCTCTGTGCTCTATACTGACTAGATCTCTGCTGACTGTGGAGGCAATTTACTTTTCAGACATCTCTATTTAGTCTGATTAATTGCATTTTTATATCAATTTTGATTGTAGACTTGATGATGTGCACTTCCTCATGTAGAGATTTAATAGTACAGTAACTAATCCTTAGGAGTTATACTTTTATGACTTGAATGTGAGACCCAGCTTTCTCTGATTGAATTTACTCATCACACACATTCCAGCATCTGAAACAAAGCTGAGGTTTTACAGACAGTGGCTTGTAAACCCTCTGAACAGATGTGGCACAGCAGCAACCCCCATGCCAGGAGGTAGGTCACAAGACAGAGATATTAAGGGGCTGCAGTCTGGACACATGGATAATTCTTATTATTCTGCTAATGTTCACTTTGTTTGGAAATTGAAGATTGTCAATCTAATGTGTGTTGTTACTATTACACTGAGAAAAGAATCTGAACTTTACCAGATTTTAGAGACTGAGAAGACAGAAAAAGACACAAATATTTGCAAGTCTTTCCAAACTCACACAGTTCAGTTCCCAAAGACAGTAGACTTACAAAACTCAGTGATGATTCTCAATACTTAAACCTTTTAAATTCTACCTGTAAAATTAATGGAAATTTACAATCAAATGCTGTTCCTGTGAATTTCTTCACTGATCTAGGCTGTTTCCTTTTAAGTATTTATTGTGTAACATAATAGGGCCATTGTTTGTCTTATACTTCCTATTGTGTCTCTCTCCACAAGACAGACAAATCTGTTAGCCTGATGCCACCATCACTCTCAGGCTTTACTTATGTGGGACAGCACATCAGGAAAAAATAAAGCTTTTTTTTTTTTTTTTTTTTTTCTTTTTTTTTTTTTTTTTTTTCCAAGAACAAAAAAAGGTGTTACCATCAAAAGTTTTAGCTGTGAAGTGTTCAAGGCAATTGCACCTCACACTCATACAAAACAGGTCTCTTTCTTCAATCTACACTGTAAGTTAATGCAGAGAGGAAAACACTACTCTTGACTAACATGTACTATAGCAATAAAGGGTGGAAATGGACAGATATTTTAAGATAAATGTTTAACTTCTAATTTTTAAATTTTATTTTATTTTATTTTATTTTTTTTTTGTGGGAGATTACCCTGTAGTAATCTGTAGTGAAGATGATAGATTAATATGCCTCTGAATTGGTGAAAAAGACATTTGCAAAAACAGATTTCCTGATCCTATATGTTTTTCCTTTTACATGAGCTGTGACTGCAATAGCAGTAGCTTGTATTTAAAGAAGAATGCGTTCCTTTCAAATTAAGTCAGCAATCATCACCTATATCTGCAAACATTTCTATGGTTGGAAATCTGATCTTAATGGAAACTACTGGCAGAATTGATGAATTTTATTGCTAACCTTCTGTCTGTCTTCTCCTGGCACAAAATCCTGAGATCAGTAACTGACAGTTATCCATTGCCTGAGCAGACTAATATTTCCTGTACTCTGTTCTGCAGTTTCTCTCTACGACCACATATAACCATATTCGTTAATGAGTTTGTAGTATTTTCCTTAGTCAGTTAGCTAAAAAAATATTCTGTATCTGAAGGCAGGGATACACTTTATTGCTTCCACATATGGCTCTATAAAAGGATGTGATACAGAAGAACACAATGTGCCTAAGCCAACAGGAAACATAAAAAAAGAAACTTCTACAAAGGCTCTAACAAAGTTGTTTTCCTTCCCACTGAATTTCTCACATTATTCACTTCGGAACAAACAAGCCAGAAATTTATACACTAAAGAAGGGGGTGGAGATGGAGGACTTATTAGTGTTAGGTCAGAGGTTGGACTAGATGATCTTGGAGGTCTCTTCCAAACTAGATGATTCTGTGATTCTGAGATTCTGTAATAAGCAATGTTAATGATATAAAATACTAAGATTGTATAGACCAAGCTGTCCTTCTCTGAATTTTGACCAAAATTAAATAGATCTGTTTGGGATTGGTTTAAGCTTTTAAGGAGAAGACTAAGTACTTTATAGTTTAGACAGCGAGGCATGAAAACTGTATGGTTGTAAATGTTACTTTTTTTTTTTTTTTTTTTTTTTTCTTATAAGATATGGGGCTAAACTTTGTGGTACAGACAGATTTACTCAATGCACATTTGGCCAAATTTATTTCATTGGATATACTTGATCATGAAGAATTGTCTATGAACAGATTTCACCTCTGTGGGTAAGAATCAGGTGTCTTCATGGCATTTCTCCAACCATCCCTCCCTTACAAATATACCACCCTCCCCTGTGGTAGAGCTGTAAGGAAGACTTGGAGTCTTTGGGGAATCTGAGTTTGTAAAAAAGACAAGTTCTGTGAAAACAGAATTCCCAATCTTGTTGTTATTTGTCTGTTTTAAATGCAGATATCCTATGCAATATTTTGTTTCTAAAGAAAAATTTTATTTCTTTCTTAATAGTCTTTGATTTAAACCATTCACAGAGTCTCACAGTGTAAGCAGTGTGATGGGTAAGCATGAGTAGTGGGCTTGGATTTTCATCTTTTGCACCACTGTAGATCTGGCAGAGTATTGATGACAGCAAAGGGAAGGCACCCAGGAAAAGTTGCTGGGTAGGAAACATGATTCAGGCCAACTCTGTCAGGTATTTTTATTGGTTATGTATGCAGAGTAATGAGTGGAAAATAAGAAGTATGGAGCCAGATAAACAGTTTCTGTGTGCCAGGGTCTCCATGGAGTGGAAAGCAAAGCACTACTCTGGAGCAATTATCACAGAATAGTCTCATTTTATTTCTATTTTCTGCAGGCTAGGAGGGTAGGTTTCTCCCTGTATTTCCAGCTGTCACCCTTGATTTAACTAGCTGCAAGCTGAGTCACAGTGGTTTGGTGCAGTGCCGAAGATCCTGGCTTTAATTAGGTATTGTCTAATCCTGAGCTATTCTGACATGGGATTTTTTAAAGGCTCCTATCAATTTAGTGTTTACTATTCTATCCAATATGATAATTTTATAAATTTATGTGCAAAAAGTAATCGTTACATTTTGCTTCTGCTTGGCAATGGTGCTAAGATAGTTTTCTGTGGAATTCTGAATCACTGTAGCCTGATTCAAAAGGAAAAATGCTGCAGTTTATCATACTTAAGATAATTTTAAAGCTATTAGTAACATTGCAAACAGTACATACTAAGTACCACTTCTGACAATATCTTTCAATTGCATTAGATTCTGTATTTTAGTTAATAACTTGTTTCTGAATTCCTGTCCAAAACCCAGATTAGCCTTTTGTGGGGAATTGTAAGCAGAAAGACCTGATCTTCTTGTGGAGACAAAGTAGATCTAGGTTAAGACACCAGAATGAGTAAATGGGAGTCTTGTTGGCTGTAGCATGTTCTGGGTACAACCATACTATTTAGATGTGCTTTAATGTAGAAAGTGTTTATGTCCAAAATTACCACACTCGCAAGCAGTAGAATACATGTGCAGAGAAAAGATTTCTCTTCTGCAAAGTGCTGTAAGATTTCAATATTTATTTTTTCTTCTAACTTGACAAAAGAACACCATTTCAAAGCTCTCAGTAATAGAAAATAGATTAGTCAATATTTGTCTGACAAAGTTTAAAGATTTACTTCTTTTATATTTTAAGTAAATCAAATACACCATATAATAACAATAAATTTAGAAAGAAAAATGAAAAAAAAGGAAGTCTCCCTTTAAAGTTTTAAATGATGTGTCATATTATAGAAAATTTCTCTTTTCTTAAGAAACAAAAGAACAACAAAGTCAATTCACATTACAGAATGTTTGCATTTTAAAATACCTTTTTTCAAAGTATATTCTAACAGAAAATTATTCTGTAAAAATTTTCAAAACCATAAACATGCTAAGTAGCTCGAAAGACATTCAGAATATTATTTTTTTTTGCTTATTTGGAGAGGAACATTAATGATATATTTTTATCCATATGCAGATCCACTTTCATATTAAGACCAGATGCAATGCTAATTCATTATTTCGACCCTTAAATCAGGGTGGATCCTACCCCAAAATAACTAAATGTTTACAAATGTCCATGATGGATATTTCACTCTCTTGGTAGCTGCTGTCAGAATCACCAGCAGATGGTGCCTTGACTAAAACTCTACAGCTAAATGAAAGCAGAATATACTTTTCTGAAACATATTCAAGCAAATTCTCCCCAAACATTTATTAATCTCCACTTCTTAATATCTGAAATGATTATGAACCAAGAGGCAAACATTGTGTTTTTTATTAAGAAAAGGGATGTAAGTGGTAGAAGATAATAGAACCATGAATCATAAGATGGTAATCTCAAGCCATGCCAAAATTATCTGTTTTTTTTTTTTTTTTTTTTTTTTTTTTTTTTTTATCAGACAGAAAGACAAAATGCACTGTATGAAAAGAATGGGATACATGCACAGGAATTTTAGTTGGGTTTCATCACCTCTAAATGGAGATAATGATCTTTAGATTTTTTTTTTTTTTTTGTCATAAATCTGATGTGGATGAATGTGTGTGGAACAAGGCAGAATATATCTGTAGAAACTGCCTGTAGATTAAGACATTTTTGCAAAAATACTCTTTCAAAAATGCTGTTTGTAGAGCTGGTGGCAGCCTGCTTTTTGAACGAAGATCACACAGCTGTCCTTTGCAAGGTTATTCCTTGAAATTTGTTGGTTAGGATATTACTTATAGACATGCGATGTTATTTACACACAGGTAAAATAGTGATGCTCAGAACTAGTTGAAGTTATTAGAAAAAGTTTTAAAAAGAATCAATGAAAGAAATAGTGACACCTTTATAAGAACTGTTTTCAGATTTTATTAAAAGATCTACTTGAGAATAATCCTTTCACTAATCAAAATGTAAACAAGCACTGAGAAATAACCCTTGCTGCAACTTGGAGGATGGTTTTAGAGACAAACCTAGAGTACGAAAAACACTTCTCTAAAACAGTAAGCAATGGTTTAAATCTCTATGCAAAACAGGACAAAAGATCCTGTATAAAAGGCTGATGCATTTCAGTTGTAGACAAAATAATCCCCATATGCCATAACCAATTTTAATTACTATTGCAAGATTGAATTAATATTTGTTCAGTTTTAGAAAAAGGCTGAAATAAGTGGAACATATATTAAGATATAAATATATATTCTTATCAAACTACACTATTTGAAAATAAACTGTCCATTCCGCTGAGCTTGTGCAACAAATCTGGAAGAAAAACGGTAAATTCCACCAGAACCATATTTTAGAGATAAGCATGTCATAAGGAATGTGCCTATTCGCTTTTTTTTTTCTTTCTTTTTTTTTTTTTCTTATGTACTACAGCTTCTGTTTTGTCAGCTTCTAAAAAAAACATATTAGTGCAGACTCATTTTGACACTGTAGCTTTTAGAACCTAAGTTTGCAGGACAAAATATAGCCAGCTTTAAGGAAAAGTATGTTATTTATGAACTGCAAGGAACAGTTCAATAATTCAAGTCCATTAGTCATTTACTCACATCAACTTTAAGTCTATCCAAGGCAGATTTATTAATACAGTTCATAACAAACAGTAGTCACTTTCCACTTCTTAAATCTGCTTAACATTTGTAAAAGTTGGAAAAAAAAATGCCAGTGTATGTAGTGAGGGTGTTGGCATCTTTGTATCTTTTATATAAATGTCCCAAATACCAAAATACCTTTTAAAATTAAAAACCAGAAAAAAGGTTCAGATACTTTGTTTTGACAAATTTCTGAACACTTGTAATTATGTAAAGATATACTGAAAAACACTTCTGGAGTTTTTTTTTCTGATTTTTGTTTGTGATTTTTATTTGTTGTAGGGTGGTATAAATTTACTGGCATCATTAGAGCTCGTGATTCTTACTAAAAAATGAAGCAATTTCACTAGTCAATTTGTTTGCATTGCATTATTTTTACCTTCAGCTATTCAATGTTTTTTAGAGGTGTAAGAATGTTAGGCTATAATTAGCTTGATGATAGTGACTAATAGTAATAGTGACTAGTATGGGTGACATAGCCACTCAAGCAGTTAAAGTAATCAATGTATCTCCAGTTTGGACATTATGTTTTAGTAGCGGATGAGGAATTCCAAAAGTCTGGAATCAGAATATAACATCAGAAAGATAATGTGGTTGGAAGGTATTACTAAAACTGACATCATGTCTCTTACAGCCAGACGTAGAGCAGCACTGTATCATACATGCCAGATTTGAACAGTGTTTGGAAAGGTGCTGGCATCATTACATGTTTGAAAGGAAGAGGAAAAAAATCTGACTAATTGCAGAATAATATTTCATAAGAAGCATGAAAACCCCACTATTCTGTCTTTATCAGATTTCTCCAGTTCTTGCCAGGGACAGCAGGGAATGGTTCCCAGTAGCAGGAAACCACAGCCAGTCCCTGAGAATTCCCATTCCATTAGCTCTCCATTACAGGAGAGGATCTGCCTAAGATTTTCTTAATATTTAAAATACAAACAACAAATAATAATTAAAGAAGAAAGATCTTTACATAGCAAAGAAATTGTTATCATCCCTTGGGCTCCCTAGTATTTCTGAATTCTTCTTCCAAACATCTGGAGAGATGAGTACCCATCTCAGGAGGATGTCTAAGCATTTTTTTAGGTTTAAACATAAAACTAATCACACTGTTTTCAATAAAACTACTATAGATGTAAGGAAATACATTAATGCCTTTGTGGACTGAGTTGCAGACAGCTTCTGTTCACACCCTGCTTAACTATGACATCCATATGAATTAACCAGAAAAGGAAAAAGACTAACTGAAAGGAAGGAAATAAATTCTAGATTGGTTCACATAAATTAACAGTCTAGCCCATGAAGAAATTTTAGAGTTCTTATTTCTTTTTCTGCCATTCTTTAAATGACCTATCATTATGATGAAATGGAACCAGTGATGTATAACATGGAAAGCCATAAATGTTGGTACTCCTAAGCATTATTTCAGCTGTCAATCTACTAGGACTGGCTGCAAAGAGAAGACCACTGGAGGAAGATGAGTTGTTATGGTAACAGTAAAAATAAATATCGTGGTGGTTTGATAGAACATGAAAGAAATAGTAATTATTAATAATAATTATATTTAAAAGTTTCTAGTAAGGAAACTCCTTTAATGAAATTCTTTAACAACACCTGGGAATGTGCCACAATCCACTTCAACCTCTAAGCAGAATAAAGATGTAAAAAAAAGAATGTGTGGGAAAAAAAAAAAAAAAAAAGTGGAAATAGGATGAAGGTAAAGCTTATTAAGAAGTTATAGCAGCTGCAAACTTCCCTATGTGTTGTAGTTGCAAAATTTTCATTTCATTTTCATTGATAAAGATTGCTAAACCAAGTCTAATACAGGATCTTGCAGTACTATCCTGTTAATTGTCAGTACAGTCACATAGCACTAATTTTTTCTATGTCATGGGTTCTTCCCCCTCTGTCTTTGCTATTGATTACAGTGTGCTGTATTTTGTGGTGGAAAAAATATTGCAAACTTAAGGACCAGACTGACTTTTGAAATCTTTTTAAATTGAATTTCTGTAAGTTTTAGATGTATTTCCAAAAGCATTCAAGTAAGCATAGTAACCTACTACTCCCATGAAGTGAGTGGGAGGTTACGTCTGAAGGGTAGATTGATGAGATTGGGTTTGCTTATAACATTGCACTCTTTATGGCTAAATTATAAGAATAGGTTCTTGTGATTTTTTTCTTGGCTTCCTGAAAGCCTCGGAAAACATAAAACTACCTTGGATGGATGAGGAGCAAAAAGAAACCCATTCTGTAATACTTTCTTTGCATTTTTTTTTTTTTTCAGTTTGCTTTTAGATCAGCATTCATAAAGTCACTCTATACTAACAAATCTCAAATGGCTGAATAAGCAGTGGGTTGATAAAATGAGAAAACAAAACAAAACCACGAACAACGATAAACGAAAACCAACAACTAAAGAAAAAACAAACCACAATAACTACAACAACAACAACAAAAAACAAGACAAACGAACAAACAAAAAACAGTAAGGGAAAGAACTGTATGCTCCAGGAGGGCTTTTTTAAAGCCACAACTTCTTTTATTGCAAGATCACTTAAAAGTAAAAAAAAAAAGTATTTTACCATACCTCAGCTCTTCCTGCCTCAAAATCACCAGCTGGATCACAGCTGGGGGATGTGCTGTCATGGAAAAGGTTTTGAGTGATGTTGTATGAAAACGTATGCCAATTTCAACATAAAACCTTGTTTTAACCACCAGCCTCTCTGCTCTGGGAACAGAGGTGTCCATTCGGTGCCTCCTGTCTGGGAGCTGGCAAGCAGCTCGTGATTGCCAGGCATCTGTCACTGGCATGAACAGACAGTTAAAAGGCACTGTCCAGCTCTGTATTCAGAGGCAATTGGCTTCTGTATTTACGGAGAACAGCTCTGCTTCCAATAAGAAATTATTCTGAAAAATTTACCATCCCAGATCTCTTCATTTGAGGACAGACTGGCTGCTTTGAAAGGGAAAAAACTCCAAGAATGATATGACTCTTACAGTGCCTGTGCGAACTTAAATGGGAAATTTATGTTTAAATATATAGGCCACAAATTGAAGCTAGGCTTGCAATACAGAAAAAGTACAAGGGAAATATTTTTTCCTTTCTGAAACACCAGTCAAGGAGGAGTGCTGATGCCATGGCTGCAGCTCAGTGCAGAGGAGACCAGCATAGGTGCAGGTGCCTTGCAGCATCCTCTGTAGTTGCTCACCCTGGTTAGAAGTGTGTTGAGTAAGAAAGAAACAAGGACTCCTGTATGGCCAGAAGAGCTGAATCCCAGCCCTATAACAGCACATGGACTGCCCTCTCAAGCTGGACCAGCAATCTATCGCAGAAAATACTTCTCCTGATCATGGCCCAGAAGGAGGCTTGGCCCTGTACTGCTCTACATCACACTGACACAGAGACCTTGCAGAATCACCAGTTTTGCTCCAGAGGCTGCTGATAAAACCTGGTACTGGTGCCCTGATAAAAGAAAAGAAGCCCATAGCCAGAAGCATATGTCTAGGAAGGAAGGACAAACATGCATGATTCTTGTGATGTTTTCCCAGTTTCTGTTTTCATTTCAGAGAAGTCATCAGTTCTCATATATATAAAAGAAACTTTTTGCTTATGTAGACAGGTACGGGACAAGTTTTGTCCAGTTTCTGACAGGGTGGAAACTACACTGGAAACTTTTAGTTTGCCTTGAGCAGATGACCTGAAACATGTTACTTTTGTGCATGGACATAATGGAATGAGGATTCACATGAAATACAGTTCAAAACTGGTCAGTGTTCTCCTGGCCTTTGTCCATGTTCTCACCAAAAATGTGTATGATTTTAATTTATAGTAAAACAAGTAATTGCCAATTTGTGTGGGGAAAACACTTATTTATTTATTTATTTATTTATTTATTGGATTGTCATCTGAGGAAATTTCAAAGATATCGCAAGTGGTTTCCAAACAAATATTTAGGGGAAATGGTATTACATTTTATAAAGCAGCTACATTATGGGATATGCTTTCTCTTTACACTTAGTGTGATTTCCTGCTCTTTAAGAGGGGGCAATACTAATACTTAATCAACTAAGATTGGAATTAATTATTAATAGCAGAGTTGTTAGTAGTAATTATAATATCTGATGCTAAAGATGAGTAGGACTCACATCAGAAACTAAGCTACATCTCCTAGAGCAAAACAGGCTGTTGCTTTTTTGTTTATTTATCTTTTTTTTTTATTAATTAGTGATGAACAAGATCCACCAAGTTATCAGTGGCTAGACTGAAGCACCAAAGGGTTTGGAAGAAGCAGAAAGCAGATTTTTGTCACAAAGACATGCACAACTGTAACCTGTTTAGAAGATTTAGATCCTCAACAACTATAAATGAAGGTGACCATCACTGATATTCAATTGAACTTCATCTTTGTGACATTTCTCAAAGCAATTCTGTTTCTATACTTTCAATCATTACAAAGCTAACATTTTGGCATAGGAACATCATGTAAAAATGAGCTATTAGATTCACATTTCTGGCGTTGTGGCATCTACAGTCTCTAGGGGAAATAAATCTCAAGAATGTTTCACCAGTGGGTCATACAGCAGTTCAGAAACTGGACCAGCTTGAAAATACTGATTAAAACAAATTTAAAATACTAACACACAATGTTTACATTTCCTTGGACTAGTAAACGAACAAACAAAAAACCTCAACTCTGATTGTCTGTGTAGTGTTCTATAAAAAGCAAAATAAATAAATAAATAAACACATGGTGGCTAGCCAAATGAGCCATTACCAGAAGATGGCAGTGATGTCTTATTACAGCTGTAGTCACCATGCCATTTACAAGAATAACCTAATTGCTGTGTTGTTATATTATAGTGAAAAAAGGGACATTGGTATAGTCAAACCAATTATCTCCTGGTATCTTTAGCAGTCTACCTGATGTATTTTTTTTTTTTTTTTTTTTTCAGTAATTTTCAATTCTGTTACTTTATTTATAGATTAAGGTTGGTTTTGGAAATCAGCCAAGCTCTAACAACATAAATAGCATTTTAGTTATGGCATTAACAAACAGTTTGACACATGTTAAGTTTGATTATTTCCAAATTAGAAAAATCTGGTTAGAGGACATTTTCCTGTCACTCTCTAGGTCTGGACAACTCTTATTTGCTTCAATTTTATGCTAATTTAAAGGATCTGTGAAATAATAACAGAAAATGTGGTAAGGATAATTTTAGCATAAACACTAACATTTATTTTATTGTATTCACCTGATGTCTGTATGTATAAGTGCCCAGATGCTAAACCACTAAGTGTTTCATTAGAGGGGAATTCCCTAACCTCAGCAGAATGATGTTTCGCTTGCAAAATGCCTTTAATTTCATGTAGCAATGAGATCCTGACAGTCATTCTCTATCCCAGGTGATGCAAGGAACTATAAAGAGAAAATCAAGGTTTCTGTTTTTAAATTCGTAGGTCACAGAATTATACCATCTAGAAAATGGCAAATGAGTGATTTGTGGAAGATATGAAGTACCTTTTGCCATAAAGCCTGTCACCCTTACACACTTCATTGTGTCATCAAGAATGAGAGTGCCTGCTACTGCCAGCACTGGTGTGAACTGAAAGCCTTTCAGACCAAAGGTGATGCTGCTTATCAACAATGTAACACTAATAACATGATCTGCCTAACCAATTTTTTTCTTAGAAGAATAGAGGTTTTTAATTTGAACTGTACAAATGAACTTACTGTTATTTGCAATAATACTGACTTAAGTGCTTTTCTTTGCCAGTTACAGGTTCTCTAAGTTCCATATGCAAATGTGAAAAACCCAAACCTTAGCAATGGATTGGAAGCGCTGATTCTCCTAAAGTCCCCTAAGCAAAATGAACACTGAGCTGCCATGTCAAGCCTGTTAAGTCATTTGAAGGAATTTGGGAAGTCAGCACACTTGGGGTAATTTCCTGGCAATTCATCTATAATGTCTACTGCCTGTTTCAATTTCTGACACATAGATATATTATACCCAACTGTGATCAGCCTGCATAAACAGTAAACTCTCTTGAAAACATAGAATGAAATAAAACAGTCTTTCTTAGTACTTTTAGAAAGGTAGATAAATCATACTGGACCTGAAATAAGAGATGATCAAATTTTCAATGCCTGAATACTTGTGTATATTTTTATCTAAGAACAAAATGTAAAATGTGTCAATAATGGAACAGTATTAATTCTTTAAATTACTTAAAAGCATTTGCCAAATATATATGACTTGAGGCAATTCTACTGCACAATTAATATTCATATGTCTCTAAAAAATTTTGTCCAATTAATTTATTAAAAAATTACTTATATTCTTTCCAAAGTGTGTAGTATTTCTCTTGAATTTACCATGCTGATGGTGCATATTTTAAATTATGCAGCTTTCTAAAAGGAATAGATGTCATTGAAAACATTAAAAAAAAAAATAAATAAATGGAATTGGAAGCTTTTGAATGATCAAGGGCAATAATGCAAAGATGTAGGTCACAAAATTTCAAGTTCAATGGAACACTCTGAAGGCTTTTAAATACCTCTCAGTGGGAAATGTGTGAGTGAATAGGACTGCAGGTCCTCACCATGTGGAAATGCTTTTTTCTTATGAACTCATAATTCTGAACTCTAGAATACTCATATGGCCCTAAATACTTCCCCTTTCATGAATGTCTGAACGTATGAAGTTCTGTTGGGCTTCTCATCAGCAAAATTACAGAAACAACACATAACCAAATAACTACATAATAATTGGATAAGCTTTGATCCATTAAATTGTAAAGTTAAGAAAAATCAATGGATATACTTTTTAAAGGTGAAAAGAACAGTTTGGTAGTTGAAGGAAGGCTGCTTTAGAAAGTTAGAGGCATCTGCACTATTTGAAATAGGGAACATTTCCTTTACAGATATTTTAATAGAATATAGCCTTCCTCAGACTATTGAAACTAATATTAATACATTTTTACCATAACTAGTGTGTTTCAGATCCCACTTCAAGACTTTCATTTTCCTCCAGCACTGTAGCTATAGTGATTGAAGTCATACAGGTTCCTTTTATACAGCCCAAAGTCTGGTGAAGTAATTCAAAGAATCATCCCCTCTATTATTCTTCTTCTCCTTTAATTTTCCTCCTGTTTTCAAATTTCAGAATATTTCCATTCCCAGGATAGAAAAGATATATTTTTTTGTACTTTTTTTTTTTTTTTAAATAGAAGTACTAAAAAATTATCAGAATTCTACAGATCACAAACATTTTTTAGGAGGTCTTCTTCTCTGAGGTAATCAGAACTCCTCATTCTGGATAATGCTTTCAATTATAATTTCTTAGAGAAACATACCCATCCTACTCTGGTTGCAACTGTCAGTGATGTCATTCTGAAGGAAGAAAACTTAAAAGTAATATTTTAGTGGTTGTGCATAAACTCAAATCAGATCAAAATACTCTCTGGCTGGGATGATTTATACCAGTTTCTACTGTGACTTTGTCTAACAAAACAATCGAATGCAAAGTTCACTCTCTGATGACTGAAAAATTGGATTGTGCAGAAAAAAAAAAAAAAAAAAAGAATTGGCAGAGAAAAACATCTCAGCTGTAGGCTACAAAGGAAAAAGGAACACAGAAAAGGTCTCTGTTAAAAAAAAAAAAAAAAAAAAAAAACAGTTACTGAAGAATCATTTTTACGTTCCGGAGACCTCTTTTGAAAAATGCTGACCCTGGTAACTGTGCAGACAAAGAACACACTATTAGTGAGCATTAACTTCAGGACTGCAGCCAAAGGACAGATATTAGAAAATGAATAAAGCATTAAAAATCTCTTTCTCTCTCAAGATTGTAGAAATATAATGGCAAATTAATTATGAGAAACCATACACTCATATGCTATGGTCTTTTCAATTCACAATCTTAGAAAGGTTATATGAGGTCAATATTTGGATGCAACCTTTTCTTGGTAGCATCTGGAGCATCAAGCCCAAACTCAGATGACAGACCAAGAACATACTCAGTAGTATCAAATAGATGTGATCCTCTTTTGGGACAGTCTCTATTCTCTGTTCTTTAGGTAGTTTAAATGAAAGTGTAAGCCAAGTTTTACAGTGGAAATTCATGTGCACTGTAGAGAAATAATTACTTACTTTAGTAAGAGAGGGCCTACTAAAGAATAGCATACTAAAAGCTGAAAATGAGAAACTCTTGTTAGTGACATTTACTGGACAAACTCCCAAGGTAAATGGTGAGGCAGACTTTTCAATGTAAGTCTGGACTGCATAAATTTTAAAAAAAAAAAAAAAAGTATATATATAGAGAGAATTACATTAATAATTAGAAATGATAGTTGGTTCATGACAAGGTATCAGCCCATGTTCCAGGAAAATGTCTCTGTCATTTTTTTCCATTATGAACGTAAACAAATATCTTTTGAGGTCTCCGTGTAGTGAAGGGTTGTACAGGAGAGTTCAACCTAGCTTGTGTTCTGGGACCATAGTAACTCAAAACCTCAATCTAAACTGAAAACTCAGCTGGGAATCTGCATTCTTTATCTATGTTGACTTATGATTTGAATACAATTTATATTACCTAAATTAATCTCTTAAGCTCAGATCCTTCTTTGAGGTTGTTTTCTAGACTCTGCCCATAATCAGTGGGAAAAGAGAAAAAACACTTCTAAAGGAGAGTCTGATATTTGTGTTTTCAGACATTATCTGTGGTCTTCCCTCCAGATGCATGTGTTTCTCTCCAAAGACTTTAGAAGAAGCTTGATTAATATCTTAGGCTAGACACATAAGTTTTTGATGATTAATATGAACGTGGCTCCCATCCATGGAGAAACTTTTGTTTTCCATTCACTCACAGAAAATATGGATGTGTGCTGGACAACCTCATAGCAGCTCTGACTTCAATGTGAAAGCTATAGATGGGTTATATAAAAACACTACTAAGACCAATGGAAATGTATCTACTAACAGGAAAAAAATAATAATCTTGAAGGAATATTATGATAGCGTAATTTAATCACGTATTTCTTGTTGTTTTGTTTGTTTATTGTTTTTGTTTGTTTACTATCAATATTTTAATTTAGTACAAAAGGTCAGACTACATGCACAAAATAATTAAAGTTGCTACTTCAAAAGCAGTCATTGGTCTGTTATTATACCTGCCATTTGGTAGAAGTCTTTAGTGTGGTAACTTTCACAACTACACTAGTGATAGCAACACTGTAGTCACCATAATGACTTGAAAGGAACAGCAGTATAAATTTTCAGTCAGCTTTCTAAAAGGCATTACTTCTTTCTGCAAACTGTGTTTCAACTATACAACTATACCTTTTGACTCGGAAAAATCTGAACAGCAGCATGAGGAATAACAGTATAGGCAGGATTTTTTTTTTTTTTATATATATATATATATTTTTTTACTGAATACTGCATCAATTGCTTGGTTTAATGAGGAAGACTGCCATTGTTTGAATTGTTACAAATCACTTTGACAGTTAATGAAAAAATTGAAGAAAAAATCACTTGGCGCCTCTTCAGTTCCCTCTCTGATGTTTTTTAACCAGAGTTATAATAGTATCCCGTTTCCCTGACCTGTATAAGGAATGTAGGCTGAGTTACTTTTTCATTTTAAAAGTCAAAGATTCCAGCTGGTAACAGCAGCTTTTCTGCCCTTTGAAGTAGAGATAACAGAAAATATTAGATTTACAAAAGCTCAGCAACATTTATTAAATTTTAGAAGCCTTCCTTCTAAATACACAATATCCTTTAAAAACTTGATCTAAGGGGGATTATAAGAGGTAGAGTACAGTAAGAGAAGAGAGACTGCTGACTGGTGTAGTTCAGAAGCAACAATGAGCATACTAAAGAGCATTTTGTTCTTCAAGTGATTTTCATTTGCTGCTTTATTAGTCATTTTTAGATACACTATGCAGTTTGAAACTGAGAACAGTACTAAATCTGACAAGATATATACATCTGCTAGAATTGATCTACCAATCTGTGGTAGGTCACTAACTTGGTGTCCCAGCTCCCTACTCCCTACATAGTGAGATTTTTCCTTTTCTGGAACACATGATAAGAAACAGGCAGAGGTTCACTCTTAGAGGCAGAAAGGATAGTATCTTCTGAACAGGCAAACACACATCCTTACGGAGGAAATTCAGTGATAATACTTCTCTTCCTGTTTATACATATAACTGAGATTAAAGGAGGGTTCTTACCCCTTTTCAGAGAGGTAAGAAGTGCAAAAGTAAAAACACATCTGCATTAATAAACAATAGGAATAATGCTTAGGTGGGTACTGGTCTTCTAGTGAGATTAAGGACTAGCAATGATAAGCAATACACTCTTCTATTAATGCATGTTTTCATTTTATATATTAATATAAATAATACTTATATTAATAACTAAATAATAATAATAGTTAAAATAATTAGAGTTAAACAATTAAATAAGTTAAATAAGTTAATAGTTATATAGTTAAATAATTAGAGTTTTCAGATTCTAACCCAAATAGGAAAAGTGCACAAACAGGCACACTATCTACTAAAACCCCTAAGACCCTGAAAGTCAAATAAAATTTTCTCCTATTCATTTCTCACTCCTCAGGAGAAGTCCTACATTTGTAGCAAAAAAGGTAAAGAGGCAGAAATCAAAGCTCTGAGCAGATGAGGAAGATATTGAATGGACATTCCCTGCTCTCCCAAGCAGAAGAACAATGCAAAAGTGTATGGGCAGATCCTTTTCATGCCCTTGCTCAGCTAAATAAACAATAGAATATTCCATTTTATTTGATGTAGAAATATCCCTTCCAAGTCATACTTCAATGCATGTCAATATGATATCAAGTCTAGGTATGACTATTATGTAATTAAATTGCCTGAGTACCAGTCTATAATATGAGAAGTCCAGCTTCCAGCCTTTGGTTTTCCTTTGAGAATTAAGTTATATTATATTATCATTATCAAAATAGAAGAGAAGAGAATATGAACAAAAGTGTCTCCTAAAACAATCAACAGCTCAGCCATGAAGAGCTATACAAAATGTGTATTCTAATGGAAAGGATGTTTCTTTAGTGTCTTTTTGTGTGTGTATGTGTGTGTTTGGTTGTTT
Source organism: Stictonetta naevosa (assembly GCA_011074415.1). NCBI lineage: Eukaryota > Metazoa > Chordata > Aves > Anseriformes > Anatidae > Stictonetta > Stictonetta naevosa. The sequence goes on along the minus strand of CM021698.1, from coordinate 13,036,607 downwards.
TTTTGTTGTTGTTGTTGTTTGTTTTGTTTTATGAGGGAGAGGGGAGGATTGTCTCTGGACAATTTGGAAAATCTAGTCAGGTCGACTTTCATGTAAACAGAACACTTCATTATATAAGCTGCATCAAGATTTAGAGCAAAAAGAATAATAATACAAGGAAACAAAATTACAATGATGGAAAATGTTCACTAACTCTTTTATTAAGAGTGTTTGCTAAGACAGCAGTTCAAGGTAATTGACTGATGTAAAATTACTTGTGAATACAACTTTCAGAACACTTCAGTTTCAGGTGAACCAGATGCCTAGTGCATATGTGGGTAGCCCTAGGTGACCTGCTTATGAATACCTGACACCAGCAATGACATTTTGAAACTTTAAATTAAAAAATAATGAATATAGAACATTCATTATACCTGTGAGGCTTATAGTACATGTGTTAGGGAAATAGCTGGAAATGTAAAGTAATTCTTATGTCTTTTTTCTGTCATATCCATCTCTTTAAAGATTTCTAGTGTTTTGCTGGTGTGTCCCTGCCTGATATCTGTGTAAATTTCTGTCACTAGACAGCTAGAGCTATGGTTTCTGGCCAGCCTTAGATCTAAAGGAGTACTTTTTTTTTTTTTTTTTTTTTTTTTTTCTTTCCCTGGGTAATTTCTTCCATGGAAGAACCCTTGCTCCTTCCAACACAGGCTTATTTGAATGGAAATTTGAATGGTACATTAGGTGCTTGGCTGAGCAATGGGATATCTGCCAAACTGTCATGACAAATGATCAAATTGAGCACATACATTACAGTTTATTCATAGTTTGTTAAAGTTTGATGCACACGATTTTTTATTTTTATTTTTTTTCAAATTCGGATTTTACTATTTTATTTTTTAAAAAAAACATTGGCAGATATTTGAGCTTTGTGATTATATTACCCTTTAGACTACAACTTCTGTCATATATACAGAGTTACCAGGACAGCAGTCCTACCATTTCTGAATGACTAAACACTGTTTACAAATCTGTTTTACTCTTTACAGATACATTAAATCTAAGGGACATAGATCAGCATGGACATGTAGACATGAAACTGTAAGGCTTTCTGATTTATTGTCTCACAACTCCCAATTGTATTTTGTCATGCAACTCCCAATTGTACTCTATCTCTACCTTGAAGTAAACATCTTTTAATGTAGTTTATAGGTAATCTGGTGTCCTGTGATGAATTCCTCAACTTTTAGTAGATGCAAAGAATTGTAACATTCCCAATCATTTATAACTGTTACACTGTATTGAAGCTTTAATTAGAACTAAAGTTATGTGAACTTTGAAGTTCACAAACCTAAGTGTGTTTCAAAAAATAAATCAAGTGCAAAATAAGAAGCAATGTGTAATTTTCTTCTATCTCCTACTTTTATTTATTTATTTATTTTATTGGTATAGTCAACACAGCTGTTCCATTCCTCCACTCTTGAATTGCACAAAGAAATTTTCAAAACAGGTGTCCATTTTGCCTTCTAACTAAACAAATCTAAAAATAGAACATAAAGGAGAATACAAAGCTTAACATTTATCTCTTTAAATATTTTCTGAAGAAAGTTGTCATCAGGTTTCTTTTGCACTATGCTTTGTAGTTGCTTCTAACAGTTATATTATGATGTTGAAATGACAGTACATAGCATAAATATTAACTTATATCACCATGCTATATATAAGGATTTTCACTTAGATATATTTTTACAGAATTTGTATATTTATTGTATTTATTGTATTGTATTTATTTCACTTTAGAAATGTATAATAAATTTACTAATTAGAGAGCTGAACAGTATACTCGTGGTAAAAAAATGGTCAGATGAATTACAGTCATCATTATTAGAACTAGTACAATTTTCCTTAGTGTATTTTTAAAAAATAATTCATCAGATCATATATGCCATCAGGGTGCATTTCATGTACAGAGTTCAGTACTCTGAACTGAAAGCTTCAGCTACATTATCATGACCTGTCATCTAAGTAGCTATTCTGCTCTTGTTAACTAATTTGATTGTCTCAGGTTTATAAACAACTGCAGCTTTTAGTTAGGAAATCTGCTGGCAAATGAACCAATGAGATAAGAAGATTGAAGTATTATTAGTTAAATCTTTCTGAAGTTTCAAAATTTCTGAGGATAAAACAGATATATATATATATTGCTAAAATGTCCCTTTTTTTCTAGTTTTGTTCATTATTTGTCATCTATTTTCCTTACACATATGCAGTATAAATGTAGTAAGCTGTGCATATGGACTTGCCTCCTACTGGTTCATCCTCCTCTTTCTGGTTTACTCCTTCATACTACTATTTATGCACAAAATGACACTCATTGTGACACACTGCAAATCAATCGTTTCCTCAGTCTCATACTTGCACCTTCTTTCTGTCAGCTAATATTCCAGATTTCAAGCAAAAATACCAAAATATGAAATATCAACACCATCTTCATGAAAACCCTTATACAAAGGGACTTAAATATGGACTAATTTAATCACTGTTAACAAGCATGCTCATGAATATATTTTCAATAAGTTCTTTCAATAAGTTATTACAGAAATGTTTGGATAAGATTAAGAAAAAAACATATGTAAGTTGTTTAGAGAAAAGCATTTTGTATCTGTTATTTTATGTAATATAAACATAAGCTGAACACTGGAGGAGATTTCCTGAGAAGGAGATTGGCACTGAAACTATTTCCCAAAGAAAACTGAGAAGAAAGACCTAAAAGATTTAAAACTAGATTAGACAAAATAAAACACTGTAGGCGAAAACATTGCAGTGACAGAGAGAGAATCTGTTTAATAGGTCTTGTTCCATCTCTCACCTCTGTGCTTTCATGATTATTTGAGCTTTGAGTTAGTGCTCTTGAGGTGGCACTTGAATGATGATAAAACAAAATGGAGTAGCAATTAAATACATTTTAAGGATAATTACAAAAAATGTGATTTTAATTTAAAACCCATTGATGCCATCTTAACAAAGCCATATTAATTCTGAAGAACACTAAACATGGTCTACTAAGCTTATATATTAAAGACTTAAACTAAACAAATAATATTTCCAGATGATCCTTTGAGGTCCCTTTCACCCTTGGCTCTTTTATGATTCTATGACTCTATTAAAAAATATTGGGGATTTCTATGCATTTCCCCTTAAATTTTGTTGAGATCTGGAGAGACTACTGTTTTATTCTGTATTTGTACAATACCTAACACAACCAAATTTTATTCCACCATTCAGTTCTATGTCTACAAATTCAGAAGAAACAGTGACCTAACCTACCTTGCTGATAGCAAATTTAGCAAAGTGAAGCCTATGTTTCACTTAGTTTCTAAAAAAAAAAAAAAAGCAGACAAGTCAGTTCACAGGTGTAGGGAAACAGGTGTAATAATAAACATGAGTCATGACCTTAAGAAGAAGCAGACCTGTCATTTATTTCCAGATAAGAAATTACAGGACTGTATATGAATTGATGAAAATAATAACCTAAGGGAATTTGGTAATTCTACCAAGAGATTCTTCTCATGCCATGTAAAATTAAAAACAGGGAGTCAATCAGTGCTGAAAACCAAGAAATAAATACAAATACTGTGGTTTTGTTGTTGTTTATTTCTTTTTTTTTTTTTTCTCTAGCTTCATCTCTATTCAAAAATTGTGTTAATTTAAGTAAGCTGATTGAAATGTAGTCAAACCTATGCAAACTCTGTACCTGTAGTAGTTGAACCCTCTTCCAAATTGAAGTAACTGAGTTATTTGAAAATAATTTAAGCAAAGGCTTGACTTGTTTTCATGTATCTTTTATGCAATTAGTGTAACTTCTCTAGTATTGGCAAGGTTTGAAATGCAACCTACAAGAGGGGTGATCAACACTTTAGAAGATGTACTAGCTGTTTCCTGAGTTCACAAACAATGATTTTATTAAATAGACATTAAATAATTAAGAATAAAGAATAGTTAGTTTTCCTGAAGTCAGATGATTTCAAATGTACTTCTAATGTGCAAAAGATAGGGTTATTCTGTAAAGAAGTATAGAGGACCGAAACTGAAAGCGATAAAGAACCAAGAAGAAGATTTTTGAAGGGTAAATAGTGAGAAGAGCAAAGAGGAACATCCTTGCCAGACACTGGGATAAAGACAATGGAGAGAGCTTTTGAAGTCTGAGAAGGCCAAAGAAGCACCAGAGAAACTGGGTTCAGTAACACACTGGGAGAATGAAATTAAATTTTACTCCAAAATATGGAGTAAAAAAAAAAAAATGTTATTGATTTTCTTCTTGTTAATTTGTAAATAATATTATGAGGGACATAATAAGGAAACAGGGATAAGGAGAATTAGATAAACTATTAAAATATATATTTTTATTATTATTGAAGTTAGATTCACTTTGGGATGTTATTAATTAAGACAAGTAAGTGTGAGGTTCTGACTTCAATAAAGATACACTAAAAATCCATCAGCTGAGGGCTTGGTGACATTTACACCGCTATTGGAATGTCATATTCCAATGGTTCATCCTCCTCTTTCTGGTTTACTCCTTCATACTACTATTTATGCACATAAATACAAACATTTTAATAAAATGTTTGATTTTATTTTTATTTTTAATTTGATACCTCTTTCTGTGATTTCCTTGTCTAGTTTCAGAATCTGACTTGTTCTGTAAGACAAGGGCTGTAAAGACAGCCACCAACCAGCAACTGTCTTTGCGACAGACAGTTGATTGAACAGAGATTGATTTCTCACTTCTATACCATTTGAGGAATTATTGTATGTATTTGAACTTAATTTGTCTTGTCCATTTAAGCATTTTATGCAACTCTGATACTTAAATGGATGAGGAACCTTTCAAAGCTGAAATTCCAATAATGAAAGTTATCTTTAATTTTGTTTTTGCATCTTTGCATCTCCTTGCATCAGGAGAATGGACTTTGATGTGTGGTTTTTCTTTCACTTCTATAAGTTTAGACAAATCCTTATAAAAATCCTTATGAGATTTATATATTTATTTGTAGAGACAAAAATTGCAATGTTCTTCGTGTTCTTCTGCCTATTTTTTTTTTTAAAAAAAGATGCCTTACTTCTTTCATATTCAGAATGTTAATTATAATACAAGTGAATTGCAAAAGCTGCACACCTTCAACCTGGTGTACAAACCATGAGATCAACTAAGTGAACACAGTGAAAGTGAAAGGAAAGTGAAATGATTGCTTAAGTCATGCAGTAGTCTAAGTGGTGTAAGCAACCTCAAACCTTCTTGTTTTTCCAGTGAATCCTTTACTTACAGGTGAAGTCTTGGTTTTTACAGTATGGAGTTCTATGAAATACAGAAGGAATATGCATCTTGGCACTGAAATGCTAGATATTTTAGATGGGATATTAGAGTATATATACCAAAGTGCCCGAAACTAGATGATTAAGTCTACAGTGCTTCCTTTTATGGTCAGTTGAGAGCCATGGAGTTCTATTCTACATGTTGGCTCATTTTAAGATAGATATCTGAGATAGATCAGATGCATTAATCTCCTTCTTTTCTCTTCGTTGATTATTCAGAAGTCGAAGTATGACTAACTCAGACATCAAAATATACCTCTTAGGTATGAAAGATTAAGAGAAATCCTACTGCATAAATTTTATTTTGGAAGGCTTCTTCACAGCTGTAAATGTAAGCAGTACCTGTTCACACATACAGGTGATTTAGTGCATTTAACCACAAGCCAATTACTCCATGCATTTGTGAGAGTGACACCTCTCCTTCCAGGAACAAGTTGTGGTTGCTAACAGAAATAAAAAACAATAGGTAAAGCTCAGCTTTTGCCAACTAAGCATCATTTTATTTTGTCTTCATCAGAGAGATTTTAAGTGGAGTCATTACCAAATGAAATCAGAAGGATATCACTGCAATCCATTTAGAAGAGGACTGCTATAAAACAAAGCCATTGAGAGTCTTATAGAAAGTAAAATCTCTCTCCTCCCTACTCTGCTGTAGTGCTCTCTGTACTGAAGCAATGTAACTCCAACAGTAATTGCACAATATGTTACTGTATTAATGTTACCCTGAATAAGGGTGATTACATTTTAAAAAGTCTTTAAAATAGCATATTTTCCTGATAATCTCTTATAATAGTTTTGCTTCACCATCTGTCTAGCTAACTCCTGATTCTTTGTTAAAGGCAAGGAATGTAAGCAGATGCAGATGGCATCAGAATCCAGGATATCTACAAAGATTTGCATGAACAGAACAGGCAGCACATGGATAAGGTTACCACAGAGTGGATTTGCATACCAAATAACAAAACAAAATGAGGAAAAAAAAAGAGGGTGCACTACATATGTGGTATATGCTGTGATCACACTAGGCTATGGTGTTTCATGTGCTATTAGGGCATGTATATCACATCAAATATTAAATGCTTGTAGAAACAACAGAAGGTACTGAAAGATACCTTTTTTTCCTGGAGTTCCTCAGATGCCCTAAGGGGCTTGAAGAACACTGGAAATCTGTTAGACTGCTAACATGGTCAAAAAACAAAGTTAATACATTGTTCTTTTAAGAAACGTATCATATTTAGAGGATTTTACTCAGTAGGATTTCAAGCTTTTACAGCTTTATGAAAATTAATGTTGTTACGTGAATGGAAAATGTAGTAACCTAATAATTAAATAAATACTTTGCTCTATTTGATCAGTTCCATTACATAGCTACAGTACAGCTATAGACTAAGTACTTTATTTCATGCTAATACATTCTGATTGCTTTTTTTGTTGTTTAAATAAGAAAATAAATTGGAGGTTTTGATATTACTGAGAATTATAGGTTTCTAGTGCAATACAACAAAAGACCACACTCTTTACTGGACCCCATTTCCCATGGAAAGCATCAATTTTTTCCATTCTAGAATGAATATATTCTAGCTAACTAAATATATATGAGTAAACTGTTTTAGTTAGAAATAAATATTGTATTTTATCTACAATAAAACACTGTGTAACGTTTCAAACTTGTTTTTCTCCATTATGTAACAAAACATATTATTATAAAGATAATAAATTTACTGATTGTACATATATTTATGCATAAAGTTAATAGATTTACTGTCAAAAGCAATCCTACTTAAAAGAAAATGAAGAACATTTAGCAAAGCTAGCTTCTCTCTGGATCTTTCTGTTTTCCAGGATAGTTCCTAGCTAGAGAAACTAGCTCTATCACAAGACAAAAAATATCACTAGTTAGGAAAAAAAAAAAAAAAAAAAAATCTTAAACTACTGGGATCCCTTGAGGGTCTGCTGTTACTGAAGTTTTTAATTTTCCTTCTATCACTGGTCTTGTACTGAGCATGTTGCTGACCAAGGAGGATTTATATTCTGTTTTTCTAGAACACTATTTACTTAGAACAAATGATTAATTCATGAGTAATGTATGTAACATTTATATTTTATTCACGTCTTACAATGAGATTGAAGGACCTTGGTATTCGGCACTATAGTAGATTACAGCCTTCTGATTTCTACTTGTGCACCTACTAGTGATCGAAAGTTTTGTCTAATTGTTTAAAAAAATATTCTGGAGAGATATTTTGCCTAACACAAAAGATTTTCACTTAACTGGTAACTGCTTATTTGCATAAACTTGTTCCAAACAAATTATGAAGCATTCACTTTTTGGCCTTTTTTTTTTTTTTTTTTTTTTTTTTTTCTGTATTTCCTGTATTTTTCTGCACCTGCACTTGCAAGTCTGTTGCTGCATCCTTTCCACAAGAATTATATCTCCATGTTCAACAGACATGAAACTCTTAAGTTTTCTCCTCTGTAACAGAATTACTGGTGGCATTACCATCCCATCATTGTGTACAACCAGATATGTACCAACTGTGTTGAGGTAATTCAATCAAATTGATGTGAACTTTGAATATTTATCAGATCATGAGCACTTGACCCTATTGTGACACTTCTGGTATGCTTTTCAACCTTCTTTTCCTCTTCAGTGATATATGCCAGCGTTCGAATCAATAGCTTCTTTTTAGTTCAACAGAAAGGTTTACTTCTATCTGCTGTATTTTTACCAGAGCACTTTAATGTCTTCATAAAGACATTGTGAACAGCTTGCAAAGATGCTATTTTCATCACAGTTCATAAGATAGATGCAAACCAAACATTCACATTATAACCTTGTGTTTTTTCTTGCTTTGAAGATCCGCATGGACATCCATAAGCAACTTTTACTCTGGCAAAAACAATTTTCTGCATGGATTTTCTGATCTGCTTTAGACATTCTTGTCTGAATTAAATACACTTTGGAGTGAGTATTAGTATTTATTACCTAATAATAATACCCATAAAGAAATTACTAAGCATGAATGCACCATGACACTCAAAGTTTAAATTCTTAAATTCTGCTTCTAAGAACTATCCTATTAACCTCTGATCTGGTAATATTTAAATTAAAAGGAGACGCTTATCAATCTTTATTTGATGTAGTTCCACTAGGTTCAGGAGAGCTATTTTATTTTATATCTGATTATTTGATTACTTGACCCTAGAAGAAAAATATATACTAAAGAAATAACTAATGAAAACGTAGAAATAAGGTCAGGTAAAACTGATTGTCTTCCCTTAAATCTCCCTATGCAAGGTTTGGTGGAGCACTATTTCTTGTCGTTCTCTTGTGAAAAATTCTAATGATCTTACATTTTACTATCCATGTAACTGGTAGAAATCCCAGCTTCCAAAATATCATGTAGCATATGAATAATGGACAAGGTTTATTTTTCTTCTGTCGAAAATAAATTTTGGTGCTTTGAATACTGTCCAGAACATATTTGCAACTGGTATCTAAATTTCTTTTTAAAACCAATAAATCAGTGTGTGCATTCAGCACTGACTTATGAGGAGACGGACAAATGACTGCCTCTGATAGCACTGTGGTGCTGTCATTCCCAAGGAGGGACTCTATATCTTCTTTCTCACATTGTCTATTCACAAAAAGGCAGCTACATTTTTAGCTTTGCAGTGATCCCCCTGCCCTAAGGAAAGAGGATGTGGCTGGCTGTAATTGGATCACTGTTGTTTGTTCTGTACTTAAATTGCATTAATCTCATGCTCTGGGGCTTCCAATGGGCTCTAATGACTGGGGGGAGGGAGGGAAGATCTGACTTCTACTTTTATGACTATTAAGTCTTCCTTTAGGGCAAGAAGATGTGCCTCAGTTAGAATGGCCATGAGACCAGGTGTTTAGAGATAACTAGAATTTCAGTTTCTCAGAACCTGGTTGATATCTTCCTTACACTCTCAAAACTAAACTAAGCTCAAGACTTGGGGTATGAAGGGAATTTTCCCTCAGGACAGACTAGAGAAAATGAGTGTATTTCTTTTGTTGGGTCCTCCACTGGACTGATCCTAACAGTTTTCCCTAGACTAGTAGGACTTTTAATTTGCCAGTCTTTGCTATACCTGGGAACTGGAATATTGTTTTCTTCTGCTCTATTTCTATGGAAAATTATATTTCTTACAGGACTTATATTTTTAAATCGATGTTGAAAAGGATTTTTTAGCCTATGGCATGTGGGGACATCTACTGAAGAAATTATTTGGACCCTCTGAAATTAGCTTTGAAGCACTTCATTTACTGTGATTTCAAGGGACTGAACATAATAATCCTCATGGTCCTGTCCAGTACTATGTTTCTACTATAAAATAACTCCTGTATTTATTGTGAAACAAACAAACAAAAAAATCAGACCAAGAAATTAAATTTGACAGAGCACTAATAGGGACATACTGAAGGCAAAGGCAAAAAGGATGCTGAAGTCTTATCAAAAATAAGCAATGTTTATTGAACTTCTAAAGTCCTCACATAGCTGCTTTGCTAACACAAAGAATGTTTAAAACCAACATACTAGTTAAATGTCTAAAGAGAACTAGATAGCTTCACTCAGGCATGAAAATGACATCAAAGACACAGGCAGAGAAAGGACCAGTGACAGCCAGCGGTAGCTTTTTGAGTGACATTGTCTGAAGAAAGGGGCTTCTATAGTGGTAATTTATCTCCTCGACAAGACATACATTTCAACAAAAACCAATATGCTCTCCATCTCTCCCTACCTCATTGGCACAGCTTTTGGTCCATTCTTTCTGTGGTCTACAGTATCATCTAGAAAAATAAACTATTTTCTGTGTATATGTTTCTGTTCACAAATCTTTTCTCTTTTTCTTAGTTATTCTACTACAAATTAAAAGACTCTATATTTTGGTGCCAGATACAGGAAACAGAGGGGAGAGATCATGTAGTATCACAAATCAACTCTGAATTTACATTGTTATTCATTTACCTGACATAGTTATTTTCAAAAAACTGCAAATAACTGGTTCAAATAAGATAGCATATCAAGGAAAAAAATTTACACCCATGCTTCTCAGAAAGAGGTAAACAAATTTGTACAATCTGCAAAGCATAACCATATTGCAGATATGTTTAGCTAAGCACAAGACATTTAAAAAGTCCATATGTAGTCACTGCCATCCCATTCTTCAGCACAGATGTTTTCATACAGAAAGAATACAGAATGACTTAACTGGGAATTCAGCTAACCCCTTGACTCTAATCCAAATTCTTTAGCAGGTGACTTGCTAGGCCTACTGTAGCTTAAATTTACTTCCATTTAATCTTTTTCTCTAGTAGGTTGCAGCTGTAGATATTTGGTGGAAGAATTATATTTGAATGTGATATCAGATCGTACCACAGCAGATGCGTTAACTAAAGAAATAAGCAAATTGTCAGGAAAGTTAAGCCTGTGTTGGTTTGTTGCTGTGCATTCACCATCTGTTTTTATTATTATTATTATTATTATTATTATTATTATTTATTTATTTATTTTTATGGCATTAAAAATATCCATTTAGAAAGTACACATTATACTGACTTTCTCTACAATTCCCTACTGTGAGCTCTGCAAGAATCATTTTGCATTTGAAGGATTAAAAATCTCAACAGTTCTAGGGCAATGACAGTAACTACATTAACTTTTAGAATTTTATTATTCTGTCATATTCGATATCAAGTCAGCAGCCCTCTGAACACTAAACTTTAACTACCTAGTTATAGAGTTTTGTTTTATTTTGTTTTTCCAAAGAGATACATAATTTACATCAACTTCCTTTATTTTCTCCAAGAGAGTTGGCATTAGATGGCTACCTAGGAATGGTAGCTTGGGAAAGCCCAGTTGGTCTTTATAAGGAAAATGAGGAGAGGGATGTAGCAGCCAAATAAATATCTGGTATGATAGGTAGGACAAAGCATTTATGATTGGACTTTTTAATAGTCAAGGTAAATTCTTTAAGAAGCAGAATGCAAACTTCCAGAATCAGTGTACCTGGGATTAGGGTGGTTTAGTATCCTTTTGCAGTCCGTGGTTTTCCAGAGATTAACTAAACTCTGACACTATTTAGAAATTTCTGTAGTGTAGTGGTAATGACCAAAATCTGCAGGAGCTGCCTGCTGTGGTTCTGCTTCCATTGTTATCGTCTGTCCCTGTCTGTGGGGCTGGAAGAAAACAGCAAATTTGGGAAAGATTCCTCCTAGGCTGGTCTGTGCCTACTTTGGTCTGCTGGGTTCATCTAGGATGGAGCTAGAGCTAAAAAGTCATCACACTTGAAATAGCATTTAGGGAATCACTTCAATCACTTCAACACTTCTAATTACTTTTTTTTTTCTTCCTTTTTTTTTTTAAAAAAAAAAAAGAATAGTGAGTAAAGAAACAAAATTGAAATAACAAATTAATTCCATTCTCTACAGCTCAAGCTCTCATTTGTGATTTTAAGCATAAGGAACTAAAGCATTAGCTTCCTGTAACTTGTACCTAATTACAACCGTGTGTTCAAGAGGAAGGAAATAAAATGTATGCTGACTTTGCCCATAGAGGCTCAGCATGAGGCAATATAAAAGAGTGGGAGCTCTGTGATGTATAGTATATTTCAGCAATACAAGCAAATGACAGCCATTTTTCAGTTGCTGTGTTGTGGGGGAAAGGATGTAACCAGGGTTGCTGAAACATTTAGCCAACTGGACTACTACAGATAGACATAGGTTGTTATGGGCTGGTTGTGATTTCTGATACTCGTTTGAAGTGTCACAGAAGAGATGCAATGAATGCTAAAGCTGGATTTATATTGGATCATTTAATGTGTTTATGTGATGTGGCAGAAAATGGAAATGAAATGCATTATAACCTCTCTCTGGAATGGCAGTAACAGGACAGGAAATTCCAAAATCCTCGGATGCATTCAGCTATGTAGATTAAACCTGAAGTGACAGTCACCTTTCTAAATCTGTGGTGGCAGACTTTGACTCTGCTTCTGAACAGGACGAGGACCCTGACGCCCAAACCTGATGTTACAGTATGAGTCTGGCCCTGCTGCCTTTGAGGTCTTTGACATAGCTCCCATTGACTTCAGAGGCACAGAATTATGCCTGATACAGAGAGACATTCTTCCTGAAGAGAAATATTTTTGGAAACTGTAGCTATTTGAAAGCTTGAGATACACAGAAGACAAATTTACATGTGATTTGTCTCAATATATATGAATAAGATTGTATTTATATTCTTCACATGCTGGAAACTGTGACCTTTCAATGGCTCTGACAAATTTTGATAGACAATATTCTGTTTCAAAAAAGACAAAGATTTTCCAGTCATTATCAAGGTAGAGTCCCTGGACAGATAGCTCTTTCCTGTTATAGTCCAAGAAGTCATCTAAGGTAGGCCAAGATCTCAGTTAAGCCGTAACTCTTAAGCCTTAGCTCTTTCCTCTACTTACAGTCCAGTATCTTTCCAAAAATTCTTTGCACCTCTCTAGAACTGATAGTATACATATAAATCTCATCTTATCTGCAAGAAGCAGCTTGTGGAAAACCATTAGTTTTCTACTTATCATAACTTGCATCAACACAGAGCATAATTCATATGTTGATGATGAATTCAGTGGCCAGACATTCTAATTCGAGGTACTTTTGAGAATGGAATATAGAGTAAATAAAGGGCAAATTGGGTTACAGAGGGAATGAAAATATTAAATTTCATATCAAGTGATATTCCACCAAGCTCTTAAGCGTGGGCTTGACTTCAGCTGTACTCTGAAATTTATTTCTGAAACAAGTTTTAAGCCATAATTTCTTTGTAACAAAGTATACCTATTTGCAGGATGTTCACACCTTTTAAAAGCTGTCCCTCAGATACAGTCTATTACATATACTTTCAGGAAAAAAAATAGAGAAGGAAACATTAGGAAAAAATAATGAAAGACCTATGATGTATATTGTACTTACTGAAAACTAAGCAGTATGTGTTGTCATTTAATGGTATTCACTTTATAATAAGTTCCATGAGATTTTTACATAAACAGACTAAGATGGAAAATGGCTGAAAAAATACACATTATTGATTTCCTCTAAAACAGTAGAACAACTCAAGACAATTCATTTTTATAGGTCTGTCCCAGACTGTAGGGGGGGGAGGGGGGAGGGGGTATAGAGGAATGGGCTGCTCTATAAGTAAATGTGACTCCAGATCCCAGGGCAAAAGCAAGGCAGACTGGGCAGTGTCCTTAACAGTGAGGGTTCCACACCACAGTATGGTAAAAAGTCCAGTGATTTCCAGACAAGCTTGTAGGGATGAGGTAGGACCACAGACAAGCCAGGAGCATGCATAAAGAGGCAAGCATACAAGCCACAATCAGATAAATTCCAGATAGGTATTTAGGAAAAGAAAACCAAACCAAACCAAACCAACAAAGTAAAACAACAACAACACACAACAATCAATCAGTCAATCAATCAAACAAATAAATAAGAAAGAAAAACAGTGAAGGTAGTCATACACGGGAAGAAGGTACTAGAGAATATTCTGTTACCTTCTTTGGAGATATTTGAAAATTGAATAAGAAATGCCTGGACAACCTGACATGCTTTCAGCCAAGTAACCTCCCAAGATCTCTTCCACCATAAATTATTATGTGATCTTGTTATCACCCAGTTGCAATGTAGAGTCAAATATATCTTTCAGACACAGGGAGTTACAGAGCATAGTACTTCTTAAGTGAAAGATGAATTAACAAGTAGCTGCTGCTGTGAAGAACGTATCTTTCAACTTCGCATGCAATCAGAATTATTTCACTCTACCCCATGTTCAGAGATCTCAGTTAAGGAATGGTGTCCATTTCTTTCTTGTCATTTCATTCATTTCATTAAAATGTGGCTTACACATAAGCCAGAATCTTGAAGACAAAAAAAAAAAAAAAAAAAAAAAAAAATAAAAGCAACTGTTCTTCCAAAACCTTAACAAATATGGAATAGTTAATATAGGAAAGGGGATATGAGAATTTCTTTGCAGAATAGACTGCATAAGGAAAACTTTTCTAACTCTCCTCTTTATTGTGGATGTCATTTGAACAAACTGGCTGCAGAGACTACAGATTCCTTTTCTCTGGAAGTTTGTTAGAGCAAGTTTAGATAAACATCTGCTGGGGAAATTTTCCCACTGTTCTAATACAGCTTTGAGGAAACAAGAGTGACAAACTAAAGACTTTACAGGCAAACTTCAAATGAAGAAAGTGGAAAGAGAGAGCAGGGAAAAAGGGAGGTTAGGGGTATATATTGGGGTTAAAAATGATAATGATTGAAACAGATTGAGCCACTGCAGTTTCCTGGGGGCAGATTTTCACTGTTTTATTTTGAATTTTAAAAAGTGAAAATTTATTTTGAAAAAATTATTTTGAATTTTAAAAAGTGAAAATTTCCCCAGCTCCCTTAATAATAAAAGCACTTTGCAATTCTATGGTGTCTTCCTCTTATGATTTCAAAGAACTCTAATGAATTAAGCCTCTGAGTTTTCCTCCAAGCAACTTAGATGGACTCCAAGTGCTTCCCTTTGTCTGTCAGTCTGGCTACCTACTTTCAAATGTCATCGCTCTCCAATGGAATGAGGAAACATGAGTAATGGAGGAATGAATATCTTTCAAATATGCTACATGAAAGCATAGTTTTCACTAAGGCAGTTTTCCCATCCTGGCTCTTAATGCAAACACAGTGACCCACATACATTCAAAATGGGACTGACAAAAATTAAGTTAACCACTTGATTTAAAATCAAGAGCTGACTTCAAAAGAAAAGAAATGACACAAATATTTTTTTAGAAATTATTTTTTATTTTTTGTAATAAGGGAGTATTGCCATATTCTCTCATTAATATGGTAAATAGTCACATTGTGCACATCTTAACACTTGACTACTTTGAAGTCAGGCTTCAAAGTAGGCAAGAAGAGCTACATGCTTTTGCTGTAAACTTCAGAGCAGGAAGGATTCTGCATTTCTGTCTACTCATCTGCTGGTCTCCTGAGCTATTTAGCAGTCTTTTAGAATCAAAATATCCCTCACCATCATGTCATAATTCACATAATACTGATACTTTTATTATTATTTTAAAAATGTGAAAACAAATTAATATTCTTTTATGAATAAATACAGACAGATGGAAAAGACACCAGTAATAGATGCTCCTACAACAGATCTTTTTTCATTAAGATGATTCCATATAACTATAACTGGAGCAAGTCAGATATTGGATTTGGAAACATTTAGGATACTTTGTAATTTTGAAAAGCTTTCAGTCTGAGTTGTTATGTAAACACTAAAATCCAACCTTTTTCTACAGAAAAGTAATTCAAAGAAGTTTTTAAAAACACCTTGATTTCTTTCTCTCTCTTTTCTGTTTCACCTATCATCTCTCCAGAAAAAACAAAAACAAAAACAAAAACATGGAAGAACTTGTCTGAGAAACTTGGGACCAGATTTGGAGATGTCATCAGATGTCTTACACTGGAAACCAGCTGGCATTTTGGCGGGAGGCCATCAAACCAAAATATTGATGCAAAGTAAATTTTGTGTCTGGTCAAATTTTGCTCTAATATATTGTGTTGTTAGAAATACAATATATATATATATATACAACATATATCTCTAATATATTGTGTCTGTGATAATAGTACTCCTGACCACCTCTACTGTAATAACAAGTGTCACATGCACTGTTAGTGCTGCACTGTTCATAGCCAACACATGTTCACCTAGCTCTCAATTTTGCTTCCAGCAGTTTTAATTCTTCCTTCTTTCCTTTCATTTGTGCCATCAGTATGCTAAGCTGTAACATGCAGCTCTACCAGAAAACTCCACCCTATGAATCATTAATAGGACTTGCTGTAGTTTGCCCCTGAGGATGACATGCATTCACGTATGTTGTGTGAATCATCTTGTTCTGATGTCTGGCAAAGAAAGACCTGTCCAGATTCTTTAATAAAGTTACCAGAGTCATTACTATTAGCAGTAGTATTAATATTATTACTGTTGCTTCTGTTTTTATTATTTAATTCAAGAAATTCATACAGATGGTTTGAGGATAGGCATTCTTCTCAGATCTCTACCACTAGCAGGAAATATAAAGAGGAAAGCAAGATGAGAAAACCTCAACTTGTTGTATCAAGGGTCACAGACATATGCTAGGAAACCTGGACTTGTCTCTCTCTCTTAAAAAGAGGCAATTACATTTCTCTCTTAGCATGCTATTTGTTTAACAGGAGATGATCACAAAAGTACTGAACTCCAGTTTAGCTGCTTGAAAAGCTGACATTAAGAATAGAGCTGAGAGGTACCTGATGAGATCAGTAGTTCAAGATTCTCATCTCATCTATTTTTGTTTCAAAAATCTATTTAATGTAGCATTTGTTTGTGAAAGAAGAAAAAGGGGCACCTAAAATGATTGTTCTCATTTGTGCTTTAAGAGGCTGATTTGCTTAAGACTTAGGCATCAGAATGTCTTATATTAAAAAGGGCTCTGATGTTTTATACAACAAGGAAGTACTATTGTGTGAGTATATAAATAGCTCTTTTCTGCTTATATTACACAAGTGTAGTGCATGGAGTATGCCATGAGGTTTTACTTTGCTTTGAAGCTACCTTTAGTGAAGTGCTAACAGACAAAAAAATTGAACGGACAGACACATCCAAATTAAACGCTGATCAGCTTCACTCTCAACCTGCTCCAAATGTAGCACACACTGATAATTCAGGCCCAGTGCACCCTTGTGGAAGATGTATTGTTGGTATTGCCTCTGCCTTGGCTGCAGAAATGTGCACAGGCGAACAGAATGGACGAAACACATAAAGCGTGTGAGAGCCAAAAACAGATAAGAAAAATGAGAATTGTCTAGCTGAAAATGGGACAGTTGGTATATATGAAGGTAGAGATGGAGAACATTGTTACAAAAGTGCAGTGCAGCAATGAAAACACCAGTTAGTCATAGAGAAAATTCAATGGTTTTGATCATGCTGAGTCTGTGCACCACAAGATCGCAGTAAAAAGGCTATAAGCTATTTCTCCAGTGTTTAACCCAGTCATTATAGTTTTCTCCTGCTGGTTCTGTGAGAATAGTGCTGAGGAAGTAGTGCAGCTGAAGGAAAAGCAGGAAATCACAATGTCCTTTGGACATACCTCAGGGATGGTGCATCCAGTTAAGTAAATAGCTAATTCTTTCTTTTGAGACCTGCTAATTCACGGAGGCTGAGAGCAAGATTCCCTCTTCTCCAGTTTTCTTTAAATTTGAAAAGAAAAGACTTAGACTACGTCAGAGCCTTAAGCTATGGCACTTCAATCACAATGGTAGTTTGTAGTAAAGGACTAGACTGACCACTGTAAAAGATTTATTACTCATTATTATGAGCACATGGGAAAATTATTTGCAGTAAGTGTAAATTCTAAGAACAATTATGGGCCTAGGGAAAATTATGAGGTGATGAGTAGCATTGACTCGACTCTCCTTGCAGCTACTTGTTTATTGAAGTACTTATATGAGGATGTCCATCTGATGGAAAATGCTGGCCACGTCTGTTCAGCTAGGCCAACCACATCATCATCTGTTTCACAGGAAGGAGACAGAGAGGGCTGAAAGGAGAGTGCAGATTTCTGTCAAACAACAGCAGCTCCTTGTGGTTGTGTTAGCCTCTGGAGGTCTGATCTAAATTGCTCAGGTTTTGATTCAATCTTAAGTGTTTTCTGGACTTGGAAGGAAATCACTTCTGTTTCAGTGGATTGCAGTGAGCAGCAAATGGCTGCAAAGTACCCTGAGACATGAGGAAATATTGAAAACATTTGTGAGAGCAAACTCTGTGGCATCTGCAAGCCCCAGTGACTGTTACTCTTCTTCATAGCTGTGGTGTGTGGAACCGTGTTGTTATTTCACATCCTTGCAGCTTACTTATCCAAATCAACCTGTCAAACAAAGAATACATCTCCCCCCCTCCAATTAACTCAGAACAAATATTTTAATTCCACGGGAAGAGCTGGATCTTCTGTTCATACAGATTGGGATATAGAATGCTGGGTGGAGGGGCTGCAAAAACAGCAGAAAGGGCAATTTTGCCAAGTTAGACGTTTGTGGGAGGACCTTACCCTTTTCATCTCCACACGTTAAATTTCCAGTCACTAACTGAATATGCATTTCACACATAATTTAAAACATCACATGAGATATTAAGCTTACTGTGTAGCATAAGAAGACAGCATGCTGTGTCAATTAAGGCCACCTGCTTAATCTATGAAACTCTAAGGGCCCCTCTTATCCTGTGTAAGGCAAAAATATCTGTAAAAAGGAATCTGGAATATTGGCATAGACTCGGTTTGGAGTGCAGTAGAAGATAACAAAACCCAGAAATGCTTCATAGTATTTCAATATGTATTATTTAAGGAAACAGAAAAGCTGTAAGTATGATCACATATCAGCTTTAAAATAACTAAAGACAATACTTTTTGCACACATGATTAAACTGAAGAATTTGTTCCCACAGGACTTTCCTGATGCCAAAAGAGCACATAGGTTGGGAAATCAATTGAAGTCTTGAAAAAAAAAAAAAAAAAAAAAAAAAGCAATGGTAGAACCAGGGGTTATTTGTTGCAATACACCATCTATGACTCACCAGGTCTTGAAGGTGTGCAATGGAAGATGCTTCAGGAGGATTCTGCTCTCCTTCCTCAAGTGTCTGCTAATGGCCACTGCCAGAAAGACAAGGTGCTTGGTTAGCTGGACCTTCTCAGCTGTGTGTTATACTCATCAGCCAGAACCTAAATTATGCAGTATATAAGAAGCAGATGGCTTTTAGCCTGATGGGTCTGACCAGCAGAATCTATCTCTAGGGTGACGAAGATGGTAAAGGCCAAGAGGGGAAGACATATGAGGAGTGGCTGAGGTCACTGGGCCTGTTAAGTCTGGAGAAGAGGAGGCTGAGGGGGGACCTCATTGCAGTCTACAACTTCCTCGCGAGGGGGAGTGGAGAGGCAGTTGACCTATTCTCCATAAACACCAGTGATAGGACCTGCGGGAACGGGGTTAAACTGAGGCAGGGGAAGTTTAGGCTGGACATCATGAAAAGGTTCTTCACCAAGAGGGTGGCTGCACACTGGAACAGGCTCCCCAGGGAAGCAGTCACTGCACCAAGCCTGTTTGAATTCAAGAAGCAATTGGACTGTGCACTTAGTCACATGGTCTAAATTTTTGGGTAGACCTGTGCAGTGCCAGGAGTTGGACTTGATGATCCTTATGGGTCCCTTCCAACTCGGGAGATTCTATGATTCTATGATTCTTTAAGCTTCTTTATAAGTAATATCAATCTTTTTGTAATAACAATATAATTCACTGATTTTTAATCTACCATAGTCTTGAACAAGCAAATTTAATTAGTGGAAATGGTGGATGTGCCTCTGTACATTTTTCACCAGTTGTCATTCAGTATATTAATCCCACAGGAAGTTTGTACATGGAAAGTTCCAATATGTAACACATGTAGGTCTAGCTGCTGGTTTTATTGACATTAAACTGTTATTGCATTGGGCATGAGGAAAACTCATCCCTTTTGAATGGAAAGGTTTACTTTCTATGTTTACATTAAAATATGGAATCTACTTTTTGCAATGAAAAAGATCAAAGAAAATTAAAGCAAATTAGAGTGCTCAGCTAATAAGGCAAGAACTGCTTTGACTCCAGACAATAAATTGGAGGAGTGCATGTCTCATAAAGCTGAGATGCAAAGAGTTTTGAGTGTCATTTAAAAAATATTTTGGTCCTTTTTGTTCTTTTGAATTTCATTCAATTCCCAGTAGCAAGGCACATGTGGCATATTGAATCTTGGAACGAGTTCCTAGAAAACAGCTTTTTTGATAACATGAAGGAGCTGGCTATTTGAGATAGAACCATGTGAGTAGAGACGAGAATATTTTAGAAACTTTATTCAGCACAGTGTTAGGTCATAGTGGCTCTGGTTTGAGGTCACTACAAACTGCCATTTCTCCGTGTCACTTCATCTTAAGGAGTCTAATGGAGAACAGCCTACACAAAGTGTAAATATAATTGCACAAGCTCTCATATATTTGATTTGCAGAAAATTTACTCATCAAGAATACACTTCCCTCTTGGAATAGTTACTATATCACTTTCCTTCCAGTTTCTGTGACAGAAGTCTCAAATTTGTGCAAGCTGGAGATTGCCTGCAATGCAACTGAAGCAGGCACCGACTGAGAGATTTAACACTGATATCCAGAACAGACTTTTTAAATAGAGAAATATATAGAGCTAGAGGGAATTAGATGATGATGATGGTGGTAGTGATTTAGAGAATGGTGATGATGAGTTGAGTGCCTTCAGTTAAATGGGTATTTTGAGGCTAGAGTGTTTTTTGAGTCTATTTTGTATGAATTAGACTTGTGGTTCACAGACTGAGCAAAACATCCTCAAAGATAAAAGTGTGATAATGTTACACTAGAAAATTAGGAGCAAATGTTAAGGGAAATTAAAACCACTGCAGCTTTTAAAATTTATTTTTAATGCAATTTTATTTGTCCCATTACCTTTTTCTTTTTCCACTTGCTGACCCATGGAACATTTTTAAGCCAAGAAGGTTATTCTTGAGATGGAAACAGATGCTATGGCATGTTATTTGCATGTCAGAGAACTGATTACCTTACAGATGTCAAGAATTTTAAATGTAGCCTGCTGCTCTTTTACTTTGTAGCAGAAAATGAAAACTGTTCCATTTTTTAAATGTTGGTTTAGAGGCTCACAGTAAAGCAGTTGGATTGTTATTCAAAGCTTAATTTTATCTGATTTTCCCTTAATTTAGTAACTGGATCAGGTTACATGAAACTGTCTATGAGTGGTCATACTGAAAAATAAGAGGCAGTAAAACAACCAGAGAGTTTAATACAATAACATATGAGAATATATTTTGATTAACTGTGCAATCTAAGCTGTAAACTGGTTTTGGAATTATAAATATACTAATGAGCTTTTACCATGCATATTCTTTTTATAGTATACTTCAACTTAGGAAAAAAAAAAAAAAAAGTTTTGATGAATTTAAACAACTTAGAACAACACAATTTAGAAGAGGAAAATACTGTATAGCTGTTTGGTGGCCATTCATGTGTGATTTACATAATTTCAGTTTATTTTACACAGTGTTCTATTTTATAGTCCATTGTAGAATACATTCCTGGATTCCCAAGAGGCAAGCCAAAAATGAAGGACAATGAAGACAGAGATATTGTTACACTTCCAGTGGTGATCTCTCTCTTTTGTCAGTTTAGCTAAGTATTTAGCCGCTTAAATAAATAAATAAACATCTTTCTACTTAGAAGTTTTCTGTAATGATTCCAGAGACTTTTATCTTGCAAATTCATTCATTTTGATGTGCTATGTGGGTTCATCGCTGTCACAGCCATGAGAAATGCAAATTCAGGAAAGAAAGAATAATAAAATAAAAATTAAAATATTTTCCACTGTTTTGACTTGCATTGCTGACTGTCAGCATTTTTTTTTTTTTTTTTTTTTTTTTTGCATATCAACTGCCATGCAATCTTCCTCATGCAAATAAGTCCTCCAGTGTGAGTTATAGTACAAAAGAAATTGTGGAGAAGAAGGATGGGGATGAATGGTGTGGAAGAAGCTAGCAATCTACATCAGTGGATTCCAGTAGGTTAAAAATGAATTGATTGTCATTCTTAAAAAGTAAAGAAGAATGAATGATTAACATGACATTTTAAAACTGAGATATTAGACAACAGGTTTTGTACTGCAATTAGTGTATGACTCAAAACCATGAGAATAAGACTGTAGAAATGGAAAGCCAACTGATTTAAGTTGGCCAAAAATCACAGCTACAAAAACCAACCAATCAACCAATCAATCAAATAAACAAACAAAAACATTAAAAACTTAAATATTTCACATTTTTTGGAAAAAAAAAAAAACTATAATAGCTTTCTGTACATTTTACAGGTTCAAATATGTGAAAAAATACAAGTTTGGAAGGTTACTGTGGAATAAGAAATTTACATATTTAAGCATTTGCAATACATTTTCCAATACCAATCAAATGATTTTATCTTATATGGCTGTCACAGCTATTTTAAGCTAGAACAAGTAAATACCAAGCGAAAGGATGATGAAATAGAAATTTGCAAAGTGGCCTATTGGAAAAGCAGCAACAAAACATATATCAGACACAGAGAATCCCATTGCTATCTAGAGGACACTGTGATAAAGTAATTTCAGATACTGAATTAGACACCAGGTGACAGTTTGTTTTTCCATAATAATTTGAATTATTTGTATTCCTGAAAATCTCTGAAAAAGCCCAGTGATAATGCATAAAGTAGTATAATAAAGCCAACTAGTTTATTTTATAGCTTTTGTATGAAAACTTTTCCAGAGTTGCCAAAGTCAAATCTATGTCTGAGGAATGAAGCCATGTTCTATTCCTAAAATTCTCTTATTTAAGATTAGCACTTAATATACATTTCTGTCTGGGGAAAAAAACAAAACAAAACAAAACAAACAACAACAAAAAACATTAATAATCTCTTAGTTTTTTAAAGTGAAACCCTAAGCTTTTAGTCTGTCAATTAATATCCTGTCTAATACTCTTTACATATCTTCTAAGAAACTGAAATCTAGTCACTTTTACATCCAGCTCCTTTTGCTTTCGATGTGCCATGTGACAGCACATTACTTGTTAGACAGGGCTGAGAGGACTAATTTTTCTGAGACTTAGACCTTTATTTCCACACATCTTAAGATTTTTGTTACACCTCAAAAGAGATAAATCTCACTTTAGGCTTGTTTTCTATTTCTAAATGTAGCGTGAGTCTGGAGAACTCCTAATATAATTAGGTTTCCGGTTCTATTCCTAGCAATGGAATATGTTAACATTTAGTACGCACTGAAGTATTGATCACCTGCCTGAAGAAGCAGCTCAAAGTTCATTGCATTTGAAATGATTCTTCTTTGATCCCTGACACTGAAGAGAAGATAGAGCAGATTTCAACTTCTTCTGGGAATGACTGCAAAATACATTTCATACCTTTCTGCACACAACCTGGTAATTTTTTGTCTGTAAGACTTTAAATTTCAAAATACCTTTTCAAAAGAAAGAGTGATAAAAGCAGTTCTAAACCAGTATTTACTAACTTGGAAAGATCAAATATGTTTTAGAATCCTGCTTTCTTTCTGGAGTAAAACTGTTTGGAAAAGATTAATATGATAACTATGGTATATTTTCAGTAGTTTTTGGCAGGAAAGTATTGAAGCTGGTTAATTTCACATTTCTTCTGTTAAAAAAAGAAAAAAAAATACCATCAAAACTCAGATTTTCAGATCAGGCTACATGTGTCAATCACTATCAGTTTATTATTTTGGAGGGAATTCATTTTGTCCGAATTCAGGCCACCCAGCAGGACTCCGGAGATCTTTGTTACTGTATATGGGATATATATATATGGCAAATATGTCTTTAAATTGCAGCATGTGATATAAATTTATTTATTTATTTATTTTGGTGCCCTTTCAGAGGAGGCCCATTAAAGGAGTCAAATGTGTGAATTACAAGAAATTCCATTAAGACGTTCCTTTGTCATTTCCCTCACATTTTCTCCTGTTTTTGAGATATAAACTAAATAATTTTATAACTCAATCAAGGAAGTTTGAATTAAAAAAAAAAAATAAAAAAAATCCTCTGTTATAGTAAAACCTCCCTCTGCTTTAATTCTGGTTACATCTAGTTATTTTCTCTCTAGAGAATTAAAACCACTGATTATTAATGCTGAAGCCAAGTGATTTGTAGTTTTCTTACAGAATTAAACAAATGACCATCAAAAATCAATGAAGTGGCTACTTGGGGTACCCAAGTGGAGACAGTCCCTGGAAAGCGACTATTTATGGGTTCAGGGTTTGTTGGTGGCATTCAGTGATTCTCAAAGGTGATATTATGGCATTATTACAATGGTTCCAAACTACTAGGAGAAAGTGGAATCAGTCGTGTATGCTATATTATTTAAAAAGCTAATCGAGCCTGTGGATAATAGGAAGCACATGGGCATGCGTCTTGCTGAGTAGGTTTGAAAAGGAGTAAGCCTATATAGTTATTATATTTTGACAGTATTTTTATGTTAACAAAAAATCACAACCAAGTATTCAGAAATTACGTTAGGATAAAAAAAAATAGACTTGAATGACCTTATTTTTGTTTTCTTCAGGGAGAAAATGCCTCATTGTGTCTAGTGTGCCATTTACTAGGCATTACCCACCAGCTGTAACGTTAGGACAAATTCCAAAGCACATGGAAGAATTTTCATCAATGGCAGAAGATTACATTAGGTATGCAAGCTGACAGCACTGAGATTAAAAGTTATGGGTAATTTGAAGGGGTTCAGGTAGAAGACTTTATCAGTGGAATCACCATAAGTTTGGATGTACATTTTTTCCTTTTTTTTTTTTTTTTTTTTTTTTATACTTTTGAAAGCAGGTTTTCTGTAAAGCAACAAAATTAACAAAGGTAGATCAGACATCTCTCTTTTGTCCAAACTAACACATAAAAGCTAAACTTCTGCATAAAGCTAAAATGTGTTTGGAAAGGCTATGTATTTTTCAGTCATACTTGGATAATTCGTGAATCTGGTCTAAGGAATCTCATTTTACAATGTAATGTGAAGTCCTGAAAAATAATGGCTTGTCAAAATTTAAAGAGAAGATGACTTTCATTAATCAACTTCTACTTTTCATAAACTGAGAGCACAGAGTGTAAAATACTGAATTTTTCATTTGACAGTGTTCTGTCTAGTAGCCCTTACATTGTTTCCACTATTAACTACCAATCCTCTGTCCTTCTTTGTCATGCTAGGTCAAAATTAAATCCGTAAAGATGCAATTGTAGATGAGTTTGATATCCATATTTATTTTATCCATCCCAAACAAATGGAATTTTGCCTTTTTCCAATCTTTCACAAAAGTAAACTGAAATTAAACTAAGCCCACTTCTCATTAAAAAATAAGTTTTGAAATGAAACAGGTAATCTTTATTGGAAGAATAGAATTGTTGTAAAATATCAGGAAATATTTCCATAGGAACTTACCCACATGTTTATTTTCCTTCTAAATTGGCTTATCTGAACATAAAACCAGGAAAACATTTTTTTTTTTTTAATTCTAATTTTGACTAAATATTTTGTGATTAAACATGAAATGATATTTAGGAAAAAAATAAGACTATGTAATTTTGTTCATAAAAAATGTTTTTGACCAAAATTGTGCTTGGATGCCAGTGATTTTCTATCTTTTTTTTTTTTTTTGTAATGTTGTTGATTATTTTGAGCAACATCTGCATTGCCACAAGTTTTTGTATCATCTTAAACTTTAAAAGGCCCTTAATTTTGGTTAAGTTCATGCTTTATGACTGTAGTAGTCGTGTTGCTATTATTATTATTATCATCATCATCATTATTCCATTTAAATCTGGGGAAATGCTGAGTTTCATATTAACTGCTCATAATTACAATGTTGGTGAATAAACAAGCATGTACTGTTTCTTAGTCTTTCTTATATCATTCACTACCATTCATTACACTTCATTCTTTTATGTTTCAGTCATCCAAAAGGGGTAAAAAAAGTCTTTTACCGAGTAGTAGAAAAAGGGCTGATACAAAACTTGATTTATGGAACTTAATTAACAAAGAAATAAAGAAAGAAAATATAATTGATGGCAGTCAACAAGGGTTCAGGAAAATGAATCATGTCAAACTAACTTAGTATCTTTTTTGATGAGATTAAATATTTGGCTGATAAAGATATTAGTGTTCATGTAATATGATTAGACTTCTGATTTCACATCATATGTGCTTTTGATTAAAGAAGTTGAACAATATGTTATCAACACATTAAATGGATTAAAAGCTGTTAATTAAGAGATCTCTACTATCAAATTGCAAATGACTAATCATAACTGAGTGGATGTTTCTGAACAAAAATCTCACAGAATTTGATTCTTTATCCCATGCTATTTTGTCAATTATCTAGAAAGCATACAATTATCTTCAGTAAATTCTGCAAATTGCCCAAACTTGGAAGAGTGCTAAGTGACCATAAAGACAGATTAACCATCTATTAATGCTAGGAAATCTAGACTGGACAACAACATGTATTGGGATTACGTGGCAAAGTTTTGGTAGCAGGGGGCTTGCAGGGGTGGCCTCTGTGAGAAGAGTCCAGGAACTGCCCCATGTTAGGTAAAGGACAGGTTCAGCTGGCTCCAAAGGGACCCACTGCTGGCCAGAGCCAAGCCAATAAGCAATGTTGTTTGTGCCTCTGTGGGAACAGATTTAAGAAAAAAAAAAAAAAAAAAAAAAAAAAAAAGCTACTACACAACAGCAGCTGGGACCGTGAGGAGGGAGAAAAACAGCCCTGCAGACACCCCAGGTCAGTGCAGGAGGGGCTCCAGGCACGCAGCAGCAGTTTCCCTGCGGCCCGTGGAGAGGCCCATTGGAGCAGGCTGTCCCCCTGCAGCCCATGGGTCCCACATGGAGCAGATCTCCACGCTGCTGCCCGTGGAGGATCCCCTGGTGGAGCAGGTGGATGTGGCCTGGAGGAGGCTGCGGCCCATGGAGAGCCCCCGCAGGAGCAGGCCCCGGGCCGGAGCTGCAGCTCGTGGAGAGGAGCCCACGCAGTAGCAGGGGGCCTGGGGGGAGCTGCCGCCCGTGGGGGACCCGTGCTGGAGCAGTTTGCTCCTGGGGGATGGACCCCGTGGGATGGAGCCATGTGGGAGCAGTTCTTGAAGAGCTGCTGCCTGTGGGCAGCCCTCGCGGGCTCAGCTGGGGAAGGACGGCATCCCGTGGGAGGGACCCCGCGTGGAGCAGGGGCAGAGAAGAACCATGCATGAGCAGCGGAGACGAAACGTCAGGGACTGATCAAGGTCCCCATTCTCTGTTGCCGTTTCCCTGCGCTGCTCAGTGGGAGGACATAGGAGAGGATGGATCAGGGAGAGGTGGGAGATTTTTATTATTTTTTAGTTTCTCACTTCTCTGGCTTGTTAGAAATAGGTAATAAGTTACATTAATCTCCCTATGTTCCCTATGTCCCTATGTTTTGCCCATGACAATAATTGGCAGGCAATTGGTGATGTCCCTGTCTTTATCTTAACCCCTGAGCCCTTTATATCGTATTTTCTCCCCCTTACCCTTTGAGGAGGGGGAGTGAGAGAGCGGTTGTGGTGGAGCTCAGCTGCCCAGCTGAGTAAAACCACCACTGAATATCTCAGGAAAAATACAATACAAATAAAATAAAATAAAATTGTGTTCTAATTTTGATAAAGTCATGCATCTAGAAACAAAAACAGTATATGTCTGAAGAGTCCTGGAAGAGAAGCTACTCTGAAAAGAACTCAGGTCTCATGACAGAAAGGAGTAATGAATCAGGAAGCTGAAACTAGACAAATTCAAGTGAGGGAAAAGTGGGTATATAAACACATCATATATATGTAAGTATATATATGCATTACATTCACATATATATATGTGTAATGTAGAGTTTAAAACAACTGTCTGAGCACAATATCTTTTTTTTTTTTTTTTTTTTTTTTTTTCTCCTTGTCAGTCACATAGCAATTCTAGATTAAATAGTTTTCTCAAACTTAAAGCTTCTTTCTACACTATTTTATGGACATGGACATAGCTTTAATGTCTTCTGAAACACTACAATGACGTGTAGTTGGATTATTTGCACTGATATTTTTAATAACTAGCTTTTTCTGCTGTGTTTTAATGACCGTACACTTTAGGATTTCATCCAGAAGACAGGGATCACAGCACACTGTGGTTAGTGAGGTATCTCAGAAGAGAGGTAATACTAAGGGTATGTGGCCCCTGAGTGTGATTTTTATGGTAATGTGGATTATTGTGAACTAATACAAATTAAACTTTTGATATAATTATAACTGAAATATTTTGTTTCTATTTTTTTTATCAGACCCTAAAAAAAT
This sequence comes from Stictonetta naevosa, assembly GCA_011074415.1. Classification (NCBI taxonomy): domain Eukaryota; kingdom Metazoa; phylum Chordata; class Aves; order Anseriformes; family Anatidae; genus Stictonetta; species Stictonetta naevosa. The sequence goes on along the minus strand of CM021698.1, from coordinate 13,008,186 downwards.
CATTACAATTTTTGTCTTCCCCTAGAAAAAAAGGATCCCCCTAAAATCTCCTCTCCATTTGTGTGCCTAGAAAATTTAGCTCTGATTTATGGGTGAAGTTTCCAGGAACTAATTTAATAAAATTGTCTCAGTTTTGATTAATGCCCTTTTCTAGATGTATTTGCCCAGATACTACCTAATGCTAGTTTCATGTAATAAGCAATAAGTAGACATAAGAGAGATTTTAAAACTAAGTATTGGAAATGAACATGCTTATGCAAGATAAGAGAACAAAGAAGGTCTTCCCAAAATAAAATGAAAGTTAATGACCAAATTACTTTTAAGTTAGATATATTCAAATTATGAAACTTCATGCAAGGGAACAAAAATTCAGAAAGTTATGTGTTTGTGAAGTAAAATGTTCAGAGATCCTGATGGTTGAATTCCCTCACTTCTGATTTCTAAAATACTTCTAAGCATTTACTGTAAGTAATAAAGCACAAGTATTAATACCTAAATATAGAAAAAAGTTAAAATGAAAAAAAAAAGGCACCAGTGAAACTAGAACTAGGGCAACTACAGAAATCAGCTTGGACCACACAGCTAAAAGAAAGTTCATTTTAACATGAACATAAAAACTTCTCTATCTTCCTGATAGCTGAGCAAGAGGACTGATCATACACATATCCCAAAGTGATTTTTAAAGATCTGTTGAAGTACACATCAAGAAGGCATACTTCATATGAAAGAGACAAAGGAGGAACAGAGGAAAATCTTTAAATATGAGGCCAACATTTTAAGACCTACCATAGTTAGAATGGTAAGGAAATTGCCAGTAGGAAAACTTCAATGGGAAAAAAAGAAGTGCTCAGTTTCTCTGTGGTTGTCTCAGTTGATTTTTGCCTGGAAATAGTAGCAGTTATTAATAGTGATGAGATGCAACAATCAGATGATGTAGGCAACTCCATTCTTCCATGGTGACAACACTGCCATATAAAGGTGGGGCACTATCCCATTATCCCACCTCTGCTATTCCTGCTATTCACATAAGTGATTTGGCTTTTTATTTATTTATTTATTTATTTATTTATTTTTAATTTTAACTGCCAATGTGATGCATGGGGTCCATGTGTCTGTTGCTCATGCTCCTTCAATTACTTCTAGATCACTTGTAGCTGAGTAGAAATCCCAGTTCATAGCTTTCTGGGTATCTGTCCCATCTGGGTCTTGAGTTTATATCGGGGTTAGTTTTCAGTATCAGGACTGTAATCCTCTTGGTTTACAGTTTTCATAGACAGAAAACTGGAGACATAAACTCAATGAAGCAATGGTTGCTCTAACAGGGTCCTCAACTGGATGGTCAGAGTCATGCTATTAAGGCTGCTTAACCTCTAGAACCAAGGACTGTTATACAAACTTTATTGGTAATATGAGCAGTCCATGCAAAATCCTGAGCAAGGAGAGCCGGGGCATTGTTTGGCAGAGTGCTAACTGGGGAAACTAATAGCACAGCAGGGATGCTCCTGGCAATCAAACAGTGCAAATAGCTGAATTCCAGCCATGAAGATTGATCCAAGACACTGCTTAATGTACAGGTGGAGAGGTACCAGGTATCAGGGGACCAGGATTCTAGGACATTCTGCTTTTTAATGTAAAAAAAACAGTCTAAATGTAGAAAAAGACTCATGAAAATGTAAGAACAAATTCATTTCCAAGCTATTTCAGAAGCTTGCCATCCTCACTTGAGCAGCAGCAATAGCATTAAGAAAAGGAGTTTGTCATTTTTTTCCAGTGCACATTAGCTTTGTCTATCTAATATTCCTAATGGATGTGTCTGTGTAAAGGCCTACAGATGGCTCCATCAATGAGGAAGAGGAAAAGGATAACACATTCTCTAAATGTCAGAGAAGAATAAAAGCCAGCTAAACAAACCAAACAAGATGCTGACAACTGACACTATCCTGCAACAGGAAGCTAAAACCCTACCTTTGCAATAAGATTATAATGCTTTTTGTTGTTGTTGTTATTTACTACCCAAAGAAGAGAGCCTTGCCAAGGAAGAAAGAGAGAAAGAAGAAGAGAAAGAAAGGGAGAAAGAGAGAGAGAAAGAGAGAAAAAGAAAGAAGGAAGGAAGAAAGAAAGAGAGAGAGGATCGTTGTGAAGAGTGCCAAGTTACACAAAGTGTATTCCAGTATTTTACTGATCATGATGGACTGTTGGCAGAGAATATACAAGTAAATATTTGTGGAATTTTCAACTGGATGTTCTTGGGAAAGAAATTTATGGGCTTCATGAGTCATGATACATATAAGTGGTTGACAACCCCCATTACTTCCTTACCAAGCAGCATTTAGTCACTGTGTGTTTTGCTACCTGTTTTCACCTTATTCAGTTAGAATGGGTCAACTTAAATAGAGACAGGTAGAAAAACTAACATTTTGCCTTTGTTATGCTAGTGGAGACCAGTAGAGCAGGGGATTCAGAAGACTTGCTTCCCCTGGCTATTGGAGGGTGGTGCTATTCAGAATTCACAGATTCCAGATCTGGAAGGGACATTCAGTGGTGTTTCAGATATTAGCTCTGCATTCCTCTCATGGTATTGCAGGAGCACATTCTGTTTCAACACATCATCATCAGATGTGAAATGACTGAACATACTGCATGTGACTGCGACATATCCATAGTACTGTCTGAATGTGAAACATTTGCAGAAACTGTATATTGGATATTCACTTTGGGAATGCTTTCTTATTTGTCTTCCTTAAGCCACAAAGAGATCTTCAAATAATTGGTTACTTAGCCACTTCCAATTATCTAAATGATTTTATTTTATTGCCTTGAGAGACAAGCTAATTATTATTAGAGATGTGAGAAAATATTTTATTTCCCAAATTGCAAATGGATTACTTAAAATTCTGGTAAAAACAAACAGCTTCTGATAAATCTTCATTTGCAGCCACTTAGGAAAAAAGAAAAAAGATCTTGTATATTCATTGCTTATGGGACTATACACACTCTTTATTGGTCTTACAGGAGCTATACAATTTTCAGTGTTCTTCCCTAAAAATATAAAATATTGAAATACCAGAAAAGCCAGATATATACCCAAGTTAATTGAATTACACATACCTGAACAGGAGATGCACAATTCTGAATTCCTAAAAACACCTAAACTAAATTATTTTACAGGTCCAAAGCACCACTGTGTCAGTGCACTTCGTGAATCATTGAATGCAAATGCAAAAAGTACTTTAGGGGAGAGTATGAGATTGTTAAAGGCACATAGGTGTCAAGAGACCAAAGCAGCACAGACCTGACAATATTTCTGTAAACATACACTTTTCAAATCCTGAATATCTTCACTGGATATTGGGAACCCAATGTCTTTGCAAATCTGGTTCTGAGCTGCTCAGTGCCTCAGTTCCATATGATCATAGTAAGATTGATAGGCTTCTCTGCCTAATGCTATGGTTGTAAATCCTTCAAATATTATAAAGGAAAATGGGCTATAACATGGACTGGAAATCTAGACTGACTAAGAGAAAAGGCCATACACCATATTGTGAAAATGAATTAGATTGAGCAAGCTAAAAAGTCTCTCTCCCTTATTTCTTTTACCATAGTCTGAGGAGAGCCTTTCACCAGGCTGAAGAGAATATTTAGAATTGCTGAAACATTGATTTCCTTTATGAGGCAAGAAGGAAGCCAGAATCTAAAGCATATATTTCAGTATTACAGTTCATTTCCAGGTTTCCTATAAGAGCCACACTTCTACAGGTATTTTTATTTAACAAGGTTTGTGACAAGGCCACAGCTATTCCCTTCATGTTCAGGAGAAGTGAAAACTTTGGATATAGCATTCATCTATTGCACAATTTCTGTTCTCCTGGAGGAGTCCCCCTCCCATCTCTTACTAAAACAGCAGAACAAGCAGTAGCATTGCCTACATGCCACTTAAATGGCTTTCATTTAAAGATCATTGACATTTTCAGCACTCGTTCTAAAGCCTTTGACATTTGGCAGGCTTTTAAGAAACAAAAGCAAACTTGAAAATCATTTTTGTTTTCTCTATGTGAAAAACACATCGGGCTTTGTTTAACTGTAAATATCATCAAGCTTCCTCCTTGCTGTGACATTCCTAATATGCTGTTTTTCACTGAAGTTATGTGCTGCAGTCACATTTACCCTAATTCAGACAAACCAGGAATTCTGTAAAAATAGGCTATTTTTCTCCCAACATTATGTCATTAATTTGAATTATTTATTGGAGATATTGTGTTTTTGTGTTGTTGTTGTTGTTGTTGTTTTTTTTTTTCAAATTTTATTTTTATTACTATTATTATTATTATTACTTTTTCTTATATTACTAATTAATTTCACTTTCATTTAAGATGAATTATTGAAATACAGAATTTGTTATTTCTGATAAAAAAAGCTAACCAAAGGACACATTATTATTCATGCTGTTACTATGATTGCATTCTCAAAGATGTTTTAAAACAGAATGAATTCACGTTATATCACAAGACACAAGGAACCCTAACACGTCCTTTGAGCAGCTTGAATTTAAGTAACATTGTGTGGACTTTGCCAGATCTTAATGCATTTAGGGTTTTGGAGTGAAGCCAAAAATACATAAAATCACACTGCAGAATTTCTGGCAGATACATGAATAATATGTTCCCTACTTTATACATGGAAAGGCTGATCAGGAACAAAGGCTAGTGTATGCTTTCTACACCTAAATACTATAAAACAAAAAGAATTAAATCAACAAGATGCAGGCAATACAAAACCAAAATACTTATTATTTGAAGGGAACATTTGCTACTAAATGGAATAAGAGGAAATTATCGTTGTACAAAGAGAAAATAGACATGACAAGACCATCAGAACATGGTGTCTACTTAATTTACTTAGGAATTATGCCATTTAATGTCTTTGTTTTTTTGTTTGTTTCCTAATAATCTTCTAAATGATTTACCTTCATTAGAATTATCAAGTGTTTCAAGTTTTTTTTTTTTTTTTTTTTTTTTTAAATAAATATACATATAATAGTGTTAAAGGCTCAGGAAAGTATGTGATTTATAACAAGAATGTCATGTAACCCACTAATTTGTGAACACTGAACATAGCTTCTCAGTCAGCATTGGTTGCATTACCTTATATAACCTATGCAAGGTTATATAGAGTGATGTGTTATCCATACAGTTCTCTTACTATCATTAAGACTGTCATACTTTTTTCTAGTATCCAGTGACTACATTTTAACTACCACACTCTCTCTGAACAGTATGAATCTCTTGTATGAAGAGCAAGCACATGTTTATTTTAGAATAAGTAAAACAGTGAGGTAAGCAGGACAAATCTCAAATATGTATTAGAAAGTTTGAACTGTGTCGTCCTTGGCTATATGCTGCTTCTGAACAGAAATGCAAAATGGCATCTGCTCTGGTAATAGAAAATACATTTGCATTTAATGGTGTAGTACTAGAATATGAATGCATGATTTATTCTCTCACTGAGCTCTGTATACATTCTATTAGGCATTTTATACAATGATGTTTGCTCCAATACCGATTTTTTTTCTCATTTACACATTTTACTTCTACTGAAATCAGTGACGTTAGGGAAATTGTATGTGTATACTTGGAAAATGTCACTATCAGATAATACTGTCATATGTTGTTATTAACTTGTCACACTGCTCTATAGGGCTTGAATGCTCTTTATCTAGGGGAATTCAGAGCAGGCAAACTTCGAGAGTGAGGCACAGACTCTGAAATGGCAGTTCCCAAAAGAGTAGTCCAAGGCTGACTAGTTTCCATGTGGAAATGACAAGTTTCTTAGAGTGTTTTTAAGAACTCATTGTATCTCATGATACTTCAGATGGTCTATTTGCTCTGCGTCACTGCATACAGCCAGAATGACGAGTCTGTCTGGGAAATAGATAGTGAGTGATGATTTCCTGCCAGAAAGAATTGTCTTTGGGGCAGAGCATGTGAAAGAATACCTTTCCTATCTGTACTCCTGCCAGGAAATAGCTATTGTGGCAAGGTACAAGATGAGTCAGTTCTACGTCATGGAAAAAGAAGCATCTTATCAAGCTAAAATTGCTGCTATTGACCACTGTTTGAGGTTTTATCACTTACTGCATCAACAAGAAGGATGTTTGTGCTGACTTTAGCTGTACTGAGCCCATATGTGTTACCTTTGAATTAGGTATTTCAAAATGCCCTATAACAGTAGGGAAGTCCTTCCTCAACCTCTCAGGTATGAAATGCTGCTTATTTTTTTTTTTTTTCACAGGTGGGAGGGAACTTCTGATTGTGGATTCCTTCATTCAGAAGTTCTGAAAACCCTGAACAAAAAAGATGAGTTATGCAAATGTTCCCTCCTGAAAAATTATATTTAAGTTATTGGAAGCCGGTGTTGGCAGAAACTTAACCACCTTATGGAAGTAGTTACTCAAAAGAAGTTCAACCTGAGTGATCAGCCTAGCCACCCAAGAGTGGAATAGCACACAGATGTCCTGACTCACTGGTAACCCATTCAGTTCTCTAAATATCAGGCCCCAATATAGCATGCCCTCTGTCAGCTTCTGACAGAGCATCTTTTCCAGCATATACATTTGTTTTTGGAATATCAGGTACAATGACAGTGATTGAGGGCTCTAAAAAATTCACGTAAACATATACACTCACATAAAAAGCTTCCTGACATATTTAAATAGAAATTGGACCAAATATCACATATTTGTATGAAGGGGATATAACTGATTGCTAAATAGTAACTTTATTGTGGATGTATAGATGGCTGAATAAGAATCTTACTGGAATATATTATGTGTTTGTTGGCTTGTTTTTTTGTTTACCTAAGGGAAGTAGTTTATGTTATCACTGTCATTGTACCTGATATTCCAAAACCAAAACAAAACAAAAACACAAACAAACAAACAAAACTTTGCAGTTTATAAATGACAGCAAAAAGGAAACCAAGTGGTATTCTGATTAAATGGTGTTTTTCCTCAAAATAAACTTTGAAATCATAGTGAGGCTCATCCTGTAAGTTTCAGAACAGGACATTGTATGTTCAAATAGATTCTAATTTTTGTTGTAAAGTTAAAACTAAACCATTTGGAGATCTAAATGCTATTTTCAGTAGTGTTTAGGTGACAGGAACCTCTGTCTTAATCTCAGAAATATACTGTGACTGAGCAGATGCACTTTTACTATTGCCCCCTTAATGGTATTTTCAAAAGCTTGGAAAGGAAAGCTAATAGATAGCATTTGGACAGAATTCATACATATGAATTCAGTAGAAAAGTCTGGAAAATCCACCATACCAAGGGACACTAAACACCTGAAGTAATTGATGAAAGCATATGTCCAGAGTTGATGAGTATGAAACCTATTGCTACTGAAATAATTTAGCTGTTTTTTTTCTCATACAAGACCCTTTAAAAATCAGAAAATCACTGATTATCTATGTGCCCTCAAAATCCAGATTTTCAGTCTTCAGACAAGGATTAGACCATTCTGAGTTCAGCTACAAGCATGTCTTCAGGAAGATTGTTCTAAGTGTTAATAAAATGATTACCCATTTCTTGGTCCTCTTTAGTTTGATTGTAGTGTTGCTTAAAGATTTCAACGTCAGCTATGGATTATTGTGCATGACTAATATGTACTACCTGTCCCATTAAAGGAATGACATGAGGCAGCAATAAATGTATACAGAGAACCACAAAAAGAGTATATGAAAGGAAATCTACGCATTCCATACTAGACAGCCCCTAGGTTAAAATGTAGACATAAATAAGGATGCAGTAATGTTCTGGTTGTGATAAATACCAGATCTGCTTGTGCCTACTGCTTTCTGGCCTAGCAAGTCTTCACAACATGGTGATTCAATTTCAACACAAAGAGTTAGAAAACTTTTCTCCTGTAATGCCCGCGGTATTAATTTATATCTCTCAAAAGTTGAATTATTATGTAAAATATGGTATAATACCACCATTTCCAATTCCAAGAGGAATTAGAAGGCAGTTCAAGCCATTCCTGAAGGCAGTTCAGGCTCTGAGTCTTGGTCCAAGAATGGCTTTATAGTAGACACTTGTGGTATCCATGTGGTAGATAAAGTTCAGATAGCTTTGCCATTCCAGTTCTCTGTATATCAGCCTCTATGAATGTCAGTCTAGTAATTCCCTAGCTATTGCTTACACTTTTATACAACTACAGCATGTTTTGAACTTAGGTCAAAAGTAGGAATTGTAAGTTTAAAGTAGGAATTAATGGTTGTGGACATCTAAGATTTGGGCTGAATCTGAGTAGCTATGTTCTGCAGCCATTTACAAGGTCTGCCCTAAGTCCTCTCAAACGGGATGCAGGTGGCTTCCTCATATGGCCTGCTTCAACCCTTTGTTAAAAAATTCACTAGACACCTCAAACAAGTGAGAGTCTGAATATCACTGGCCTTCATTTAAATTGAAAATGATAAAATCTAAAGCTTCACTATCACTATTACAGCTAATATTTTGCCTTAAAATCTCTTTCATTTGTCTATATTTTCTTGGGGCTTCAGCTGTGCTTCCTGAGAGATTACAGTTAATTTCTGACAATTGTATAGATTTACAGCTAGTCTGAGGACTAACCGAGAGCACAGAGTATTTTCAGTTGTAATCAGAGGCAGAACACTGCATAAATTCCCAGTGTTTATTTATTTTATTATTATTTCAGTGCAAAATTTACAAATACATAAACAAGTTCCACACGTAAGTATGAATTAACTTGTAAGGAGCATTGTGCTGGCATGGCCAGACAGATTTCATTTTCAGAGGTAGCTTTCTGCACAGGATTTCATTGCTTGAGAAAGCTGTATTCTTCAGAGACAAACAGAACACAAATGAAAGCCCAGAGTATTATTTATTTTATTTTTAAAAAGAACCTAAATTTTGGGAAATCAATAAGAAAAATTAAAGTTCAGATGTCTGTTCAGAAGAACAATACCTTAAGAAGGAAAAATAAAAATTAAAACTGAAAAAAAAAAGAAAAATAATGTTTTCCCTTGATTGTCTTTTCAACCCTTCTTTGGCAAAGTAGCTTATAAAGATCTTAAGGTAATGAAACATTTTTCACTGTTATTATGTTTATTATCAATAATGTACCTTCAGTAAGAGTGCAAAATTGGAGGTCGTGATTGCATTATTTTTCCTTGGCACTACAGGGAAGCACACAAATCAGAGTTCACTTTGGTGGATGTTATGTATTCTGTTTCTTCTTAAGATGTTGGATCTCTATTCTTTGCTCTTATCAGTTCATGGTCAGCTAGAGGGAGCTTAGTGTTTGCAGTTGGTACCAGATCAATGTGTACTATAGCTCATGCTTTTTCGCTCATCCTGCCATCCTTCCCCATGAGCTTTTTTTCCCCAAAACGTGCTGCATGAGTCAGACTTGCCTTATTCAGAACTTTATTACTTCCGTGTCTGTCAGATCTTATTATATATAGGATTAGACCTTGCACAGAAAAAAAATGAAATTAATCAAATTGTTTGTACAAGCTGGGTTACACACAGAGGAAAGGTGGGTAGAATAACTGTTTGCATTTTGGGTATCCTTCTTAGTCATGGGAAGATGGGATACAGAGAAAGTTTTTCAGAAAAATTAAAAATATATCTGAAATTCACTGCTTTCAGTCACATCATGAATTGTTTTCTTCTGTGGTTCCCACATCAATAATTGGTGAGATGCTACCATGTTATATTCAAGTCATGTAAATACTTCTGCTCCAAAGTGTTTTAATTCTGTCCAGTTAATTTGTCGAATATTATTTCTGAAAACCATGGAAATTTTCACCTGGATATTTGCATAAAACATGTTTTAAACTCATGATTTAAGATGATTCTGGCTTTAAACTCATTCCAAGGACATTGCACTTGTGTCACTTGGAAATTACGACATAATGTCTTCTAATTTTTGTTTACAACATTTAACTATTACCTGCACTGAGCGTCATTATCAGGCTGTCTGGATTATGTTGACAGATGTCAGCATTTCACAGTAAATTCACTCCTTCAAGTATTAAACATTGCTGATCTTGCTAAAGATATCTCATGAACTAGATTAGTGAGTGTCTGGATTAGCAGTAACAGCTCTGAAACAGAGGGATTTACAAAAAAGTAACAGAGTCCAATATGATAATGGCACATTTGGTGGATCTGACAGAGCTACAAATAGAGGAAAGAGAAAGCTGCAATAATGATTATTATTTTCAGGTTTATGTCAGGATGACATCTCAGGAAATTTGATACATGTTAACCGAAAGAAGAAACTCTCAAATTCTTTCATGAAAACCTTTGACCAAGACCCAGACCTTATTATTTTAATGTCAAAAAAATACAGCTGATTTTCTGTTTTGATTTTGCAACTCTGTAATTCTTTCTTTTGGCACAAGAAAGACAGCAAATGTAATAATTAATGTAATATTCAAAGACAAAAAAAAAAAAAAGTAAAATAAAATTCCTGGTGGGCTTTCTAGGATAAATTACCCTTTTCCCTAAGAATAAGGTCTATGTAAAAGTACTTGTTTCAGATCCCTGAAAATAGAAGGTTCCCCTCACGATTAATTTCTCTTTGTTTCTCCATTTCCCATTAACATTTCTGGTATAAATTCAGCATAAGGAAGCTTTCACAAAGCTCATCATTTCAAGGTCACAACTGTTTTTGATAGATTTATTCAGTGCAAGTCAAACAGTTCAATGCACTCTAAATTCTAGGACTCCAAGGACAACTACGAAGGTTTTCAAGGAAATACAGAAAAGCTGCCTGAAAAATAAAGGATAACACCTATATGAAGAGACACTACATCATCACCAAATGGTGATAAAAATCATATGCTATGAAGATTTTTACTCTCATGTTACGTATTATCAATATTTTCATGTGAGATTACTAATTTGCTGTCATGTTGAGTGTAACAAAACTCACTATGCAGGCTACCTTATCCCTCCAAATCTTTTGAATGCAAACATAGTATGGGAAAAGAAAGATCATGTTGGTGATTCATTGAATAATACCTGAAATACATTACATGTCAGGGAAAAAAAAAAAAAAAAAAAAAAAAAAAAAAACGAGAGGGTTTGATGTTAATGTTTCACGTAAAATAAATAAAGGCCAAAAATAACAAGAAAATATTACCATTCTAAAATGAAGTGAGATTATTAATAAAAAGAAATTGGACATTTCAGAAATAAACAGCACAGTAGATCACCACTAAAAATTAGCACAATTGGCAGCTGGCATGTTCAATTTGTCAAAGTGGTAGGAGGCATGACATACTTTCATAGGCAGGAGTGGGGTTCAGTTCTTAGTCCCTTGAATGTGATCAATGATTCTCTCAAAAATACTGATTGGAGATAATCACAAACAAAAACCATTAGAGAGAGATGTTTTTTTATCTGCTTATAGAAATAGAAAGTGTTTCATATTAATTTACCATGTTCTTTCATTAGTTTTGTGTCATTTGTTTCATTAGTCATCTGCTGTTTCACACTGATGTTGATGACACAAAACTAATTTCTGGCTAAATTGTACTCGTGAATTACCACCCCATTACAGGAATAATTCCACTGTGTTCATTTGTATTTGGAATGAATAGTTACACCAAAGCTGTTGGCTCTAACCATTTCATCCAAAACACCTTCTATGTGAAAAAGGAAATGTATGTTATGAGGGTTAGATGGTATCTGATACGGATTTTGAAAGTCAAACAGCAAGTACCCCAGTCCCTTTGCAATTCTGGCTCTAAGTACCTTGCTGAATGTAACCCTAATATATGATGTGTGCAGGTATGCTTTAATATTCTTTTAAAGTAGCTCTGTATAACTATTGCATGTGTGAAAACTTAGGAGTCTGAGTCATTAAAAAAAAATAAACAAACAAAACAAAAAACAGCCCTGAAAACTGTTGTTTGCCAGTGCAGTGTAAACGAAATGAATACATTTTGATGTAATCTTCATGTGACACCTCAGCAGGTTAATTGGTCTGTGGATGTCTCCCTTCTATTCCTCTGTGGAGGGGAAGCATTCATTTTGTTCAGATTTCTTTCTCTAGGTTACTTCAGCTTAATTCTCTTTTTGAGGACTTCTCCTGAATTGTTTTATCCTAAAAGGACGTCATATTTACAGTATGGTATAACTACTTCCAGAAGGAGAACTTGATCCTTAACGTTAAAAAGCCTTCTTAACACCAGGTATTTGAAAAAAGGGATGCAAGAAAGGCAAAAATACTATTCCATATTGCAAGAAAAAAGCATTTTGAGAGTAAAAGTGAAAGGAAAGAAATCCAGTTCTAAATACACTACCAACAACACAATTGGAACTTTATTCATAACACCGCAAAAATTCGCTCTTATAAACTAGATCTGGAAGAGATTCATACAAAATAAGCAAGTGACAAAATTTTCCCTGACACCTCCAACTGAGACTGAATGGCTACAATCACTTTCTCTTATTTTCCTCCTATTATGTACCTAGAAAGTGTGCAGTATGCTTCAGTGCATTAGGAGAAAGAAAATATTTTTTTGTTTATGTTTGCTCTTTACTTTTCCTTACATCATTTGGTGAAACAGTTTTTTAAAAGCAGAGGAAGACTCACGGTGTTTATTCTTCATTCTTTAGATGTAGACAAAAGTAGGGATTTTTTTTTATTTTTTTTTATTTTATTTTTTTTTCCTGTGCTTCCAGAATTGCTATGCTTTGGGTAGCTACTATCAAAAGGAGCCCCGTATTTTTCCAGTCTGAAGCAAACTGACGAGCAAATGACAATGTTTTAAAAGGAGAAAGCCACTGCATTGTGAAATGCATAGCACAAAATGGCATGTTGTGACATATTGGAAGATGTCTAGCAGGCACATTTTTAATCAGCTTGCTGGTAACCTTTGTCCACTGTCATGAGTGGCCCGCAGGTAGGCAAATTCCGAAGCCTACCACTCTGCGTGACATACCTCTGCATGAAGCTACACCACTCTGTGTGACTGATCTGTTAAAATAGTGCGTTATGCTGTTCTGTGTCAGGGGTTCAGAACCTTGCTAGGCAGGGCAATTTTTGCCTTTTCCCATGTTTATAAGGTTAAGATGCTGTTTCTGGGTAGGTCATGTACTCCTTATGCCTCAGACATTGTTCCTTTTCATAGTAGAAATATTTTAAAAAGTATGTAATGTCACAAACACAGTTATCCACATATGAATATGGATTCAAAAATATCATGGAATCAAAGAATGGCTGAGGCTGGAAGGGCCTTCTGGAAGTCATCTGATCCAACCTCTCTAGTCAAGCATATTACAAATGCTTATTTATTTTCAATAAGTTATTAATGTTTCATTCTGGCTAAGATGCAATACTTTCAAATTGTATGAGAAATAACAATTAAGCACAGGGACTTAAATAGCATTAAAAATGGCAATGAAGTTTCTGTTTATTTATTTTGTCCTCAACTACTCCAAACAGAACATGAGGCTGAACAATATATCAAATCTAAGGATATATTTGAGGATTTCATGTAATGCTACCACATACTGATAATGACAAGGACTATAAGAACTTTTCTAATATGAGACATTCTGGTTTCATTGTTAACATTCTTAATGTTGGGATGTCACAGGATGAAATAAATCTGCAGTTTAGCTTCACTCATTTCAGTGAACTTAAATCAGGTGATACATTTGCTCCGCTTTCTTGCCACACTGCAGTTCTTGATGTACTTTGTGTATGACAGAGAGAAGCCTGATGGTATGTGGATGATGAAGTTTAATATGGTTATCAGAAGGTCTTTTAATGACTATAATAATTCCCAGATCCTGAGCTTGTCAAGTTAACTGCTTTGCTTTCCTTTAATTATAACTAATGACGGTTCTGGAGACAGACAGGGAAAACTAAAATACAGGAAGAGAAAGATGAGTTAGGATAATGGACTTCATATGACCCTATACTACTATAAACAATTAAAAACAAACAAACAAACAAATAGTCATTTTGTTTGGTTAGATATTTTACACTCATTTTTACAATGGTTAGATATTTTACACTCGTTTTTACAATTTTACAATGTGAGCTACTTTTTGATAATGCCATTAATCATGCTACTTAAGTGAACATTAATCTAATGCCTCTACATTATGAAAAATGCTATAAGAGATGAATTTGAATCAGTGATCAGACCAACGACCTCATTCAGTGATCAGACCAACGACCTCATTTCTGTGAGTGTAATAATTAAAAAATAATCTTTTCTACATTTTACATAAATTTCAAATCACAACAATTAAAAAGGCAGAGCATCAGACCTTCTGAAATAATATGAACTTTTCTCTCTCTCTCTCTTTTTTTTTTTTTTTTTTTTTTTTTTCTGCAGCAGCCTGCCTTTGTTATGAAATGAAAGAGCAATGTGCATGCCTTAGAGAATCCTCCTGACTCACACAGGACAACTACTGTAGTTTGTTTGAAGACATTTTACAGGAATCACAAAATATAGCAAGTTACTATGTGAATGATTTCTAAGGCTCTCCTTTTTAGTGTAACTTTAGGAAAACCTTGTACTGCAATTCAGGAAGCATTAATTTATGTGAAAACATAGCTGTCTTCTATCATAGTCACCGAGAAACCATTTGAGAAGCTCACAACAGGGAAAGAAATTTCAATAAAAGAATAACTGAAGATGTAAAATAAGCCAGTTTAAGGTCACTCTCCAGTTTTGTCATAAGCCTTGTACAAGAAAATCTTCATGTCTCACTTCAGGGGCAAGCACACTTACAGGACAGGCAGTGAACAAAACTGGGAACCTCATTCTCTGTGCTATTGGGGCTCAGGAGGTATGCTATTTCTACTCCCCTTTTTTGTATAGGAACAAAAGATCTCACACAAAAGGTTTTTACATTAAGGAATTTTGCTTGTTATTTAAGCTGTTAGCAGTTACCTGGTTTATTCTAACTCATCTGATTTATTCTGACTGAAAAGGGATAGAGGAAAGATCACAGTAGCAGCTCAGAGCTGCATAAGGCAGAGCTGCAGCCAAAAGATGTGGGTCCCCAACCTTAAAATCTAGTCTTTAGAGCATCATCAAAATTGTTGCACTATTCTCCGTGAAGAAATTAGGTAAAAAGCCAGTTCCATGACCTCACCCATTTTACAGAGCAGACTAGGGAAATATTAGCCATATCTCTCTCCCTCCTATCATTTGCCCCTCTCATGTTTAAAAGTTGAACCAATACATTATTCTGTATAGAGAAATATTTTTATCTTCATAGCAAGGCTTGGAATAACTTCTTGGAATCATTTCACTTGCCTACTAAAAATGTGGACTACACTTGACCATGACAGGAAAAAAAGTAGAACAATGAGAGCAGGAAAGTGCAGACAGACTACACTACCATCATCAAGAAGGTGTAAAAACAACCTAGTAGTAGCATTTGCATCTACCAAGAGATTATGCAAGCAGCAGAGACACACATTGAGATGCTTTATTTGCCTTTTTTTTTTTTTTTTTTGACTTGTGATTTAAGTGGTAGAATGATATCATCACAAACAAGAAAATGAGGGAATCTGTTTATCTGTTTTTATTAAGACTAGTTAACACCATGTAATTTATTTTGTTTCAGTAATACTTGCATCGAACACCAAATAAGGATACACTTTGTTTGAATGCCTACAAGTATATATGTAAACATACTGTACGTATATGAAAGTGAATATCTGTATGCTGAACAAGTCTCATAAAGAAATATCTTCAAAGCAACATGCCATAACCTGCTGGAATGGTATGCGATACATTTTTCTGCACTTTATTTGTTTGCATTCTGGCACCTTCCTCTGTAGTAAAGCATCAAGACTTAAGTCCATGCTGCACTAACAAAATATGTACATGTGCACATATACATATTTTCATGAATACACGTGTTTAGGTGCATAATAACCACTTATGCATATATATGTGTGAACAAGACTCTTTCATGTACAGTATATAATGAAAGTCATTATATTCTGTATAGGACTGCCTGTATTAAATTTCATTTCCTGTCATGCTTGCTATCATTGCTTCCTAGCAAATTCACAGCAAACACACTGCAAGTTATTTGTATAAGACAAGGATTCATGTTTTCAGGCTTTATTTGGAAGCAGATCTGGACCCTAGAAATAAAGCACTAGATACGTTTAAATGGTTGAAAGTGAACTAGGAAGTACCACACTTCCTTGTAACAGCTACCTGTTTGAATGGAGCAGAATTCAACACCTTGGTCTCCTGGTGCTTACATAGCTTACATAGGATACAAAAACATACACAGCATACAAAAGTATATGTAGCATGCAAAAAAAAAAAAAAAAAAAAAAAAAAAAGCAATTTAAATGGTCTCCTAGGATTCACCAGGACACTAGGATTCATATATTAATGGAAAGGAACTTTTTTTTTTTTATTTATTTTTTTCCTTTGGAGATATGTTTCAAGATGGTAATGAAAAGTACAAGATTAAAGTACAAGATTCACAATTCAAGCATCTGCTGTATTTTGCTGTGATGCAAATGAGATTAAATATAGCCTTTTGTGGCTCTTGCCCAGCTATTCTATGCATATTGTGGTTTCACATGCTCTCAGGAATACAATGTGAGCATGACAGGGCTGATCTGGATGCTGTTGCTTCCCACCCCTCTTTGCATAGGAAAAGTAAGGATAAATTTCATTCATGGTTGTAAATCACTTGAAAGCTGTAGAAGCTGAACCATATAAATGAAAATGAAAATGAGACAAATGAGATAGAAAACATTTATTAAAAAAAAATGTCTTGAAAATACATGGAAATCTTCTGGGACTGCTGGTTAACAAAAACTAAGCTACAGGCTGATCTGAGGTACAGCATTAACCATGAGAAAGCCAGAGCCCAGATAACCAGCATGTTTTGCTCACCTGTCAGTCTGCACAAGGGAGAACAAGCCACTGGGAACACCAAACACAAAAATCTTAGAGCAGAACAAATAAGCTTTAAATATTTCAAAATCTCTTGATGAGACTGACGTCTTATCAAATGTGCATTTCCTCTAGAAAGTTCATTGGCCAAGGGCATGAGAAGCAATATATAGTTGTAGGGAGTTACAATACAGAGCCATAAGTAAATTTAATTGGTTTTACTGGTATATACACTTATATAGTGTAATCCTTTTATCTGAGTGACATCCCACTATTGACAAGGTGATGAATGCCTCCTGTGTTCCTGTTTGACAGTGGATACCTCTTTCATTGTAGGCCTAGACCAGTACTTTGAAGCAACGTACAACACAGAAAAATGAAGACTCTCAATAGAAAATAGTACATTGCTAAACCTCAAAAGTTGTAGTTTCACACCAAATTTTATTTTTCCTGTCCATGATCTCATGCAAAGTGTTGCAAGTGGGGGAACTGGTAACAAGGAGACATAGTTTTATTGGTTTCCTGCACAAGTTCCATTTAGCTTATTGTTAGTTCATTTTCTTGCTGTATGGGAAATCTGATTTTTTACACTGTTCATCTCCAAAATCTGACTCTTCAGTGCCTGCACTTTTGAACTTCTGAAGCAGTTCCATGAAAACCAGTGCTAGTTCATAAATCAAAAGCCGGCTGAGATCACTGCAACAGACTGCATTCAATGCACACAGCATTCAAACCAAACACTTGTTAACAACAGCAACAACAAAAAGTGAGCATGAAAAATGATGAGGATAGTGACAATTTATTTACTATTTCTTCACTGTGAACATGACTGGAACTTAGTATTGTGTATTAACATTGTAGCCTTCAGTTTAAAAGAGTTTATTTCTATTTTATAATAAAATTACCGGGGAATATATAAACAGGAACAGCTTCTTGGGCCATTCCCAAAACTATTGCAGTATCCCTGCTCTGCAATGGCATGGACATAAAAATGATTTGAAAGTGATAATATGCAAATAAATATATCACAAAATGTTCCTGAACATTTTGATGTGAATTTTGTCTTTGTTGTTTTTGTAACCATCTAACATTCAAATGTTGTTGGAAGGCATACAGTGTATGCTTGGCTATTTTTTCTGTGAAGTTACTTCACCCTTTCATTTGTTTCTGTTTGTTACAATTTCAGGGCTTATTCTAATACCACTGATTAGAAGATTTATTAATGTGTATGGTGATTAATCAGATGCAAAGAAATAATTTAAGGTAAAGAGCTAATTGTATATACTGAATTTATAAATGCTGTATAACAGTAGTGATTTCCCACAATTAAATATTATGAAGGAGTTAGGCCAATAAAACAAAACCACCACCACCAACAAAACACCTTTCTGTAGAGAACTGTCAAGAAAAAAAAAAAAACAAAAGTAACCACCAGAGTTGTTTAAACAGGACCCTATTTCCTTCCTTCTTTTTTTTTTTTTTTTTTTTTTTTTTCTTCTTTCATTTCCCTATATTCCCATCTATATGGGAAACATTTCCACAATAACTGATCTTTATAGTTTGTTCCCGGTCAAGTTTGCCTTTGACTTCAGTAGGCATAGAATAAGAAAGAGAGTTGAAAGACAAGTGAAGCCAGAGTTGGTGAATAAGAGTTAATAGTTGCTGTACTCGTACAGAGTGGGTCTAGCACAGGGATTATGTTTTGGTTCAGTTCACAGGTGACACATATTTTGAACAGGCCTGTTTCTTTAACAGAAACGAACACTTCACTAACTGTATTTGCTGAACCAATTTTGACCATGGTGTTGAACATATTTAAAATATGTCATTTCTATTTGTTGAGTTTTTTGTTTTGACCACGGGTAATTGCTATTTCTACAAATGTCAGAAAGTGTCATGTTTTCACTAAAGTGTAAGCAACATTGTCAACTTAAGGGCACATGTCCTATGAAGGACATTTTAGTGCTTGATTTTTTACAAATAATAACAAGAAAGGATATATAAATTTTTTACTTTATCCCAAATGGAGTAGAGTAAAAAACACTCTGGAAAGTAAATATGCTAGAGAAAATGTGATAGAGTGTACTAAGTGAAGTAATTTCAGCTATTAGGTTATTTAGAAAGTCTTCCTCCCACTTCCCCCACAAAGACACTAAAACTACCTAAGTTCAAACTGCTCTGGAGTCTATTATTCATTTATACTGCATATGATAAATGTAATGTATCTAGAATGTTTGATTTAGTTGCCCATCTGAGGTGGCTAGTGACATTGCAAATGGTACAGATTACCCAAAATACATCTCCAGACCTAAATACCATCACAAGTGGATATGTTAGGTATTGGATTGGGTACCTAATTGTGAGCAATCAAAGTTGTGACTGCCCTGATATTTGAGGTGAGTTTTAGCTCACAGACAATAACTCAAACACCAGCTCCTAAAGGTAGAAATCTAGCATAGTGCAACCAATGGAAACTTGTGAGACCTTTTCCATTTACCCAAATCCACAACAAGTACAACCATCTCAACAACACTCTAGACCCGTGTTTCAGCTAGATCTCCATTGACTATGGGGGATCGCATCAAAACACCAACACTCAGATAAGAGAAGAATCCCATCGTTTTACACCGTCATTCTCACTGTAGGGGAGCCACCAATCAGATACTCAAAAGTTAACTCCTGACGTGCCTATTTTGGACACCTGATCCCCTGAGTGCATAAGAGATGATTGTTTGGGCTTTCTGTAGAGTAAATGAGCACTAGGTCCTTCAGGCAGGGTTCCGTCTAGGCATCCCACAGGACAAATTTCATAGACCCAAAGGGAAACTGCTGAGAGCAAATTCTACCACTTTCCTGTTTGTAAGCACAGCTGTCTGTAAGGTAGCCATGGTTTGAGACATTAGATGGGGTTCAATCCTTGCTTCAGCCAGCCTCCAGGAAGAGTAAAAGTGGTGTCTATTAACACACTGGGGATGTTGCTACATTGTTTTTCTAGGTTGTAAAAGTTACAGATTCATTTTTTTCTACTAATTTTTAAGTAATTTCAAGCACTTTTCTCTTGAAAGCACATATTGACTGGTCAATTAGATTCTAAGTAATAGCATTTTACTGAAGCAAGGTTTGCAAAAGAAATCTTTGAAGCCTTGCAAAAGTCTTTGCAAAAGAAGTCTTTGCATGAAAAAGAAACTGCCGGTGCAGCACCAAAATATTTTTCCCCAGGGTTGCTGCCATGTATTATATACTTGCATTGTATATGTGTATAATTTCTCTCTTTCAATTAAATACTCTTGACAGAACTTCTCCCCCATCCCTTACTGATCAATTAAAAACTCTTTCTCTTTTAGATTGGTTTCTAATTCATCTTTTCAGTTTGTCATTAATCTTCCATGTTTCATTTTTTGAAATTGTCTTAAATATTATGTAAAGATATTATTTCTTGTTGCATCATTATTGTTTTCTGCACTATTCACATTCTCACTTATTTTTTTTACTTCAGGTTTTATCTTTCTTTATCTTTATCTTGTAGATTTCAACAAATTCATCAATAACTAGTCTGCTTTTTATGTCAGTTCAGTACCAAATAATCTTTCAGGACAAAATGTGTTGTTTTTCCTAACTGCTGCAGTGCTTGATCTCTTAATTTTGATCTATATTTTTCCTCTTGTCTTCCAGCTGTCTTTTTATTTTTATTTTTATTTTTATTTTTATTTTTATTTTTTTTTTAATTTTTATTTTTTCCTGACAATCTTCACCCTAGATTTTCTGCTTTCTCAGTCTACATCATAAATTAATCTTGACAGATCATCCTCCTTAGGACTGTAAATTCACTACCATCTGTGAATCTACAGTTACTCACTATTTTCTTATTATAGCATGATTTCCATTTCATGTCTCAGAGCTAAAACTATGTTTTCTTCAAGCAGTAAAATTAATATATTTCATGACAGAATGCTACAGTCACCCTGAACACCCTGCTACAGTCAGGTTCTTGTCTACTCTCTCTGCATTTCTCAGTTTGCATGAGATGAAACCTACCAGCCTGATGTATTTCTCAGGAATAATTTATATTTTGAAACCTTCCCTCTTTCGCATATTATCAAAAGCCTATTTAAAGTCTATAACATTTTTTGTGCTGTATTAGTTTCTGTTCTGTGAACTTAGGATCTGCTTTATCACAAACAGCTGAGCAGCTGTGTTGATGGAAACATGCTCTGTTCCTTCACAGGCACTACTCCCATGGATATCTTAATTTATTCTGAAATGCCTTAGAAAATACTCTTTCTCTCACATTTACTAAGCTAATTCTGACATAGCTCCCTGCATTTATTCTTATCTCAGCACCTGCCCTTGTTTTTAAATCTTCTTGGAGATTTACTGAGTTGACAGAGCTTTATGGTTTCCCAGATCCCTCACTTTTTCAGATTTTCTGTTAGAATTCTGACCTTTTCTAAGAAATCTGGTGCCTTTTCTCCCTTGGCTATACTGAATGGCTTTGCATGTCTCCTAATGCACCATGGGATATTATGTGTGTTTTACACCCTGCAAGATATTCTTTCTGTTTCTTACTTTGGTTTCAGACATCCTTTGTCATTGCTGGTGCTTGTATTTCTTTACACAAATATCTAAGTTATTTCTCTGTTCATGTGATACAACCCTGAAGTCTTATTTCCTTTGTATTTTCCTCTCAACATTCATACTCTTTGATTATCCAGCTTTTCTTGCTTCTCTTTTTATCCAGTGACTCTGTAGTGTAAAAATAGGCAAATACATTCAGCCAGTTGTTCTTGGCTGATATTTAAAGCCTACTTCAGTGCCCAACAGTAGGAGGCTGTCTACTTCTGGAATCTGAACAGTGAAAATAACAACTGTAGATGATGCCTTGCTTGGCTTACCACATACTTTTGTTCCACTCCAGAAAACCAATATGTGCAATACAGGGATTCTGAGAGAGAAGCTGAGAGAAAGCTGAGGGTTCAGTGTCAGGAGATGAGAACCCAAAAGCTATTCCAGTGTCAAGGCCCTATTTTACGCATAGGCTTGATTCTTCCAAAGCTGATTGTAAGTGCTGCAAGTCTGCTGAGTGTTGACGACTTCTTTACAGTCTAGTAGAAAGATGCTCGGATTAGGTCAAATATTGAGAACTACCTAGCCAAAGAAGAGACAGTTGTCTTTCTTTAGTATGTTAGGTTCTTTTTTGGAAATGGATCACAAAAGACAAATAAGACAGGTAAAAACCCATGCCTTATAAATTACAATGTGAAGTGTCAAGATACCTGCGTTTTTTATTCTAGGCCACTTACAGCTATTTTACTACTGCTTTTTCCTAATGGGAAAGCAATTGATTCTATTTTCTTCAATGTGTAGGCTTTATAATTTCATGCCCTTAGTCCAACAGGTATTTATATTAGGAATCAGTCAAAAGGGTGGACAGATGGGCTGAGGCCAACTGTATGAGGTTCAACAAGGCTAAGTGATGGGTCCTGCATTTGGGGCACAACAACCCCATGCAAAAGTACAGGCTGGGAGAAGAGTGGCTGGAAAACTGCCCAGCAGAAAGGGACCTGGACATATTGGTCAATAGCCATCTGAAAATGAGCCAGCAGTGTGCTCAGGTGGCCAAGAAGGCCAACAGTGTCCTGACTTGTATCAGAAATAGAGTGGCCAGCAGGACTAGGGAAGTGATTGTCCTCCTGTACTCGGCTCTGGTGAGGCCGCATCTCGAGTACTGTGTTCAGCTTTGGGCCCCTCACTACAAGAAGGACATCGAGGTGCTGAAGCATGTTCAGTGAAGAGCAACAAAGCTGGTGAAGGTTCTAGAGAACTTATGAGTCTTATGAGGAGCATCTGAAAGAGCTGGGGTTGTTTAGCCTAGAAAAATTACCTTAAAGGAGACTATAGCAAAGTTGGGATGTCTTCTCCCAGGCACTAAATGATTAAACCATGTTACTAAGGACTACATTTCCATGTTTTTGAAGACCTCAAGGGATGGTGACTCAACTACTTCCCTGGGCACGCTGTTCCAAGGAAGTAGTTGAGTCTCCATCCCTGGATTGATAACTATGATTGTATGATTCCATGAAAAATCTGTTCTGGAAATCTAGCTGACAAACTTGCATGAATTTGCTTAAAGACCAATGGAGATATCAGCCTCTCTCCTATAGACTCCTTGACCTGATTCCAGCAGCAGCCATGGAATCACAGAATTACAGAATGTTTTCAGTTGGAAAGGACTTTAAAGATCACCTCATTCCACTGTCTCTGCCATGGGGAAATGCCATGCCTCCCACTAGATCACGTTGCTCAAAGCCATATCGAATCTGGCCTTGAAAAATTACAGGGATGGGGCACCCAGAGTTTCTCTGGGCAACCAGTTCCTGTACCTCATCACCCTCATAGCAAAGAATTTCCTCGTTATATCTAATCTAAATCTATCTGTTTTTAGCTTAAATCCATATCCCCTTGTCCTATCACTACACTCCCTGATAGAGTCCCTTCCCAGCTTTCCTATTGGCCCTCTTTAGGTATTAGAAGGCCGCTATAAAGTCTCCCCAAAGCCTTCTATTCTCCAGGCTGAAAAACAACTCCTTCAGCCTATCTACATAGGAAAGGTGCTCCAGCCCTCTGATCATCTGCATGTGTTTCTTCTCAACTCACTCCAACAGGCCTATGTCGTTCTTATATTAGGGGCCCCAGAGCTGAATGCAGAATTCCAGATGGTGTCTCACAAAAACAGAGTAGAGAGAGAATCACCTCCCTTGTTCTGTGAGTCATGGTTCTTTTGACACATCCAAGTATACGGTTGGCTTTCTGGGCTGAAAGCTCACACTGCTGGCTCGTGTTGAGCTTCTTATCAAGCAAGTCGTTCTCTGTAGAATGGCTCTCAATCCATTCTCTGCCCAGCCTGTATTTGTTCTTGGGATTGCCCCAGCCCATATGAAGGACCTAGCAACTGGCCTTGTTGAACCTCGTGATATTCTCACAGGCCCACCACTCAAGCCTCTCCAGGTCCCTCTGGTGGCATCCCTTCCCTCCTGTGTGTCCACCTCACAACACAGCTTTTTGTCTTTGACAAACTTGCTAAGTGTGCTTTCAATCCAACCATCAATGTCACCAACAAAGATGTTAAATAGCACTGGTCCCAGTACTGACCCCTGGGGAATACCACTAGTCACTGGTCTCCAGCTGGACATTGAGCCATTGATAATGCTCTTTGGCTGCTACCAAATATGGTCTTTGAATGTGACCATCCAGCAGATTCCTTATCCACTGAGTGGTCTGTCCACTAATCATTAAAAATACCTTGGACCCATTTTTTTCTTTCTTTTGTATGTTTAAATCTTTGCTAGGCCTCTCAGCATATGTCTGTAGTCTTACAACTGGATGTGATCAATTTGTAGTCAGTTTTCTCACTCATAACACAGATTAACTGAACTAAAAAATAATTAATTTTCATAAGCAAAGCTCAACTAAAAACCCATTCTTATGTTGCAAAACATTTGGAAGGCAATTTTGATACCAGCCCAATCTGACTTTTTCCCTAAATCACAGGTGGTAGGAGGTTGGAGGGGATGGTGAGCACAAGGTGGGTTACAGGAGTGTGCTATGAAATCTGAAAAGTTCTTTTTAACAGATGGGTTTTAATAAATTAATCAGCTATATATTTCAAAAAAGATAATCATTATTATTACCATGGAAATTCATGGGCTACAACTGAAATTATATAATCTGAAATTGTTTTAAAGGAGCTAAGAGAAATTACTTATATCTAGGATTGAAAAGCTAAATTCTGCTGAACTCAGCAGTTAGTAGTGAGTAGAGCACAGAGTAGTGAGAGTGGGGTAGGCCAAACTGTGTGAAAAAAAAAAATCTGAAAGTATCTATGTAATGTTTCATTGTGTTTGGAGAAACTCCAGGGTCTATACAAAGCTGCCTGACTTCCCTTATAACTGCAGTCACCACTGAGCAATTAAAATGATTACTGCATTTTACTTCTGTTCTAAGACTGCATACAGTCAGTGCATGCTTAATGTGAATATGGGATTGAATTCTTTTCCTGGTAACTCCCATTTCATTTTTCCAAAATGCTTTTTTTCTGTCATTATCATATGAAGAATTTATGACATTTTTATTTTATCTTGTTCTGTGAATTTGAGGAAATTTTTTTATTGACTTTCAAGTACACAGAAGTATTAAGCTTTCCTTCTGAGGGAATGTATCCATGAAAGATGATCTAGAAGATTTTGCCAGCTCTCATTTCCATAATGTGTCTTTTGGGGTTATAAATGCAGGTGTATGATGTTTCACAGCTTTTGCTACCTATTTCATGGTTTATTAGTGCATCTCAAATGCCTTTTGCCAAGTAGAGGAGGATCAATAATTTAATTTTACATATCAAGAAGCTGGTATAAGGAGAGCTGAAGTAAATTGTTCAAGGTCAGTTAGTGGCTGTTAGAAAGGTGGAATGCATGTCTTCTGAGACCCAGGTGGTTTCAGCAGGCATCTGGTATGCTGCCTGTCGGATAGGACAGTGAGAGAGTACTGTCTTCTGATCTCTACTGTCTCAACTATATGTAAATGTAAGTATGTGTGTATGCCAGGCACACCCATGTACTCACATATGCTGAGTATGTGACGTGTGATTTCTTTCTTACAGAAACTTCTTTCTGAAATCTTGGAATTTTCTTCCTGTCTCACTCATTCTCTGCTCCAGCACACTGAAAAGGTCTTGACAGTATTTCATCTCATTCATGTGTTATCATTACTACTGTCAGGAGATTTTGGATAATAAATGCAGTGTTTTACCAACTAAAAACATTTTCTTTTTGCACTGACACAGACTCGTCAATAAAACCCCATGGCATGTTAACTTCCCATCTCTCAGATGTGGCACACTGACATTTACAATGCAGAGAAAGGTAACAAAGTGTGAAACAGATCATGAATCATTTAAAGAGAGTTAAAAAGAGACTTAAAACAAAAGCCTCCAAGAAAGGAAGATTAAAAAAAAAAAAAAAAAAAAAAAGTGGAAAAGTGAAATGGGCACCAAAAATTATTTTATACAAGAATGAAAGAATGACCTTTTCACCTATCATCATTCACATTGGTTTGCCTTTCTCAGCCTTTGGAGTCTAGAACAATTCAGTCACTGTGCAGAACGCTGCATGAGGAATGAATCTTTTCTTTTATTGTCACTCAGGTCATGATACCCCTGAGAGGAATGGAAAAAAAAATAAAAAGAAAAGGAAAGCAATAGTCACTACTGGTTTGGGATAATAAAAGCAAGCAGCAAATTCAATATACTTAGAGATAGTCTTCAATTTGAAGTTCACAAGGCAGGCAAGTGCTCTTTATTGGAAACTTTTGCATTTCAAAACATGTTTTACAATCTTTTCACTCAGCCATTTAAATATGGGCTTTGCAGATGCCTGGAAATGTAGTGAGGGGAAGGGGCACACTTCATCATAGTTTGAAAATGTGAATGTACAAACAGTACTCTTCATGAACACACAGAACAGAAGGTTGGATATTTATATGATCAGCTCTAAATCATGATGCTTTACAGGCAAGCTCTGTTTTCAATTAAGTGGAACTAAGAGGGTGATACAGACAAATCAAAATCAGAATTTGGATGTCTGTGTCAGATTCCTTAAACCCCCACACCAGAAAAAATATTTTGTACCACATGAAAAAGTGAAAGCATTTTAATATAAAGTACAAATGAAAATAATTAATGTCTTTGTGCAGCCTGTTAGAACTGTTTTTACAGGCAAGGGAAGAAAAGTCTAGGAACTAAAGCAAAGAAAATATGGTGAGGTCACCAATAATTAAACTGTGCCTATACACATGCCAGGTAGTTCTTACTGAGAACAATAACATGCACTTATACAAATCCTTTACAGATATAATACATAAACTAGCTTACCAGATTCTGAAGCACTTGTAGTGGTTTGAAATGTAATTATTGCTAAAAAAACACAGAACAGAGCAAAAATGTGTAACAGTTTTTGGCAGGAAGAGAAGAATAATAATATATCCAATTAACACTGTAGAAGGTATTTTAGGTAGACAGATTGACATTGGTAAAGCAGAACTTGAAAATGACTTCACAGTTAGCTATTAGTTTTGCTGAGCACATTAAGGGAAAGAAAAAGAAAACTATTTCTTGGTGTGAAATAGACTTGGGCTTGATCTGTGACTCCTCTTTGGAAGTGAGGCAAACCACAGTAGTTATGTAACAGAAGCAGTGACTTAAATTTCCACTTCTCTGATCATTTCTGCTAGTTTCTAAGTCATCAGTGATTTTTCAGCAAGTTATTCACAGCTTGAAATCAATTATCTAAGTGCTTTCTTTCTAGGGTCTCAGAGATAAAAGACTGCTAGAGATCAATTCTGAAAACAAAAACAAAACAAGAACTTTTTTTTTTTTTTCATGAAAAAAATGAATTTAATAAAAAAGCAACAAAAATAAAATATTTGTAGAAAACATTCACATAGCTTTTACTAGCTCTTAAAGTTATTCTAGTTCTCCATTTTATCCCTTTTTAGATTTCAAAAGGAGCAGGACTACCTCTTACTTGCTAGCCCTTTAAACTCATGTGTGGTTTGTGCTGTGCTATCACAAGCTTGTCATTTGACCAGGGCTATTTTTCATCTTTCTCCTTGCTACTGAGAGTGCATTTTGAATACCAATTGCGACTCTGAGATTTATTCGGCAGCATTTGTCCAGTCTGGATCTGACTAAATGTCCAATGACAATGTCGCCTTTCACAGCAGGGCACAGGAATATGGGTAGAGGACTGATTCAAACAGTTATTCATTCGACTCACACAAAATGTTCCACCCACCTAATAATCAATTTTAATATTTTTCTAGTGACATTAGATTGTCTGTGTCCATTTCTTTATCAGATTATTGAGTTTGAATGTAGCACAATTTCAATTTTCCTACATGTAGATTACCAATAAAATGAAGTCTTACTCCATCAGAGATTTCTGGAGGAGATGTAATTAACTTGTGTTGTATAGACATCTTATGTTCATGGATGTTTCTAAAGAAGATCAAAAAGTTCAGAAGAAAACATGCATGAGGAAAATAAAGGATTAATCTACATCTTCCTTGTGTTTGGCACTCTATCCGTATTTTCATTCCTCTAAAGTATTTCTAAGTAGGTGTGATCCCGCATTTTCCATTTGTGCTTGCAGAACCATTTTATATAGGCATAGTGTCTGGGTAAAAAAGTTTGAATCTGACTAACTCTTATCTATTAGATCATACAATATACCACACAGATTACTGCATTATAACAAAAGAAAACAAGACAAAACACATTGAAGAAAGATGCTATAAAAACAGTAGCAAGTAGAGATTGCAAACTTGCAGTTTCAACAAGGCAATTTTCTGTACAAACTTCCTATATTCAAAGCTAAGTTTCTTCAGTTATTATTCTTTATTATTATTATTATTATTTCTATATATCTTTTTCTTTTTTTCTTAGCCAAATATGGTTTTAATGATCTCAATGTTTACAGATGTTGACAACTCATAGGACAGCTAGCATAGCTGGTAAAAAAAAAAAATGCACTTGCAATATATTCCCAGTTGTTTAGAGACTGCTTTCATTTTCATCAGCAGTGGTACGACTGTGGAGATTCTGAGACTAATACAAATGCTAAATCAGGGAAATAATTATGATTATTCCTAAGGTTCATTATAGCATCTTACTCAGCACTTTGATTTCTGGATGCAAAGCAGCTTAGAGATACTGGAAAGATGCAGAATGCCTTTTCATTTTTCCTCTGTCTCATAAATTAAAGACACTATAAAATTATAGCAGTAATAAAAATACTAATAATGCACTGTGAATCTCTTTAACCAATTATCCCATTTCCTGTCTGGCTATTAAGCTGCACTCAGAATTCTCAGAGAAAATGCATTTGCATTGTACAGTAAAAGGCAAGTTTAAATGCATTACATGACAGTTAGCGTATTAATGCCACTTCTGATCAGCAGCATGAATTGCCTATCTGAGAAATTCATGGACAGTCAAGAAAATGAGCTGAATTGTTCAATGGGAAAAGACTTCTGTGTCCTATAGGACTGAACTAAGTTCCACTGATGCATGTTCTTGTAGTGAGCCTCCATATAACAATTTTGCACACTGTGTTTTGTGACTGCTGTTAGTAGGGGGTTCTAAAGCCTACATTCTATGCTCCCAACACATTGGAATATTTAAAATATGAATTTTTGATTCAGAAATTAATTTGATTGTTGTTGTTGTGGTTTGTTCGGTTTTATTTAAAAAAGACAGTAAATCTCCTAATGAAGTTGTTTGGAGAAACTACTTAGAGTGCTTGGGTGGGTCTTCTTTTAGAGATTTTTTTTTGTGTGCACTGTCATGTTTATGAAAAATTCAGATTTCTTAGATTGTTTTTATATGTCTTTGTCTAATGTTTTGACCATTGGCCTATGTGTATAACCCTCTGGTTTGTATGGATACATTTTAGTTTCATGATTTCAATGCTCAGATGTTTGAATTTTCCACCAAATACCTCCAAAGTAATTACATTTCGCGAAATTTTTATCTATTTATTTTTAACAACAACAACAACAAAAGCACTTCAGAAGAGGTAATGAGTGATGTGCTAGAAATACTTTTTCTCACTTAGAAATGCTTCTTCGCAAAGATGATTGAATATATCGAGTAACATGATTCTGTATATCACAATTCAGTGCCTTAATGACTGTTTATAAATGCTATCTTGCAACAATCAAACTGAAAAACACTTTTTAAGTCCTCTGTGTAATTTTATGCTAAAACCTGGTTCTACTGAAGTCAAAGAGACTTTGAAAAATGATTCCAAGGAACTTGTAAATGTTCCATGTAAATGTTAATAAATATCATTGCTCAGAAAACACTATGAAAGATGGTGACTTCCAGATTTAATCTTTGGCTTTCCTAGTGGTGAGAGGCCAGAAGACCCACATCCATTCCACTTTACGCCTTCTGTGTGACCATTTTGTTCCTGGGAACTTAAACACAGGCACACATGCACACACACACATTTTCTTTACTTCTTAGAGAGTCCGAAGGAATCACAGAATCACAGAATTGTAGGAGTTGGAAGGGACCTCAAGAGATCATTGGGTAAAACCCCCTGCCAAAGCAGGTTCCCTAAAGCAGGTTGCCCAGGTAGGCATCCAGATGGGTCTTGAATATCTCCAGAGAAGGAGACTCCACAACCTCCCTGAGCAGCCTGTTCCAGTGCTCTGTCACTCTCACCATGAAGAAGTTCTTTTGTATGTTGGTGCGAAACTTCCTGTGATCCATTTTGTGGCCATTGCCCCTTGTCCTGTCGCCACAAACCACTGAAAAGAGGTTGGCCAAATCCCTGTCTACCACACCTCAGGTATTGGTAAACATTAATAAGATCCCCTCTCAGTCTTCTTTTCTCCAGGCTGAACAAAGGTCTCTCAGCCTTTCTTCATAGGAAAGATGCTCCAGGCCCTGTATCATCTTTGTTGCCCTCCACTGGACTCTTTCCAGGAGATCCCTGTATTTTTTTGTACCGGGGAGCCCAAAACTGGACACAGTACTCCCGGTGAGGCCTGACTAGTGTGAGAAAAATCTCAAATAATTTTCTTCAGACAGGATCTTCTGTGAAGCTGTTTTATTCGCAATTGCAATGGCGGGCGTCCTTCAATCAGGAGCACATTTTAGTAAACAAATCATAACCTTTTATTCCCTATTCCCCAATGCCTGATCACCTCCCCCATTTCCTCATTGGCTGAGTACTACAGGTTCACAAGCTACTCGACTCTCCTCTTTACCATATATGTACAATTTTTCTT
Organism: Stictonetta naevosa; assembly: GCA_011074415.1. Classification (NCBI taxonomy): domain Eukaryota; kingdom Metazoa; phylum Chordata; class Aves; order Anseriformes; family Anatidae; genus Stictonetta; species Stictonetta naevosa. The sequence continues at coordinate 12,977,409 of CM021698.1, read as the reverse complement.
TTTTTTTTAACCCTTTAATTTCTCCTTTCTTATGTTTTGAGAACTTGTGATCTTTGTTTTACTGTTTTCACACTGCTCATCCTCTTTTTCTCAAGCTTCTACCTTATTTTGGAACAGTAAGGCCTTCTACTGTCCACTTATCTACTTATTTCTCCTTATTATGACTACATAACTACCTTGGAATAAAGAAAAATAATTATCTACTGCAAAAACACAACTTTGTTTCTCACAACTGGGCAGAGTAGAGGGGAAGGATCACTTCCCTTGACCTGCTGGCTGTACTCCTTTTAATGAACGCCAGGATCCCATTGGCCTTCTTGGCCACCAGGGCACACTGTTGGCTCATGGTCAACCTGTCATCCACCAGGACCCCCCAGGTCCTTCTCCAAAGAGCTCCTCTCCAGCAGGTCATCCCCCAGCCTGTACTGATACATGTAGTTGTTCCTTCACAGGTGCAGGACTCTACACTTGCTCTTATTAAACCTCATTTGGTTTCTTCCTGCCCATCTCTCCAGCCTGTCCAGGTCTCGCTGAATGGCACCACAGCCTTCTGGCATGTTAGCCACTCAGTGCTGGGCTTGATATAAGAACATGTGCAGTCATTAAGACAGAACTTGCCAGAATAGTGTTGAAGGCATTCTGTGTATATAGAGACAAACTTGCCACAAAGACTTTCTCAAAGTAGACCTGGGGGATCAGAATCTGAAAGAAACTCATTTAGTTGAAACTAATTTATTTGACAAGATGGATCTGTTATAAGTGAAAACTACCTGAGGAATCCTTAAACTCGGTGTATTTGCTGAAATTCCCTATATATTTATTTATTTCCATACATATAATTACCTCAGTTTCAAACATTGAATTAAGATTATTACAGTTGAGTTGTAAAGCTGCTTTAGTTCTAGCCCAAAGTCTGGTCAATACAATGAATATGAACTGTAATAGCTGTGTGGCATAGGGAATTAATGCATCATCCTGTCAGCATGCCTTCTTCTAAAAGAAATGTTTATCAGAGATTTATTTTGGCCCAGATTTTCAATTCTCATTGTTAAAAAAGGTTATCATTGCAGTTAATTTGAGTTCTGTTGAATAGAAAATTTCATTCCTGGGCTCTGAGTAAAGTTTTTCCATGTGGTCAGTTTTGCATGTCTTTCTGAGGATGTGCTCTGGTTGCTTTTATAATGTTCATAACCCGTCCTCTGAGGGGATCTGTGTTTTTGTATACATAGGGAGAATGCTTTCTGTGTGTCTCCAAGAAAGGAAAAGACCCAGAGTGCTAGAAAGATCTGCAGTACTTTGTGTTTCTGCAACGGAGAACATAGAGTCCTGGATAAAGAAAGAGCCAAATCCCCAAATATATATAAGCCTAGCATATTTCAGAAGAGCTCATGACAGGCATACCTGTGGGACTGAGATCACAATTTTACTTTTGTAATTACATCAAGCAGGATCAAGAAGACTGTTTTGGGAAATGAGCCCAACCGTACAGACCAAAGGACATCGTGTTCCTAACTACTTCTCCAAATATTTTTCTGTTCCTTTATTAAGTGGGTTAAACAGTTTTCATCTGTGCATGTTCCAAAAATATGTTGTTGGCATTGGAGGATGTTGAACCTGATCTCAACAAGAAATTTGAAAATATTTCTGAGAAGTCGTAGTATTGATTTCATTTTTCCTTTCAAATATTTTAAGGCTTATGGTAGTTGCTTGACTGACATTTCAGTAGTCATGGACCCATAGTACAACAGATAAGCAAGACTTCCACATCATTATCTTCTCTTCTTAAAACTTAGTTAGCAATGTGTGGATAGTACAACCTACATTTATTTATTTTTCATATCTTATGATGTAACTATTCCATCTGTAGCCAGTATAAGTGATATATTCCTAATACAGTCAATGAACGTTTCACCTGCTCTTCTACAGAGCTGGCCTCTTACTGTACACCTAATTGCAACTGCACCTACTGTATAAAATTTCATAGACCCTGGTGGATTCAGTCTTGTTATTAATTTGCATAGTTTTATTAAACATTTATTGGATTTGTCTTCTTTAGAGTCTCAGCATATTACTGACAGAGATAGATTAATCTGAAAATAACAACAAGGGACTTCAAAGCTTTTATGAGGAATTATAAAACTATTCCCCAGTGGAATATTATAGGAACATAGCTTTTCAATGCACTCATGCTGTGGCATTTTTGAATTTGCACTATATTGTTAATACATGAAAGTTATCCACATCTAATTCTTCTAAATGAAGACCTTACTTGTACAGCTTTTCCTCCATGCTTCTGATTTTGATGATTGTTCAGGGAATAAACAAAACAAAACAAATCATCATCAACAACAACAAAAAGTATCTTTGTCTTTTATTAGCAATCTAAATCGGTGCAAACTACTTCCTTTAACTCCCTTGGAAACATTTTCCTCTTCCCTACATTGCTACACAGTAAGTCAAATATTGTGAGTAGTGCTTAACTGAAGAGCTGAAAGGAATTCTGAATTGTTAATTTTTCCCCTTGAAATAATTCTCTGTGCCTTTTCTATTTTATAAATATATATTAATTCATTGTCTAATATTTAGAATTACATGGCCCAACAGGATAAGAAAGAGCTAAAAACTGAAAATTCACAATTAAATATTGAAATTATTAAATTAATTATTAAATTGATTATTAAATTAATGAAATTAATTTTGCCTAACTCTAAATGAAAATACAAAGAGCTGTAGCATTTGTTCCACAGTAAGCTGGAAATAAGAATAGCAGACTGACATGTTTCTTGTATAGAGTTTCTTTTTTGCCCCATGCTTCTAGTAGCCCTGGGGAGCTGTTTCTGTTGTTGCATGTGATCTTTTCTTGGCTTTGTCCCTCTAAGATTTTTTTTTGTGATCTTTATAAAATTATCTCCCCTTGGCTGCCTTTTTAAAAATGTTGTCAAAGAGTAGTAAACAAGGTTTCATGCTTCTGAGAATAGAAGGACCTGGAGTTCCTGGTGGACACAAAGATAAACATGATCCTGCAGTGTACCCTTACAGCAAAAAAAAGCCAACAGTCTCCTGGGTTGCATTAGGCAGAGCATCACCAGCAGGTCAAGGAAAGTGATCTTTCCCCAGTATGAAATAGACATGCACATGGTGGGATGAGTCAGTTGAGGGATCACAAAGCTGATTAAAGGTTTGGAGCACATCTCAGATGAAGAGAGGCTGAGAGAGCTGGGACCATTCAGCTCAAAGAAGAGAAGGCTCCAACCAAACTTCTGCCCACAAACACTTACTAGGAAGGTGTGCAACAGACTAACTCAGATTTGCAAAGTGACAAGAGACAATAGATACAAGCTGTAACAAGGGAAATTCAGACTGAGTATTTGGAATTCTTATATCACCAAGGGTGTGGTCAAAAGTGTGTCCCAGACAGGTTGTGGAGTTTCCAATTCTAGAAACATTCAAAACTGGATTGCACAAGGGCCTGAGCAACTTGATCTAACTTTGAAACAGGATCTTTGTCTTGAGAGATGTTTGGACCAGAAGACCAGCAGAGGTCCTTCCCCACTTAAATTATTCTAGGAAGCTGTGCTTTTCACACCTTACAATGGAAGCTAAAGGAAATTTCAAGTTTTGAACTAAGACTGAATCTATGAGCACAGGAACAGTAACACGTCACCTCTACTTGGCCCAAATGACAAAAGCTCCTTTTCAGTCTTTACCATTTCTCAAACTGCTTGCATTCTAAACTTTGGCTAAGGAAACAAAAACAAAAAAGCAAGCAAATTCACTGCTAACTGGAAAACCTTAGAGGGACAAAGCCAAGAAATAAACAAAATGATGATGTGTGAAAGTTGGAATCACTCCTGTAACTTTAATTCATACCTCCGTAACTCCTATGTGCATTCATCACTTGTGCTGTACGGAAGTGTCTCAGGCTTGGAAACACAAGTCCTTTGACATGGTGATCATCACTCGGCCAGAGTCTTTTGTGACCGTGCCATCAGCTTCAGTTGCATAATGTAACAATATCCCTGATAATTTTTTCTGGTATCCAGGATGGTCACAATCCGTCATATCGGTCATATTTTTATATGTGTTTTATCATTATTGAGATTTATTTTATTTATATTTTATCATATTGTGCCACTGCTCACACTACGCCTGTTTACAAAGGGCAAAATCCCTCCCCCCAACCAAGAAATGTTGCATTTACTTGCATCTATTGTATCTCATTACACTTATAATAATATAATCAATTTTATACCATAATGATGATATTTTATAACTCAGCTTTTTTCCTTTTATATTATTATACCTTAGACATTAGGATGCATAAGTACACACTTAGTGTGAATGTGTATACAAGCATGTATACAGCAGACACAGACTTACACAGGAGTTTAAATATTACTTTCCCAGATACTGTTTGATTACAGCCTTTCTGAGTTGGTGTTTTGTATTCTCCAGCAGTAGATATTCTTCTCCTCTGAAGTCTTTTTAGGTCCAGCTGTTGAAAGAGCTGCTTTTTTAGTGTAATTGATATTATACAAGTAAGGAGAGATTTTAAGGTTTTTATTTTTATTTTTTATTTTCAGGAAAAATACAGTATCTCCAGCACTGATAGTGAAGCATTATAATGCAATCAGAAGAGCCATTTTGGTTAAATTCTGAAGTTCTCAAAAAAGTATGCAAATCTTACCATTTTCACAGCATGTTCCATTGCACATTTGATTACTTCTAGCTCCCTTAATATAAAATGGTCGCTTGTTTCACACAGGTTTTGTTTACACTGGTGATCCCCTTTCATCTTTTCTATAAAGCAGTTACTACAAGCCATCCAATATGTACCGCAGTTACAAAATGGTATGTCCTTTCCGTACCCTCCACAATGCTGTTATTTGCAGAGCAAATATTTTCATTTCAAAAATCACTGTTTGAGGATTTAAACACCTTCAGTTCCTCATGAATAGTATGTAATGACAATATTCAGGATGGATCATTTTCTCAGCCTCTGTAATTCCAGCAGCTACACATGTTAGAAATTCATTTGATATAAAATGACCATAAATTCATCTAGCTTTAAGACTATATTTGAAAGTCAAGGGGAGGATTTAGGAACTGGATGATCCTTCAGGAGACAAGGACAAATAGAAAGTAAGTGAATCAGGATTTGCAGTTTTTGGGTGTTATACATAACACATATTATCTGCAGCAATCATGTAGTGACATATTGCTACCTTAAATATTCATTTCTTTTTAGTGTTAAAGGGGCATCATGATAAATTGCAGTAGATGTCTAAGACTTACAATACATGAAGAATATGTCATTACTCAAATTCAGATAATTCAGTTGAAAATGGTTGCACTTGTGTAAATTGTGACCAAAAAAAAAAAAAAAAAAGAAATTCTGCTACACTGCAAACCAATATATATATATTAAAGGTTCCAATTCACTGGCATGCCCAATCTTGGTTAATTAAATAAATGCTCTTCAGTATTTAACAAAGAATATATTGGAAATTAACCTGTCATGTAGGTGAGCTTTTTGTCTACTGAAACAGGATTATGGTCTTAAAAGAAATAAAAAAATAAATAGCAGAATTAATATATGAATGTATCATAAAAAGATTTTAAAATTCCCGGATTTTATGGGATACTTCAGAACTGAAATTAAAAAAAAAAAAAAAAGAAAAGAAAGAAAAAAGTATGAATTCAATTAATACTAAAAAAAGTTTTTTTTTTTTTTTTTTTTAATATTTTGGTAATTTACTGAAAGACTCAAGAATTATGTCTGATAAAAATTGCCCTAAATTATTTATTCTGGAGTGCTCCCAACTGTTTTGTCTGGTATGCCAGATCAGGTCCATTAAGAACTGAATTGTGACCACCTTCAAATGCATTCTGCTTTACTGATGCAAAAACATTTTATGAAGAGTTAGCTGAATATAAAATAGGCTTTTCTTCTCTTTGATGAGATCTCAAGTAAAAGCCATATACAAAGTCATCTGGGTGTGCGGGATTTTTTCATAAGCTGTTTCACTCAGATAAGTTTCATTTCTATGGTGAAGGCAGAAGAGAATCAGTAAATAGCATATTCTGGTTTAATCTAGTACAGCATTTTCCTTTTTGCTGCTTCACATGGATATTGTAGAATAGCAGATTGCACACCCACAGAACTCCTATCTTCCTTTTAAACTCTCAGAATAGGAGTTAATTAGTAGGTCAGACTCTGGATAGTTTTCAAATAGTTCCCTTCTCCAGTGTAATCCCAAATACTTGACTTGCTTTTTCATTCTTCTGTTGAGCTTTGGGACCATAGCCAGACAGAATAAATTTTCACTAGTGATTACCAGCTATGATTTCAGGAGCCATTGCAGGACATTTGCACGTCATTTTCATCTGAGGTGAATTTCCAATGTAAACCAGTCCAATATTCGCTGAACCTATTGCTACATTCAGAGTTGAGTTTACTTGCTTACTTATTGTCATAAGCACCTGGGAAGGTGGGGGAGTCCCTGAGGGGATGTGCCTGCCAAGCCATGCAGGGACTTGTTGCCAGTCTCCCTTATTCTCTAGGTCAGTGCTTTCAGCCAGGTGGAGAGAGGACAGGGAAACCCCTCTATTGAGTGTATGTATCTAATTAGTCTAGAAAAAGCAAAAGGAAAACACCAAATGCAATTATTTATTTATTTATTTATTTATTTTCCCCCACAAATAGAACCAGAACTAAAGGCTATGAAATTCTCTATTTTCCCCTCCCTAATGACTAACCACATTCAGGTGTGTATACCTTAATACCTAGAAGAGGGCATTTAAAACAAATGACGAAATGACAGAGTTAATGTCCCTTTACATGAAAATCAATTGCATCTGATACAGAATGTGAAATATCAATCGAAACTGTGTTGAGATCATTGTTTTCTTAGACAGAATGCTATTTAAGTATGTCAACAAAATACGTCATTAAAAAAAGAAAAAGATTTTAAGGCTTTTACTGTACTGATCAATTAATCAAAAATAAGAATATTTAAATAGAAGACTACTTTTATGTAAATATGTAAAAATAAATCTAAAGTAAAATAAATCATCAATAGTCATTAGTCTGCTATTTAAGTAAATACAGAGGATATTTTTGAGGATGTCAATCAGCTATTAATTCAGGTAATTTTTTCTAAAAGCATTTGGTTAAATGTAATCTCTCCGTAAGTATAAGTAAACAATTTGTATTTGAAAGACATAATTTATATTTTCTCTATTCATATCATATTTTCATTACAACTGAATTGAAATTTTTTATTTTTTTACAAGGTATTGTTTTCATATAAGCTTGAAAGAAATTTAACAAGGTATTTGAAACATATAACTGTCTGTAATCTATCATGATTTTTTTTTTTTTCTTTTCACTTTTATTTTGGTTTGGCTCATTCTGAATGTTGGATTTGGTCAGCAAAATGCAATGGCAAGATTTCCATTAAATTCAGTGGGCCTTGGATCATGCAGGCTTACCTATAACTGGTTGGCACAGAAGCTGCAAATGTATTCTGATGGTTGCCACAATTAAAACGTGCTGAGTAAGGACCTTGACATTCCATCACTTTACAGAACTGTATACTTTTCAATCCTGTGTATATTGGAGAATGAGCATGGAGGATTCGGAAAAGTGATCTGAAAGGTGAAAGTATCAGTACATGAAGTTCTTAATTGTGTTTACTATGGAAGAGTTTAGGAAACTTTCCATTTCTGGACAGAAAGTCTTCAAGCAACCAAGGTAAGCTTAAAGTGCAATAAAGCTATTTGAGAGTAATAACACTTTTGTCTTGCAGTCCCTTAGAGGAATTTGTGTTTTCCCTAAATAAAGTTCTGGGACATTAGTAGATTCATGGTCACCGTGTAATGTCTGCATGCAAGTTATAAATTCCTAGGACCAGATCAGCTCAGCCATTTGGCTTTTACTAATGAGAAGCCATTACATTAAATGAATAACTTTTCATGGGACATATATTCCTGACACATTAATACTGCATTTTGCTCTCTAAGTGCATGATTCAACTGGCAGAATGACTAGACCTGTTTTTTTTTGTTGTTGTTGTGTTGTTTTTTTTTTTTACATAAATTATAACTTTTAAATTATTATTTATGAAGACATCTGATGAAGATTTCTTAAAATTACCATTATCTTACTCATCTTTTAACTATAAATATACATAAATCGATCCTATCAGCAAACTGATGTAATGGCGTTGAGGGAAATTATCTAGGGTTAGACAATCAAGAGCATGTAATTTCTGTCTAAATTCACCATGCTGTTTTCTAAAACGAAAACAACAAATCCTGGAATATTTTCTTAAGACAACTGTCTACTCTAGAAGAGCTGTCTGTGTGGAAGACCATCATGTCTATTGCACTTTGCCTATTCTTTTCCTCTATTGAAAAGCATTATACTTTTCTCTAGTAAACAGTAAGATCTGATACCCATTGCTGGTACTTTCTCTCTCCTGGAATTTGTGTTCGTCAATAGCACTATATCCCATTTTTTTCTGTCACACTTCCCCTACTAGACAGTAACAGCTACAGCTAGGGCTGTGGTAACTAGTGCTTTTTCAGTTTGTCTTGAGATTCATAATGGTAAATTCCCTTTGTACCTCTAGATGCCCTCACAGCGGTGACAGTACAGCATTATCCAGGTCTGAGGTGATTATGAAACTCTTATTGTAACTACTCTGATATTTTGTTAGTTTCGCTCTTCTCAGGTAGCAGATTCTTGGTGAGTTTTATCTTACTGACTTCAGTGGAACTAGTGGTACAGAAGGATGTGAATTCTAGCTAACATTTGCAATCTCAAAGATTTTCATTGTGTTTTGTAGTCTGGACATGTGAGGTTACTGGGTTACTGTGCCATTAAAACTCAGCCACAATCATGGAAAAAAAAAAAAAAGAAAGAAAGAAAGAAAGTCAACAGAAACACTTTGAAAAGTACAAACATTGTAAGAAAGGAGAAATGAAAAGTGACCAGTTTTGAATAGGATAAAAATCAGAGACTATCTTGCAAAATGCCTGTAACGACTTTTTAGCTATGCCAGGTTTATCTACTAAATCACTGGTAGGAATCTGTCATTGGTTATGGAAGCAGTAATTAAGTGGTGTCTTCTCACATCATTCTTTTAAGTTGTGGCAGAGGCTGACTCTATTGCTTTTATTGTCACTCATTCATTTCTTATACTGAAAGCTGTGTCTGTGAGGCTTTCCAGGGAAAATGAAAGGGCATTGTCAGACTGCTTCCAGTAAGTTTTCTGTGTGTAGTAGAACTGGAGGATATTGCATGGCTGTAAATAAAGGTTTATAATGGAAACTTCACAGTGATCCATTTCACAGAATTAGAGCCTTGAAGTGTGCAAATGAGATCACAGGATGATGATAGAAAAAGAGCTGTGAATGAATAGAAGAAATGGAGATAAAAATAAAAATTTAAGGTTCCTTATATATTCAAGCCTGTCACTTCATTTTTAAACTAGGTACAAAGATTTTTGGTTACAAATATTTTTCTTAAGCTGCAAGTTAGACAGCTTCAGGTTATAGCAGGTCATATGGAGCTCCAAGAATCAGATTCGCTAAATGTTAGTGTATTCTTTGTCAGAATGGAAATCATTACTATTGCAAGTTGGCCACATCCTAAGAAACTATTTTATTTATTTATTTATTTGTTTATTTTTCTTTCTTTGGCAAGCACAATTCACATGTCAGAGGAGGAAGCAATATATTAGCAAAGGAAGGGAGTGGGTGTGGTGGAGCAGAGTTCAAATCCAATAATTCTTTATTAGCACAGCGGCCATTAAGGAAATTTTTTCCTATAAATACACTAGCTTAATTCTTCTTAAATGATTCGTCAGTTGCACAGTTGAGAACATCTAGACAGCTATGCTAAATCACAACAGGGATGGATGTCTTTATACAGCTGTGTCAATTCTCAATATAATACAGAAGGTTAAAGCTGCCACTGCCACAGTTAAAACATTGGCTATAAAATTAGCAAACTTGCCATTTATTAATTTTCTTCCCTGTTATTTATATTTAATGGGAGACACCTGACTTTAAGACTAAAAAATGAATAAAATAAAATTAGTTGTTCTGAATGACATTCTGCCCTTTTCTTCTTAATTTAACTGCCTTTCTGTTCTCAAGTTCACCACAAATACTGAACTACATTACGGATCTAGTGTAGAAGGATGCTTTTACTGGATTATCTCTAGGTTGAAAATCAAAGTTCTAACAGAGTTTATGTTCCCCAAAAGAGCAGTAATGTGATATTTGTTGAAGAACAGTACTTCTGTTGATCCAAAACATGCGAGAAAATGTAATGACCAGCAATTGAATCTTTTCTGTCATTTTCATCTGTCTATCCTGTGCTTTGCAAAGGGTCATCTGATGACCCACTTAGATGCTAGCACATCTGTTATTTTTAAAGGGATTTTATGTCTGGCAAATTGACTCAGAAAAATAAAAGCTATCAAGATTTTATCCATGATAGCAACAGAATAAAGGCATGGGAAAACAAAGGATTTAATTGTTTGTTGGGTGTTGCACAATCTGAAGATTGGGTATGCAGAGACCAAAATGTCAGTAATAAGGTGCCGGATGACATCCAGACATCTCTGCTTTACTCTACTTGCTCTACATGTGTACACCCTGCTGTACCTCAGACAGGAAAACATCAAGAATTTTCTGTGGCTTCTACATTAATTTAGATAGATTGGTTTACAATTTAGAAATATGTCGAGGGCAAAGGCTGATAGAAGAAAAATAAATTTTATTTAATTATTTATTTTCACATGACTTCAATTTTCCATAACCTAATTCTATCTTATTGCTTGATCTAACCATATGTATAGTTGTGTGTATAGCCTTGTAAGTTTATAATGTAGACACAAAGAATCCAGAAGGTCGGAAATGTCTCTCCTTCCTTCCTCATTGCCTGACTTGCATGATCTTACACAACCAACTGAGGCTCTGTCACTCCTTGGCTCCTTTCTTACCCCTCCTCTGCTTTCATGAAGGAGAATGCGTGGGACTGCAGGTTTCGTCTTTCCACTTCTTGCAGGCAAAGGGAATATCTTAACTGTAGTGCTCTGTCCAGCTAGATACAAGGCATAAAAATCTTACCTTTTTTTGTTTGAGAGTATGAACCTGAGTGTGAACCAGAGTTTGTCTGTCTGTGATTTCACATCATTCCAACAAGTGCTTGCTGACTTTTTATTTGTGGCCTTCCTTGCCTTCTGTTACCTAACCCTTGTAAACATATTTTAGTCCAGTGTTTTCTAACATCTTCATATCATCTTCTGGACAGAATGTTGTGCTGGAATCAAAGCCAAGAGAGAGATTGAGGCTGAGATGTGTTGATGATGTTTTGGCTGCTTTTCAAGAAAGCACAGATGCTCTGAACACCTTTCTAGAATTCTTAAGTATTAAAATGTCCTTTAAAATATCCATTAAAATTTACAAAGGAAATGGAGAGAGAATGTTTAATGTCTTTTAAAACAAAACAAAACATATATCTGTACACTGCTGATGGTGAGCGCCTCATATGTTTTGTTTAGCATTTTTATACGTAGGAACCAATATCTTCTCTAACCACTAAAATAATCTGACTGGCAAAATACATCATCTAATCTCTATAAAAAGGAAAAAAAATGCTTGCAATGTCAGACGTTATGAATAAATTAATTAATAGCAGCAGCAAGTTTTTTTTTTTTTTTTCTCTCCATTTTATGTAATAAAATAAGGAGAGAGATCTCAAATAATTTTTTTTTTAAATGTATTCATTTATATTTTATATCCAATAGGTGAGGAAACATCAATCTTTACCTCACAAATGTGAAGGTAACGTGTTCTTTTTACTTTAAGGAAGAATCAACTAGCTTTTTGAAAAAAAAAAAAGAGGGTAGAAATCAATCTTATTTAGTAGAGCCTTAAAGAACCACAGAAACCATCTATCTTTTCTTTAACTGCTTGTCTGGTAATCACCAAGTAAGAGTCTGTCTTACATTTTAGATGGAAATTAAGTTACAATAAGAAGGTGTTTTAATCATTTATTGCTGTACTTAAACTAAGCATGGGAAAACTAGAAAAGATAAAAATAACTGACCCCGAATCACCCTAAGGTCAAGCTGAATTTGAACCAATTACAATTTTATTTTTTTGTAAACTGAGAAGACATAATGAATAACAAGGAAAAAAAAAAAAAGGCAATTCTTGTGGTAGTTTTGGGAAAACAACACAAAACAAAACCTGAGTCTTGAAAATATTTCTGAAAATAGCAGTTTTGTGAGGTTTCTAGAATGGTAGGAAATGTTTAGCAAAAAAAAATTTACACACCCAGTTTTACCTACCTCTTCAGATCCTTGCTGTCTGGACAGGATGTAACCCATTCAGTCTTTTCAAGGCAAAGTCAGGGCCCTGAGAGCACCAATGGACCTTACTGGCCCAGTCTCCAGCTGATCTCCAGATGGTTTGCAGTTCCACCACAACCCTGCTCTGCCTTACCTGGCCTCAGCTGGTCCCCATTCCCACTGTTCTGGCCAGCCATCCCAGGCCATTTCTGACCTGGATACTCATCTCAGGCTTGGCTCGCATTCCTGCCCATAAAGATGTAGCAGGTGTTTCGGCACTTAGTGTAGGCTGGTACTCGGTGCTTCCTGCCTATCTGCATTCTTTATTTCCCAGTAATATCCCTAACAACTCATTCTGTCAGCCTCTTCCCTGATGGATGGATAACCTCCAGAGACAAATGCATCTGCACCGCAGCTCCTCATCTGTGTCTGGGATAAAGCAATGGACAAGGGGTAGCAGGGGAGGCAGGTGAGGGGGAAGAAGAACTTGCATACTCATGAAGTTAGTCAACATGGGGACATGGTGGGAGTATGCTACCCCCTGAATGATTCCCTGCTTGAACTCCTTTTAGTGGAGCTGCTGGCCAGCGTATGTGTAGGAGCAGGAACTGCTGCATCTGAGCAGTCCTTTTTCAGGTATTTCTAGATGGAAAATTGCTACAGCTCCCCATTTGTTGTTAGCCCTGGGAACAGGCTCTTCAACCAAAGCAGAAAAACAGTCTTGTAGCTAAATTTAGTTACCTGTGTATCTACACTGGTTAGCAGCCCTGGTGGGCTGGCAGAGAGATGCTTCACATGGCAGAAACTTCTTGTCTTGCTTAGCAAACTGAATGCAGGTCTTACTTTACCTTGTCTATAGTAACTTTACCTTGTCCATAGTAACATTTTTCCCTAGCTAACAGCTTTCTCTTCTTCCAGACTTAAACAGACTTCTAAAGTTCTGCTTCTACAGCTAACTGACAGATAGTCTTTAACTTTAGTTCTTTCAAAAAACTGTCAATGGCAAAAATGTGCCCATTTAATTTAAGATTTTCATTCATGTGGATTATTATTTCCTTTTATTTTTTAATCCTTTTTTTTTTTTTTTTTCATTCTCACTCTGATATTGCCTGAGCACTAATCATCATAGTACAGGCACCAGGCTGTAGCTCTTTAAGAAGATATGGCTGGCGACCTTTGGATTTATAGCTAGGCTTAGAAATGTGAATATAGACTGATGCAGCAAATTGGAGACTCTGTGGCTGCTTGAGCAATAATGGTGTAGGTTGTAGCAAAGTCTGTTGTCTGCCACTTTGATCAGTTGTGGCTGAGCACAAAAGAAACCCAACTCCTCACGGGTATGTGTAGCTAAGGAAAAACTGGCCAAGCAGTTTAACTCAAGTAATCTTTCCTTCTCTCTTTTATCCTAGTTTCTTATTTATTTTCTGACAGGCATCAGCACTTCTGGGAAAACATTCCTTGTATGTAATAAAAATAAGATTACTTTTGTGTAGCTTTTGATTGCCAATGTTTTTCTAGCTTTCAAAGAGCCCTACTTCCATACCCTTTACAGAGAGGAGGGTGTTATTGTTAAGCACTTTAGTTAAACTCCATAATTTGTAGTATGTTTAATGTTGTCCTTTGCTAAAGAAAATAAAATGAGTGCAAGTTTTTAAACCACATTTGTTAGTTACTAGTAAAACTTATGAAGAACAAAAGCCACAGGAAAGAGGTGGCATCAGAATTACTCAGATGTAGCTTTTTAACATATGGAGGAATACATATGACGATGTGATTTTTGTTTCTGAAAAAATCCTAAGAAAGCATGAAACACAACTCTGGAATATTTTGTGCAAGTAGTAATTCACATAAATAAATAAATAAAATTACTTCAATCAGCAATTTAGTTCTATAATGCAGGTTTAGATATACAAAAGTGATAATATGCACAATAGTTTTCATATGTCCATTCTTTAATGGAAGGAATAGAACCTGGCTCCAGTAATGAAGTGCAGTCATGTAACTGGTTTATTAGTGACCACTCACATAACTGACAACGAATGCTACCATTTAAATTATCATGTGGTTATGTAATCCACAGAAAATTCTTAGTATGAAATAATCTGTGATGCTGTAACACGACCACGATTAATCTAGGTCGGCTCCCTTAGCTAAATGAAAAAGTGTTTTTGTTTAGATGAGAATACTTCTTAAATAACAGCAGCAACAACAACAACAATAATAATAAAGCATGAATCCATTAAATATAAATATGCATAGGAATATAGAGACATAGATCTTTGCACATCAGCCATGCTTCTGCTGCTAAAATCTTCACAACAGTTAAACAGACTTAAGGGGAAGAATGAGGCATTGCAAGATATGGTCCATTGTTCTGAGGTAGGAAGAGGCATAAGATTATAATTTCAAGGAATTTTTCAAAGATCCATCAGGAAACACCAATTTATTGAGATGGATACTGTTCTTGTGAATCTATTAATTATGATGCTTTCTCAGAATTCCAGTCACCAGTATGAATTGGTTTGTATTGGCTCTAATCCATGACACTATTGTAACCTAGAATAAGCAGTAACTCAGTATTTAGGTTATTATTCTGATACAGGGAAGCCATTTTTTTCACAACATTGCTTTGCTTATCTCTGAAGAAATCTTAAACCTGTGTGTCTCTGGATATAAATCTAATTCTATAAAGAAACTCACAGCTAAATTAAGTCAAACATTTTAATTACATTCTTATGAGAATTGTATATGATTGCTTTTATAATTACCCATATATCATACAGTCCATTCACTTGCTGAATACAAGTTTCAAAAGAATTTCCCATGCTTCAGCAAAGTTCACTGAAAATACAGACCTAGCTGTGAGTGACCCAGGAGATTAATGATGTCTGTTCTATTTGTCCTCTTCAGTCCTCATGGAAGCCCCTGGCACTTTAGTGTATTAATATTTACCAAATGGAAAAATCTAACAATCTCTTAAGGCAAATGTGCAGATACTAATTGGAAATTAAAACTATTTTTGATCTTACTATCACTGGATCAACAGACTAAGTTTGCAAGTAGCTCAGAATTGAGCTATGAGTTTTATATTTGTTATGAAAAAGTTGTATTCCTTGGCATCTTCAGGAAGTTATTCATAACACCTGGTTCTCTTAACTGTGCCAAGGAAATGGACTTAACTTTCAGAATGTTGTCTGTAAGAAAAATTGAAACTCTGCTGAGTTTTACATGTACAAAATGATTTTTTTTTCAAAGCGCTGCATCTATTAGTCATCCAACTGCCAGTGAAAAACAGATTAACATGACATTAGGAATACAAAACTGGCTAGCTATAATAAAACTGGAGACAATGAAACACATATCCATCAATTCCTCAATAATACTGTTATGATTAATAAGGTCAACAATGAACAAACTATTTCATAGAGAATGTTTCCTAACAAGGTTGTCTCAGTATACATCTGAGTTCAGACTGGAATTCTTACTAAGGCATTTTTCTAGTTCCAGTTCTAAAGAATCAGTCGTTTGTGGCTGTGTTATGCTACAGTGTAGCCCACAAAATATGCAAAGAACTTCACCCTGGATGGGAAAAAAACAATCAATCAGTCAATAAATGTGCTAGTTTTGATACTTCCCTATCAGTTTGTGACCTCCTAAAATGACCAGAGTTTTAATAAACTCTTGCAGCATGAAGGTACTTAGCATCAATAGTAATTTTCAACCCATGCTGTTTCAATGTCAGCTATGATTTCCTGCTGCAGCAAAAAAAAAATGATGGCATCTTTAAGGAAATGAATAACATTTTGTTAAGGAATTGTTAAGGAATGCCCCCCCAAACATTTTAAATTACATGGAATTTATTATAATGGCTAGTCTTTTTCCTCAGTGAAAGCCCTTGCTCTGATGTATAAATTAGTCCCTTGTCAAGCTGTAAAATCCATGAGAAAAATCCTAAATTCTGCCCAGTAGGTACCATTTAGACATTTGTCCCTTACTTTACAAAACTACAAACTTCATACCTGTTTTTCTCCTATTTGTTAATTACGTTTTAGTATTGTAAGGAATACCTTTTCTCATACATTCTTGCTTCATTAAGGAAATGTGAAGTGGATACTTGTTTCCCAAGAATTAACACATTAGTTGTGGCATTTTGTTTAGACTGTTTAACAATCTGACATAAACAAATGGAGGAGAAAGAAAAAAAAAAAAAAAAAGAAGAAGAAGAAGAAAGAAAAAAAAGCAAGAAATTTCTCTTTTTGTCTTTTCACACCATGCAAATAATGTGGAGCTTATTGTTATTTGATTTCTTTCTGGTGTTCATTATATTTGAAGCTTCCCCCCCCCGGAATTTTTTCCTCAGTATTCCAAACTCAGTTCAAACAACATTTCTCTGTGCAGATAAATCTGGAAAATGCCTAGATTGAACAGCAGAGTGGGTGGACTTGTACCACTGAAAATCATTGCCTGAACTGATCCTGTCATTTCAGTCTGCTTCATGATTAAATTCAGGATGAAACCCCTCAAAGACAGGCAAGTTGTGGAGGAAAAAAAGTCGGGAGGAAAGTGTCCATGGTATTTAAAGACAAATCAGTAGAATATGTCTATGAAGTCTGTGTCACAGCCAAGAGTATGGTCAGCTTTTATATCTTTGAGATCAATTTTGCGCATTTTGTGAACCCAAGACTACTACTTGCAAGATATATGACTAATATTTGTTTAGGACAATCTTTTTGTCATACATGTGTTTATATGAAGGGACACTAGGTATGTATTTCAAAGGAGAAGTATATTGTATTTAAAAATAAATATAAAAGAAAGCAATCCTGGATATAGGGAATCTCACTTCTAGTTGACTATTGTAATCCCTAGGCTACAGAGTTAGGGTCCCTCTCCTATTTTTTCTCTCAGCACCCTGAATTTTGAATCATATACAGTTTTGTAGAAAGAAAGCTTAACTGAGAGCAGTGGAGAACAATATCCTGAAGTAGGCAATGCATAATTTTTTAGAACACCCCTCAAGGAAGCAAGGGATCAAACTTTCATACTGTGGTTGGAACTGAGTCTTGAAATGTTCAGATCATGACATTGTTGTAGACAAGAGAATGGTTCTGCTTGCTTTATGCTAAATAAAATGATTAGAAGCAGGTTTGTTTATCCAATAGAAAGACTTAGGTGCTCTATATCAGAGATTGTACACCCTAACGAACAAAAAAAGTTTCCTCCGTGCACTTATGGCACCTGAGACATGGAGGCTAACACTCACATGTGTCCTGGGTGCAGGCTGTTTCCTGTTGAGATTCTCAGCTACAACAAGTGTATGTATCACATCCTTCTGGTTTAAGGAAAAACACATCTATGGCAGCCAGATTCTGAGTATTACTTCATGACTTTTATGTTTGGGTAATGTAGTGCTTACAGTTTTGAATGAATCCAGTTCTGATGACTTTGTATAGGCCGTTTCTGTTATACAATTCTGTTGCAAATCCCTGAGCACAAATAGTGAAACAATTCTTTTGACGATCAAGTCATTAACATTTTAATACCTAACTTCAAACCTCAAAATGTTCATTTATGATTCTTGGACATGTGACTGTGCTTGATGCTGTCACTTCCTTATCAGCACAAGGTGTGGCCATATGTAACTTTAGATTTGGCACAAGCTGTGAATCTTAGAGAAAGACTGGACTCTGGGTTTTGGACTGTGACTGAAAAGATGCACACTTGGAGGGAGTTCACACTTTTCAGTACATAAAGCCCCCTTTTCAGAACTCTTTTTCTGCTTCTTCGAATTTCAGTATTTTCTGGATCAATCCACTTGATATCACATGATTTTCTGTAATGTAATTAGTGGATCAGGAAACAATGTAGATGGTATTTCTGCCAAAAAAATCTACAGATTCAGACTGAACCAATCTGGTATAAACAACACCTAGCATTAGTCATTTCAGTCTCATTAGTTTCATGTAGCTTTATATAACATACAGATGGGGCTGACCTACAAAACTTGAAACTTGGATTTCAGAGTCTTCAAAATTTGGAAGATCGAATGATTAAATCTTTTTTTTTTTTTTTTTTTTTTTTTTTTTTTTTCTTTTAGCTCGTTATATAAGTAAACAACATTGAGAAATAGAACTGTTCCAAAGTTCAGTTTTGACAGAAAATGTCTTCAGTCCTTATAATGATTTATTACTGTTGTTTTAAGCCAAATTTGCTTCTTGCATTGTTCTCTGTTTACTGAGAGCTCATTCTTACAGGCCTCAGTAGGAAAATACCATTCATGAATAGTTATGGACAGAAAGCACTACAGTGAGGCTATCAAGGGTAAAGAAAAGAAACCAGTCATGACCACAGTGAACTTTCCATACATTTTACTTTTAGTGTGAATTCAGAGAGATATTGTAACCTTAAGCCCTTCTATACACATGTAAGCTGGGAGAATTTTTTTTTTTATTTTTTTTTTGGGGGGGGGGCGGTCTCTTGATTGCCAGTTAAATTCTGTGACAGAGATAATTCAGGAGATATCATGCCCAAATATGAAAAATATACCAAAGAAATCATATCCATTGAAAACAGAGTTTTAATTATTTTTTTGAAAGTAAGTATATATCTCTATATTTTTCAAATTTAAGAGCTACGTACAGTTTGCAATTTTATGTGGTGCTCAATTTGTTGCTCAATTGCTGGGGATATTTTCTCGTGGTTTTCAATTTTGTTAGATCTTTAACAGTTCTCAGAATGCAGTAAGTATGTAGTTGAGAAGCACATCTTGAAGCCAAAGACAGAACAGATTTAGCAATGCAGAATGAGCAAAATTTTCTAACTCTGTAAGAAAACTACTGTAATTGCTCAGTAGGGAAAAGTCGTTCCTTATATCATTCTACAAAGAGTTCTAAAATGCAGCTGTCATAAAATTACATTATACATTCTTCATAAACATATGTGTTTTTTTACTCTAGAACAAAGGTAGCAGGTGACAAATACTCAAAGCATCAGGCACAAATGGTCTTATGTGGATCAGATGGGAAACTTTCTAAAACATTACAAACTGCCAGAAGAACCTAAGGCAAAGCAATAATTTACATTCCCAAATCTGGATGTCATCGAGACCTACCTCCAAATTTGAGTCATTTCATCTTGAATATTCTGTAAATATGTTCAAAAACCTTTCAGGTGCTTCTTTATCCCTGATGAAGTGTGTTACTTGCTGACGAGGAAGAAGACTGGCATGGCTGAGCAGGGAATTTTTGCTGACTGTCTGGGAGTGTCCCAGGGGTCAGTGTTGGAGCCCACACTCTTTAATATCTTTATTGATGATTTGGATGAGGGAATTGAGTGCACCCTTAGTAAATTTGCAGATGACACCAAGCTGGGGGGAAGTGTCAATCTGCTGGAGGGTCTGAAGGCCCTGCAGAGGTACCTGGACATGTTGGATCAATGGGCAGAGGTCAATGGGCAGAAGTTCAACATGGCTAAGTGCTGCGTCCTGCACTTTGGTCACAACAACCCCATGCAGCGCTACAGGCTTGGGGCACAGTGGCTGGAGAGCTGTGCAGAGGAAAAGGATCTGGGGGTGCTGATTGATGCTCAGTTGAACATGAGCCAGCAGTGTGCCCAAGTGGCCAAGAAGGCCAGCGGCATCCTGGCTTGTATCAGGAATAGTGTAGCCAGCAGGACCAGGGAGGTGATCGTCCCCCTGTACTCTCCTCTGGTGAGGTCACACCTCGAGTACTGTGTTTAGCTTTGGGCTCCTCACTACAAGGAGGACACCGAGGCCCTAGAGCTTGTCCAGAGAAAGGCTAAAAAAGTGGTGAAGGGCCTGGAACACAAGTCTTGTGAGGAGAAGATGAGGGAACTGGGGTTGTTTAGTCTGGAGAAGAGGAGGCTCAGGGGAGACCTTATTTCTCTCTACAACTCCCTGAAAGGAGAGGTGTAGAGCTCCCTGTGGGGAGCTGGGGCTTGGCCTCTTTTCACAAATAACTAGCTATAGAACTAGAGGGAATGGCCTCAAGTTGTGCTAGGGGAGATTGAATTTGACCCATGGGAAAATCACTCATAACTGGTTGCCATCTGGATTTCACTCTGTTCACCACCACTCTCTGGACCCATCTGTCCAGACAGTTTTTAACCCAGCAAAGAGTGTACCTGTGCAAGCCATGGTTTCCCAGCTTCTTCAGGAGAATGCTATGGGAGACTGTGTCAAAGGCCTTGCTTAAGTCTAGGTAGACCACATCAACAGCCTGTTCCTCATCCACTAGGTGGTTCACCTGGTCATAGAAGGAGTTGAGGTTGGTCAGGCAGGATTTGCCTTTCATGAACCCATGCTGACTGTGCCTGATCTGATATGTGGGCTGTCCCATATATGCTGTGTGACTGCATTCAAGATGACCTGTTTCATCACCTTTCCTGGCACTGAGGTCAGGCTGATAGGCCTGTAGTTCCCCAGTTCCTCCTTATGACCCTTCTTATAGATGAGTGTCACATTAGCAAGTCTCCAGTCATTTGGGACCTTTCAGGATGACCATAAACACTGACAGATGATGGAAAGTGGCCCTACAATCACATCCACCAACTCCCTCAGCACCCTCGGGTGGATTCCATCTGGCCCCATGGATGTGTGACAATCCAGGTGGAGGAGCAGGTCTCCGTTACCACCTGAACTGTGGGGGGTCTCTTCTGCTCCTCATCCCAGACTTCCAGGTTGTGAGTGTGAGTACCCTGAGGATAAGTGGTCAAGTTACCTAATGATGTGTAGTATTGTGCTGGTTCACAGCGCCCCTCACTTTAGTTGTGCTAGTGATCATATGCATCTTAGACCCTCAGACTCATGCTGAATACATACAAAAGGAGTAACATCTGGAACACTATCAGAGTAACAACGTACCACTTCACTGGGTTATCAAGGCAGCCTTTTTATTTTTTCTGTTCTTGGTATCCTGGAAGTCAATTCCTAGTCTGCAACAAGAACAGAATCTTGCTACAAAATATAGTGAAAGTGAAGGTGCTTGTCTAGGTGAGGGAACCTGATTCTAAGACAGAGGTCTGCAAAATTTTGTGCTTTCTTAAACATATCTATCTATCTATCTATCTATCTATCTATCTATCTATCTATCTATCTCTCTCCTCCCTCCCCATTTATTTATTTTGATGTTGGTGTAGACTTATCTGCTAGTTCAGTGCAGAATTCTTCTATATATACTGTAAAACTTGAACATTATTTTATGATACACATATTATGTGAAGGATGGCTTTTTTGCTGAGTGTAATGGTCACCAAAACTATATCTTGTAACACAGACTTACAGATGCTATTAAAGCAAAAGACTAAACTTTTGCTGAGACTGTGGAAATTCTACAAAATTACCTATCCCCAAAGCCACTTGTGATTGCAAAGCATTTCTGCTTTTATAGATAGAATCAAGAAAATGAAACATTTGCTGAATATATGACTGGATTAAAGCAATTAAATAAGCATTGCCAGTTTGGAGGGAGTTTAAATGATGCATTAAGGGAATGGTTAGTGAATGTTATGCAAACTAATGCAATCCAAATACAATCTTGGTGGAAGCAGATTTGACCCCGAAATGTGTAGCAGCTATTGCTATTTCAAAGGTGCCAGAGAGTTACAGTACTTCATGAAGCTTATACAACAAATAAATTAGATAGTCTTGGAAAGCACAGTATAGAGAACTGAAAGATCAGGTGCTTCCAGTGAAAAAACAGTCTCCTAGTACTAATCATTGGCAGTTCAAGGACAAATTCTGAAGGAACTGCCAGTAAGAGACATTCAGAAAATGTCTGGGTCACTGCAAAAAGTAAATCCACTCTCACATAAGGGCAGTAGCATAAAGAACATCTGACTCATCATCTTACGAATAACCAGTATGAGACGGCAGCGGATACTGTAACATCTCTTTATCTAGTTAATTTTAAAAAAAATAAAGAGAGGAATAATGCTTAAAATGGAACCTGAGAAGGATTCTGTTGTACTTGTTTAATAGCAGAACTGTCAAAGCTTCGTAAACCACCTTTATCTTGACCAGGAAATTTCTGATTTTCACCCTTCTGTTTCTATTCCCCATCACTCTGTGGGGGGTGAGCGAGCACTGAGTGGGATTCAGCTGCCTGCCAGGATTAAACCACAGAGAGGGAACGGAAGAAAATATGACTGTATTGGCACTTGATAATATCATGCATATCTCTGGTCTGACTATAGGCAAGTTTTTTGGTGTAATGGCAAGAAACAATTTCTAAGAAAGGACTAAAAGGATGCTAGTGAAGTAACTTTGCAGGTCAAAAGCTTTTGCAGAGCTTTTTAACACAATGTGTGGCAACTTCATCAATGCCTGAAGGTGGTTTCATCCAAATTTAACAAATCAGTAAGTGAGGCTGACACCTCTACTTAGAAGTTATAGACAGTAAGTGAACTATTACTTTGGTGAATATGGTAGCTTAAAAATGTCTGATTATCCACAGTAATTTTGAAACTCAAAGAAAGAGTTATTAACACATGTTCTTACAACACAGTTATGTCTGTTTTGAGAAGTCTGAATTAAAAATTATTCTCAGTGGTTTCATATACAGAGTTGACTAAATTCAGACTCACATATCAATATTCAAGAAGGTGGACACACAGCAATATCATAAAAAGTAGAATTATTTCACATAGAGTTAACCACGAATAAAAAGCCCTTCCAAGTACAATATGAACAGGCATGCTGTTAGGATGCCAGTTGGCTCCATCATATGGAGATATTGCTGCCTTTAGTGCCTGTTACTCCACAGACTGACACAATAAACTGAAGCTCCAAAAAGCTAAGGGCTTCTTAACTGCTCATTGACACAAAATAGTGGTCTCCAAGTACTCTTTTAGATGTCATTATGCTCTATCATGTCAGTGAGCCATGGATAATAAGAATGCCTCGTAAATCACTGGGGGGTGTTCCGCTAGCTTGTTAGGTTCTCATACAAATATAATAACAGATTTATTTTATTTCCCTTTTGAGAAATTAAAATTGTTTGGAAAATTTTAGATATAGCCAGAAAAGTGAAATGGACTCCTATGTTTCAGTGATGTGTGCATCCCTATTTTCCTGTTCCCCCTCCTCTCTCCCTCTGATTCCCTTTCTTTCATTTAGGAAATATTATATTTCATATATAATTATATTATATTATATATATTATATTTCATATAAAATATTTCATAGAAATATTTATATATATTTCATGGTGCTTCACTGGATTTGGAACATTAGATTTTGGATCAGTTGTCTGCACAAAACTTCCTCCATTAGCCCCATAGCAAGAAAAATCTTTACCTGTCCCTGACATATTGGATTTAACTGGGTAAAATTAGCTGACTGTCAGTTGTTTTTTTCAGAACTGCATAAATTTGGATGTTTCAAAAATACTTTAATGATTTTTTGTTCTACAAAATTTTGAATGTTTTCCTGGAAGATAGAAAAAATGTGTAGAGTTTGAATATATAAGGACACATGCATTCCCAAACAATTCAAGTTTCTGAAAAATAATGACAATAAGAGTTTATATTTTAAGAAATTGCATGATCAAACAAATTATATTTTATACTTTTAATTTTGCAATTTAGTTGGAAATAATTGGCATTGCAGCTCTCTAAGACAATGTAAACAAAATTAACTTCTTTTTAAATTTCATTTCTAAGGGAAAGATCTCTTTTTCACAGAACTATCAATATATATAACAAATTATATTTCTTACTAAGAATAGTCATATTAAGACAAGTTATGTCACTTTATATCCAAAAGACTCTTTTGACCTCATCATCAGTAGAGTCAACAAAGTTATGAGTTTTGATATTGCTGCTAGGAAAATTAATCTCCTTTATGTTGATTTCTCTCTGTGTACTTAGATTTATCTGGTAAGAGCAATACTCAATATTGACATCATTCCAATGAATAAATTGCTGTGATACTGTAGTAACCTGCTTGACTGTCTGGAAATCTTGTTGGTCATGTAGAGTGAAATAAATTTCTGGAAGAAATTTTGATTCATGACTGGTGTCCAGTGTAACCCAGGTGTTTAATTTTCTCCAAGAGGAGCCTGTGAAAGTGCAATCATAAGCAATGAATTTAATCCTTAACAATCTCTGTAAATTTGTAAGTTAGTAATGCTGAAGGTGTTTATCTCTTAGCATGTTTCAGCCTAGATTAGAAGGCAAAACTGTCTATATTTTAGGCAGCTACAGTTAGATGAGATTCATCCCATATTATTATTGTTATTTATATATTTATTTTTTGATTTACTCTAAGCCAAGATTTCCCAGAGCCTTTAGATCTGCCTTTTTTTTTTTTTTCCTTTCAGTTTTAAGTCAGTGCTTTCTAAAACCACAGCATGATTCCTTGCGTATCACCAGACTTTTTTTTTTTTCTTTTCATTTTTCCATTTGCTTCGTCAAACTACCTGTGTGTGTATTAGTTACTCTTTCTGAAGGAAATAGAGCAATCAGACCTAGTGAAGTTCAGGAGGTGTCTCCCTGATATCATAGTCCGATCTCCTTACATCGAAATACACAGTTATCATGTCTACAGTTCTTTTGTCCTTTAACTTAAATCAGGGAAATAGGAGCTTTAGTTCCCTAGGTAGGTTCCTCAGAAACAACAGTAAAGAAATGGTCACACATTTCTGTACATAGAACTTAAGAAGGACCAGAGAATAAAATTTTTCTTCTTCTACTACATGCTCCCTTTCTTTCCACAGAGATCTGTCTCCAGCTTATGGAGAATCCCTTAATTAATGAAACATTTTTTATTTTAATGGCTTTATTCTCTTTCCTCTCATGTCCTGTGAGGTAGAGAAAATGTCCTGACCTAATCCAAGAGTCACCTGACCCTAATCTTTATTAGCTTCCTTTGAGAAGAGTCATAGACATATCCACTAAAATACTCAGGGTTCCAGATGAATATATCAGTAAAGTACATCAGTCAGGTATTGATGGCACTCCATTCCTTTATCATGGCTCTTTAGATAGAGTCAGCCCATAGCATGATTTATTTGGTGACATCATGATTAGATGGTAAGGATTAGTGTCCTATTTTTAACATATTTTTTTTTTTCTTTAAAATAGGTAAAGTAAAATTGATATTTTGAAAATGGCTTGGAAGCATTCTTTCTATGTGAATTCATGTGAGTTTGGTAAAATGTGAGTTCAGGAAAAAAAAAGTCAGAGCTCTTTACCAAATCAATGATCCTACTTGCTCTAATTTTTAGGCATCATTCATTTGTTGTGCATCAATTGTAATGAGTAATCCCTTTTTCTGTATGTGTATTGTGTAGTAATATTTTAAAAGCAAAATAGGAGAAGATAAAACTCTGAGCACCTGGTTTTATTACTCCTCTCTCTTCCTCAAATGATGATCTCTTTCATCAGATCATTGTCTGGTGTAAATCTACGCTATTTCTCTGAATGGAGTGGAACTATGGAAATGCTAGGTTAGGATCTGCCTCCATAGTTTCACAATCTGATCTCAGCAAAACCAACATTGTCTCATAAATGTAAAAACACTCATGATTAGAAAATTCTTTTGTTCCTCGTTAGACATCTAGTTTATAGGCTAAATGAAAATATTAATGAGAAAAATAATCTCCAGCTTGGTTCAGTCCCATGTATTCAATTCTCAGCTTGTCAAAAAAGGTGAGGGGGCTGCATTTTAATGAAGGATTAAATTGATTTTTAAGTCCTTAGCTAGTTCAAGACTTCCCTGTTATTCTCCAAAGCATAGTTAATGCTACTGGAGCTGTATAAGCTTCTAAAGGCCGATAGAAATATCCAGGACTGCCAGCATGCTATTTTTTGTTGGAGCCTTATAAAGTAACTGGAACCAATAGCTTGTCAAAAGTGTAACTGCATGATGAAGAGAGGGTAAGAGTTTGGATGCTGCCTTCTTTCCAGATTAAACGGTCATTAAAACACTGGCCTTTTTTCCCCTTTAACCTTAATAATATCATTGCTGTAGTGGTTGTCAGTCCTTTTGAGACACTAACTCCAGACTGAACTCCCTGGGGATAATCCCAGCTGTGAGATGTAAATCACAACAATAATCATCACTCCATGTTCAAGTGGAGATCTTGAGGAAGGTGTGCTAATTCCAAGGGAGGGTGAGTTTGGTATTGTTGAAGCAGTGGCAAATCCCATAGATGCAAAATTTATTGTGCCCTGGGTCATTTTGTGCACAGTGATCATTAAATAATTTTGGCTTGTATCAGTAAACCATAGGGAATTTTAATTTAATTTAATTTAATTTAAATTTATTTTATTTTTATTTTTTAATACCTAGAATGTGTTTCCTCTAAAGGAAATTACAGAATAAAAAACTCTTGTGTTCTCTTCCTTTTCTTAACCTAAACCAAAAAAATAAAATAAAATAAAAAAAAAATCCAGTCTTCTCTTGAAAGCAAAATAAGCAATAACCTCTGAACAGGGAAAATAATTTTCAGCTTTCAGCAATCAGAATCACAGTCTTTTCTACAGAAAAAAAAAAAAAAAAAATGAAAAAAATAATTTGCATGTAGATATACTCTGAGCTTAAGATCTGAAGAATCAGAGAAACGTGGAGGCTGGAAGGTGTCTATGTAAGTGCAATCCTCTGCTCCTAGCAAGGTCAACAACAGCAGCTTTTTTTTTTTTTTTTTTTTTTCCCTGTGTTTTGTTTTGTTGTTTGTTTATTTGCTTTTCACAGCTTTTAACCCTCCTGTACACCCAAGACCACAGAAAGTCTAAAAAGTGCTGTTTTACAAGCAGTTTAGATAACTGAAAAACATTACTGCAAGAATGTCTCATTACAACAAAGGACCCCTACTTTTGCATTTTTCTGTCTGTGCCTATTGGAAACTTAAGAAAAGAGTGAATTTTATTTGTTAATTATTTTATGAAGTGAGATCACTCTAAAGAGCAATGTCTTGCATGTATTGCAAGCATGTTAGCTGTAAATAGTATTTGATATTATCAAGTTTTCTCTTCTGTTAGTATGTGTGGCAGTATAATGTGTCTATAAAAATGATTGTTGATGTAGCTACAAAAAGTACACTATTAAATTTTGTGTAGCTACATAGCTGTTCAGGAAAATAAACCCGACTTCCCTGGAACACAAATAACTTATTGAATGAAATATTTAGCTGTATGGAAGAATCTCTATACAAGGGAAAAAAAAAAAAGGAAAAAAAAAAAAAAAAAAAAGATGCAGAGTCTAGGAAAGACATGATAAGTCTCTTAAATCCACAAAAGCATAAATGCCAAAAGGCATAATTCTTTCAAATCAGATAATTCATCATCCTGCCAAAAAGCCAAAACCTAAAACAGATGAGAACTGGGAGCCTTCCCCTTTGCAGGCTGAGGAGCCAGTGTGCAGCCTTGAAAACACCATGCAGCCACAAGAGGTGGACACAGCCTCCCCAGTTCCTCATGTGAACACTGGTCTCTCCCAGCAAGTAATTACTGATTTCCAGCAATAAAGCTCCTCACACATTTTCATGTATATGTCATGGATCAATATATTATAGCGAAGTTTGCGTAGACTTGCACCTGTCTTGATGGTCAGGAGTAGATTGTGATGAATAGGAAGGTGAAGCATCCCTACTACCATAAGAGCTTTACAGCATGACTCTGCTAGTGTTAATAAGGCTTTGCAAGGGATGGGACTCAGAGCAAGGGCATATCTATATGCTAAAATGTTCACAAGCTTCTGTTTTACAGACAGGCAGAGTGAAAGTGCAGTTAATTTGCAAATTAATCTGCAACCAAACAGGCTGGACGTTTCCAAGAGTGTGGTGTGTAAAGATACCCCAACACACCCTTTGTTTAGAAGAGAGATTTTTGGTTTTGTCTAGGGGAATTCAACTTGCTTCCAGAACCAAAAACTGGTAAGAGGATGAAGTGTATAGTTGCCAAGGGTGTAGCAGTTAAGTGTCAGAAGGAGAAAGAACAGAACTGCCTGTCCCTGGGTGAAATGGAGTTATATCCATACCCCTAGCAGAAGTTCTTGAGCTGACAGCGTGCTCCTATGTTGTACCTTAGTTGTTTAAAACTCTGACCATCAGTTAATGAAGAAACTGCCTCACACAGACTAGGTACTCTTTAGAAAGATAGAAGCCTCTTTTCTGAATGGATAACATAGTGCTTGTCAACAATTATATTTCTGCAGTGGGGATGGTACAATCAATACCTCTTTGCTGAGTGATACCCAAAATTCATATAGAACAATTTAGCTAATGTAGTTGAGTGTAGCCATTTTGAAGTTGATGGATCTAGGCTAATCTAGGCAGCAGAAAAAGAAGAATAAAATGTGGCTATTGATAAAATTTAGCATTATTATACTTTTTTTATTAGAAAAACAGACCAAAGGGAGATAATAGTGTTTTTTTTGTTTTGTTTTGTTTTTCCCTTAAAAATAAATAAATAAATAAAAGCTTTTACTAAAATTCCATAGGTAAATATAATTATTATGGATATAAACCTTTTTTTTTTCTTTTCCTCTTTTATTATTATTTTTTAATCTGTCAGCCAATGGCACTATAAAAAATTAAATTGCCTAGTAATATATCCCATAATATTGAGTATTCTAGCTGATTCTTTTTCTCAATCTAAAGAATTCTATTTTGAAAAATCAAGTGAAAAGGAAGGCATTTCTCTGTAATTTGTAATAAATCTATAAACCATCTGTATGTATGTAGCCTTCTATAAATTTTTATTAATTTTCATCTCTTGATTTTAAACAGTACTATTTATTGTTTATTTATTTGTTTGTTTGTTTAGAATGTATGAATGATACAGCTGATCATTGTGGAAAAAAAGCGGAAAATATTATGAAAATTTTAAGAAAACTTGATTTTCAAATACTTTTTTACTCTCTGATAGTTAACCATGTATCATTTTATTTGTAAAATATTTTTGAAATGTTTAGGAAATCTAAGCCTTCAATAAAGAAAAAATAATGTAGTTAGATATGTTGATTTATGCTAAGAACATTTTGTTTCCTCTGACAGTATGTATAGGACTTCTCCAAAAGTTTTACAGAATTGATTTTTTATTTCTTTATGAAAGGTTTGTCACTGTAACATAATCCAAAACTTCTATTCCAGGACAATCCACATTTTCTTAACCCAATCAGTTTAAAGCAATTGATATAGTTGATTAATTGATAGTTTTTCAGCTTGTTTACAGTAATCATAGAATCATAGGTTGGAAAAGATCTCTAAGATCATCTAGTCCAATGTTTAACCTAGTACTAAAGTCCACCACTAGACCATGCTGCTAACCTCAAAATCATTAAATCAAGTTGGTTTGGGATTGATTTAGGTACTGATGATGTTTTTTTCAACATTAAAATCATCCCTTTAGAAAACAGTTTGTTAATGGTGTTTGTTTTTTGCCCATGGGAATTTTCAAGGGAATGAGTTTGGTTGCAGGGATTCCCTCTCTGCACATACAAATTCATCTGCAGTACAAAACCGTGATAATTTTTTTTTTTTAATAGAAGTTAAAATACAGTAAAAAAAAAAAAAAAGAAAACAGACATGATTCAATCCTACTTGTATTATGAGTTCTTTCTAAGGAATAAATACTTCAGGATTATTATTATATATATATACACACGTATTTAATTGGAGATATTTATCAAGCTAAGAAAACTCTGCTTGATCTTACTTCTGATATTAGAAGTGAACTCATGAAGGAATTGTCCTGCTAGGAGACTGAAAATTCATAAGTCACTGTCTAAGCATTGATGCAGAGGTTGAGGCTGAAATTAAAACTGTTCCTGAAGACAGATTGACATTCGGGGCCAAGTTTATACCATCTCTTACAATTGAAGGGAAAATTTAAGCGGATGGGCTCAGCTGGACAACTTGAAAAATTATTTCATATCCTGAGCTCAAATGATTAATAAATATTTGATTCTTTGCAATAAATCACAGCCTTATCAAGCAAAAATGTACAACAATTTCTCAAATCTAAGACTGCATCAATAACAAATTATATATATATATTGAAGAAAAAGTTAATACAAAAATATGTAAATATTAGGCATATCATTGAGTCCTTGAAGTGATAGGATAGAGCCATCTCAGTTGCCATGCCCATAGGATATATTTAAAAAATAATAATGTTACATATCCTGATTCTTCATGCAACATGACACATGTCTTGTCCTAGAGTAAGACTTACAAAGATAACAGGGAAAAAGTTTATGATTATTCAATAAAAAATGACCGTTCCCATAATCAGATTTTATGCATAGAGTTTAATGATTGTTTTTTTGTCAGAAATTTCAATTTCATGAGATTACAGGAATTTTTAAGAAGAGCGTGGAGGTACATGGAGACATTTATTTTTAAGTTTACTTATAGTAGTTGATTTTGATTCACATGATTTCCTATGACTGCCTCTCCTTCTGAATAAATGGGAAAATGATAATTTTAACATGAGAGGGGCATGGGATTGAATTCAGAACAGAGTCCAGTGCTGCTCTGTAAAGACCTGTAAAAGTTCCACTGATTTCATTAGGCTGAATATAATAAAACTCCTCTACAAGTATGCTGTATTTGTGGACCTGAAGCCAACATTATTATCAGAAAACTACTGCTTTATTCTCTATACAAGTCCTTTATAAGATATATCTCTACCGTAACCTCTCTGAAAATAAAAATAATAATAAAAAAGACAAAAAATAGAAAATGAAAAAATAATTAAAAAAAAACCAGTCTTCTAGAACAAAGAACAGTTTTATCAAAAGGAGGAGGAATGTGCCTTAGGGAAAGACAGCAACATTTATGCAGCATGTTGCAACCTTGAAGAAAACACTATTCTGAACAATATTATGGACAATGAGACAGAATTTCAGTTTTGCTCCTTCTTTCTTGTTCTGGTAGACTAAATAATCCCCCTGCATGCACCCAGCTGATGGTTGGTCATCTGCCTGTATTGTGCCCTGTTTTGTGCAACAACTAAATTTTGCACCACACAGGACCGGCAGTACACAGCTTAATTCTTTGTCCATGCCATGAAACATCCTTGAGGTGACTGATGTGAGATCACGGGAGTGTCCTCTATGGCACATTGTGTCTGCACATCAACTCAGTGACCCCAGGGGAAACTTTTACAAGCTTTATAATTCAGAGCAATAGCCACAGTCTTACATGGATCTCCCTTGTTGCTTCTGAATGACTCCTTTTTGCACTTTAGCATCATATGAATCTTTTGCCAAAAATTGCTCTCTGATTATAAATATAAATAACCATTTCCTTTTATTATTATTACTACTATTTCTGATAACTATTCATATAACTATTACAGCTTAGTCAAGGGAAAAAAAATCAACTCAAGAAAAGAAAACGTCCTGCTAAGTTATCAGTTTATGTTCTGCATACATGTGCATATATGTGCATTGTGTCTCCAGAACTTTGGTTTGATCTCTGTCATCACTGATATTTTGCTGACAGCTGATTATACTGTTTGTTTATTTGTTTTGTTTTGTTTGTTTTAATAAAAAATATTACGTCAGCTCTTAGCAATCTAAATTAATCTTAAGAATTGTGCTAATGGTCTGCAGAAGACAACAATATATCCTAGAATCTGAGCCCTTTGTTTGGAATTTGAGTTTCGGTTTCAGTAAACCTTTCCAGATTCCTTGCCCCTTACATAACATGGTAAATCCTGTCATTTGTTTTCTGATAGCATCTACTGGTAAGGCTGGAATGAACAGTGCAAACATTCCTGAAATCTCTTCTGTTTGTCATAACACTGGGCTTGCAAGAAATTGCAACTGCATACCTGAAAAAGAATACAGTGCTTTGAATGTTTACAATATATCACTGTAGCCACAAGAAACAGACTGTACCAGCTAAGCTAGAGAGAAAATAGGGAAAGCTTTTGTTCATTTTTAATAAATCTTGAAGTTCTATAAATTTTTATCTCTTTCTTCTTTAAGTAAACTTGTCCCAACATCCCCATGACATTCTGTTTTGAACTGTTACTTAAGTTTTCCCTGCTATGTCACTAACGATCATCCAGAAAATCTGATTTACATGTTGAAACTCCATAACTTTTCTGGAAAATGATGACAGGCAGCAGACAAATATGAGAGCTAGTGGATAAATATCCTGAAAGCACGCAGATGTGTTAGTGTACCAAGGCAGCTCAGGTTAGTTAGCTTGCTTCAGTGCAGAACTGATTTTTATTTTTCTAGGAATTTTTGGATTTCTGTTGAAAAAAAAATTAACAAAAGCAAACAAAAAGAAAAAAAAACACAAACAAACAAAAAAGTAAACAGAAAAAAAAATATTGAAAATGATTCAATTACAAATAGGTTCTTTTCACCAATATCACAATTGGTCATCTTTCAATTTTCAGATATTCTTCCTAAGTGACAGCCTTGATGAAAGAAGATATTTCATCAAAGAAAAGTTGTAGATACAAACTTCAGACAGCTTTGTTTGACCACAACGAATCCTTCCAAAGAAAAACAAATAAAATTGGCGTATATCTAGTTATCACACTAATGAAAAGCAGATTTAGTTTGCACATGCTTATTACATCCATAATGGAAGGGACATTAGTAGAGCTAACTGTCAACAACCAGTCATGGAATCATAGAATCATAGAATTATAGAATCGTAGAATGGCTTGGTTTGGAAGGGACTTTAAGACCATCTAATTCCAAACCACCTACCATGGACAACCTGTTCCAGTGCCTCACCACCCTGTGAGCAAAAAATTTCTTCCAAACATCTAAACTAAATCTTCCCTCTTTTAGTTTAAAATCATTCCTCCTTGTGTTATCACTATCTGCCAATGTCAAAAGATGTTATCTGTCTTTTTTTATAAGCCTCTTTTAAGTACTGAAAGGCCACAGTAAGGTCTCCCCAGAGCCTTCTTTTCTCTAGGCTGAACATCCCCAGCTCTCTCTGCCTTTCTTCACGGGAGAGGTGCTCCAGCTCTTCGATCATCTTCATGGCCCTCCTCTACACCCCCTCCAACAGGTCCGTGTCCTTCTTGTGCTGAGGGCCCCACACTTAGATGCCCCACTCCTAGTGGGGCCTAAAGAGGGCAGAGCAGAGGGGGAATCAAGTAATATGACACAGAGCACATGCACTGAACAGGTGTCCTCCTTGTAAATGTACACATCTTCTGAGTATACGTATGCTGATCTTCTCAGACTGGGAATAATTTACCTATTTGCAGTGAAGAAAGGAAGATCAGAATTAAAATAAAGAAATGATGAAAAGCCACAGAATTCACTTGCTGTTGAAGATGAGTCAACATTTAGAATTCATTTTTTTGCCTCAGCATACATATTACTAAATGACAGAACACTGACACTAGTGAAGATACACCAGCATACATCTCAGCAAGCTGAGATGGCTGATGGCTGAGAGAAAATGGAGTGAGAGATAGATGGATTCTTCAGCAAACTATGGATGAAGTAATAAGACTAAATTACATTTCTGCTTACGAGATGTCTTTGGCCCCTAGCTGCCACCTTAATGGGTCAACAATATTCCAATTTTATTGTAAACTGTTATTACTACTTTATTTTATACACTGTTATAGACAGTTGGTGGGGAAAAAAAAAAAAAAAAAAAAGGTATGATTTTTCGTTTGAAAGTAGATAACCTCACTATTTAGTGAAATCTTATTCATTTTCTTTGAATTAAAAAAATATTAAAAAATGATTAAAACAAAACAAAAACAGCAATAACAAAAATCTTCAGAGGCAACATGTTTCAGTGCCCTGTCACCCTTACTGTAAAGAAATGTTTCCTCATATTTGTCTGGAATTTCCTCAGTTTCAGTCTGTGCCTGTTGCCTCTTGTCCTGTTGTTGGGCACCACTGAAAAGAGTCTGGCCCCATCTTCTTGACACCCTCCCTTCAGATATTTGTATAAGTTGATAAGATCCCCCTCTCAGTCTTCTCTTCTCCAAGCTAAACAGACCCAGGTCTCTTAGTCTCTCCTCCTACAAGAACTGTTCCCATCCCCTAATCATCTTAGTTGCCCTCTGCTGGACTTGCTCCAGGAACAACATATTCCTCTTGTACCAGGAAGCCCAGAACTGGACGCAATACTCCAGGTAAGGCCTCACCAGGGCTGAACAGAGGGGCAGGATCACCTCCCTTGCCCTGCTGCCAATAGTCTTCCTATCCCAGTCTTCCTATCCCTTATCCTGGGATACCTTTGGCCTTCTTGGCCACAAGGGCACAATGTTGGCTTATAGTTAATTGGTGTCCACCAGGACTCCCAGCTACCTTCTTGGTAGGGCTGCTTTGCAGCAGGTCAGCTCCCAACCTGTAGTGGTGCATGGGGCTATTCCTTCCTAGGTGAAGAATCCTGCACTTGAACACTGTGAGGTTCCTCACCACCCAATGCTCCAGCCTGTCCACCTCTGAAAGCCAGCACTGCCCTCTGGTGTATCAGTGACTTCTCCCAGTTTTGTGTCATCAGCAAACTTGCTGAGGGTGCAGTTTATTCCATCATCCAGGTCACTGATGGATAAATTGAACAGCACTGGACCCCATACTGACTCCTGTTGGACACCACTATATACAGGCCTCCAACTACACTCAGCATCACTGATCACAGCTTTCTGAGCTCTGCCATCCATCCAGTTCTCAATCCACTTCACTGTCCACTTATCTAACCCACAGTTGCTGAGCTTGCCTATGACAATGTTTTGGGAGACAGTGTTGAAAGCCTTGTTGAAATCAAGGTTAGACAACATAGGATTCCACTGTTTGATGCTTCACTTGTTTATTGTGGTGGGGTTTAATGTCTTGCTAACACTGTTAATCTATTTGGAGCACACAGGAATATCAACAATGTCAAAGCTTGCTAAAGAAGAGCGTTTATTTAATTTTTATGGTATATAGATAACATTACTTTTTTGTGGTTTTTGTTTTTTGTTTGTTTATTTGTTTCTTTTAAGTTTGATTCTAAGAGTAGATGAAAGGCATCATAATTCTAATTGGTGTAAGCTAGCATAGAATTAGTCCCCAGAGGGGTTATGAAGCTTGTTATGAAAACAGAAAGTATCTGAAGTATTAGAAGTATCTATTTCTTACAGCAGGATAAAATTATATGAACATGATATGTGATGACAGTTTTGTATCAATTGCAAAACTATCCTAAGGTATACTTTAGCACCTGCTAAGTCATTTTATTAATTATTGCACCAATTAGGAAGTATTTCAGGAGATATTTTCCATGGACCATGAAACAAATAAGCAAAAGCCAACCAGATAAAGCTACAACATAGGAAAAGAGACAAATATTAGTAAAGTGACAAGAACAGAAATAAAACGGAATTGAAATCCTTGCACCCTTATTGTTATTGCTATTATTATTTTCAAGTTTATCATAAAATGAGAGTTTTATATAATAATTATTATTATTTTATGCTGCTAACATCAAGTTGATTGTACACTCTCTTCACAATACTAGTAATTGATGGCAGGAAATATTGAAGAGGACAGTCTTGAAAGTAAAATCTGACTGACTTCAGGAAGGACAAAGTTAAGCTATTAGTCACCAAGCAGCTGGAAATAAAGGAAATACAGAAGACTACACAAGATATATGGTAGAGTAATAGTTGAACAGGCTGCTTTCCAGTATGTATCTGGTAAAGAAACAGTGATCGGAAAAGTAACTCTCCAGGAGACAGCTGAACTAAGAGGCCCAGGAACACAAATATATATCTTCTAACATTACTCTACAGACATTTAGGAAGCCCTACCATATGACCCATAAATTAAAGAAAAGCTACATTAGAGTAATAAATAACAAGAGTGAAATAGGACACATTTGAGGCAAATAAATATACATTTTGCCACAGGAAGGAGGATGTTCTGTCCAAGGACACCTTCCAGCTACAAGGAGGTAGCAGAGCTGAGATCCCAGCATCAGGCAGTCCCAAGAACTGGTATTGATCCTTGTGTCCTTCTTCAGCGTCCACTGACATATCCTCCTGGATGATTAATGTTTTGATGCACCTTCACATGGGGACATCATCCTGTTGTGTCTCAAACACTGTTACTCCTCTTTCCTCCATTTTTCATCCACAAATAAGAGAGTAGGTGAAGAGATTCACATCCCTTCTAATGTCTAATGCAAGCATGAAGCTGAGAATCTTACATGGACATGTTATGGTTAAAGAGTACTGGGGAGATAATACAACTTACTGTCCAACCTCAAACTGCCTTCAGGAGTGATCCTCTTTGGCCATACTAATGCTTTATATCTGAAAATCATGTCCACTTTGTGTCTCCAGTCCAGTCTGACTCTTTGAAGCTTTTTGACTGCTTTTTAACAATAACTCATCTTCCAAATAACATGAGAGTATTCAGTTGTGTTTTTTCCTCTTGGAAGCTAGCGATTCCTTCCAAGAAATGCTTTCCATCTTTCTGGTTATGGTGAATCATCACCGTGACACAACTCATAGTCCTGCTCTTAATGATACCTGCCAAGCATATGGGTCTGGGCAGCAGGAAGATTCAAAGGAAAGGAGTGAGTTCACTTGAGAATTTAAAAGACCTTATATGTTCCTATTATTTGCAATTGCTAAGAATGGCCATGACTGAAACTTTTGTGACCATGAGACTATTATAGTCTTTTAAAGATTTTTAAACCAGGATCAGTGAAAATTATTTGGTGCTCTTATCAGCTTTGTGTTTTGAACTTTTGGGCCACATCACATCACCAGATTGACATATATTTTGATCATTCCTGTTATCTGACTCTACAATTATTTTGACAGTCTCTGTAAATAGCAAAGAGAGTTGAACTGATTGTAGGAAAGGTGAATTTAGTTTTCTGTATTCCTTTTCTGGAAAGGAGGATTAAACAATTAATTCATTTGTTTTTCAAATGACATTTTCTCCACTTTGATTCCCTTACTTTTCCAGTCTTTTTACTTTTAACTTCTTGTATTGATAAAGTTTTATCTATTTCACTGGAAGTCCTCTTTTTAACCTTCACTGGGTTAAAAGCTTTCCTTTCTTCTTGGATTAGAGCATAGTTTTCTTTACTGAGGTCTTATTTTGCTGCTAAACTTTGAATCAATATAGTTTTCATATGTCCTCATAATTCAGTCTGCCAAGATGATTGCCATTTTTTTCCTGTTTTCGACATAATTATTCTACACAGTTTAGTCACTTCCTTTTTGAAGCAAAGGTAGAGGTAGCAGCATTGAAGATGTACATGCTAGTGTATACCATATTTAATGGGTTTTGGTTTGATAAACTAACCTTTCTTTACCTTGTTTTTAAATATTAATCTTTGTACGGTACAGGCAAAAGAAAATGCCTGACAGATAAGATCTGCATTGCCCAATGCACTATTTCAGTATGCTCATTTCCTAAAAAGTAAATTATCAGATATGACTGTTACTGAAGCACTCTGATGTAGTTCAATGAAAAACTAACAAATGTTTCAGTACAACTGTTATGAGATGCATTAAAAGGTAGATGAATTTTTAGGTTTTCCATTCCCTTTACCAGGGAAAGTTCAGGCTGGATGTTAGGAAAAGGTTCTTTACTAGGATGGTGGTTGGGAACTGGAACAGGACCATCAAGGAAGTGGTCTAGGCCTCAACCATGCTGGAGTTCAAGAAACCTTTGGACAATGCTCTCAGACATAGGATTTAATTTTTAGGTAGTCCTGTGTGGAGCCTGGAGAGTAGTCCTGTTTTCTTGTTGTACTCAATGATCTTTCGGGTCATTCAAGCTCAGGATATTCTATGATTCTATGATTTCTGTTGAAATTAAAAATATAGAGCATGTTTTCCAACTACATAAACTATTGTAAGTATTTTTGCAAGATAAAGAGCAAGCTAATATTCTTTCTTATATTCTTTACATTCTACTCACTTATTTGATGTATTTGATGACCTTTTCTATTATACATCTTCACTTTTCAGGTTAGAAAGGTAAAATGTTTTTTTATATATTTAAGTAATCTGTACTGAAGGAGGAGATTGTGCTAACAAGTTTCATACACTGATCTCAATAACTTTGATAAAAATCTGATATAAATCCATTAATTCAGAATCTATTCATCCTTACTCTTCTCTTTTCAATAGCAGAAATATCTATTACTTACAAAATAGGTCTTAGAAAACAAATAAAGTAAACCAAAATCCTAACCTGTTGCCTGAGCAAGACATATGCTTCTCTGTAACAACAAGGCCAATCAAATAAAAGTGATAAAAGTGTTGATATTACTGCCAAAATCGTGCTTTACGTTGATTATTGAGATACATAATGCCATTTTTCAGAAGTGGCTATAATTTCTTAGAGCTCCTGTATTGCAGAAATGCAAAAATCTGTGGTTCTTGAAAGATGTACAACAACAAATGTTTATATTTATTATTATCTGCATCATTGCTCATATTTTCTTAACAAAAAAAAAAAAAAAAAAAGCAAGGCTCTGAAGGCTTCATGATGATGATGAATTACTACTTCTATGACTGTGCAGTTAGCACCATGATGCTACTAAAGATATTAGTACCATATGGGCTGCAAGTGGCGATACCTACTTTGCTGTCTCTTCATGAAGAACAGAAGAACAAATAAAGCAGTCATTCTGGTTTAGATGTTACACTAAAGTCTGTATAGATAAAAGATGGTTTCTTTTGCTTATAAGCTCATTTATTTTATTAAAGAAAATTATGAGATTAGTTTGTAAGTATTATTCTTATTAAACTGAGGTTTTGCTTTATTCAAATTCTACTGCATAATGTTGACATTTCTGTTTTGTCTCCACTGTGGCATGGAGTCAGTTGAAAATCTGCCTTTGCTGCTACAGGCAAAAAGAGGGACACTTCTTTAGTCTCCTAAAAGGTATTTTGAGTTAGAGAGAGAGATCAGGATGAAGAATTAAAATGAGGATGTTCCAAGACTAACATCAATATTATTATTTATCAAAAAATCAGATCTCTATTTTTCTTAACTGGTCAAATATTTTTATTTTATTTATTTTTTTACATGTGAAAATTTTATAGAGATAGAGGGGAAAAGCAAGCATTGTTAACAGTGATGATAAATTCAAGAAGAATAATGGGAAGTGAAATTTGCAGTACCTGAAATAGAAGAGCGTAAGCTCTAAACTTAAAGGAATACATTTTGAATCATCACAGAATTTTCCAATCACAAACATACAAAGATGTAATGATGATAGTAAATACAATAAATAGATGGATCTGTTAATCAGTAATGTCATAAGCTTTGAAGTAATACACTGCAGGATGATTGCCTTTCTTTGGATTTTCTTCTATTGAAAAATGACCATGAAGAGGGGCAAACCAAATGTGATGGATTCCCTGCAAGTCAGTTCAGAAATAAGTACTGACATCTAGTAAAGCCATATATGTTGCAGTAGTTCTGCATGTAATGCCTGCCTCTCCCAGTTCTGTGACCTCAGCCTTCTCTGCCTAAGGACTGTGCATCAAAGTACAACACAATGTGCTTTCTTGAAGTTATTACAGTCAACAGAGACCATAGTACTTTTGGAAACAGAAGGAGAATGTTTCCCTTTGATCAGCTAAAGGCTTCATATGCTGTCTTGTGTGGACCATCTGTATGGGATGCAGTTAATTTTGAGTAAACAAATGGGACTTCCAGGAACTGAGGCTAAAAATGATCTAGATATTTTACCCTCAGCTCTTAATTATCTGTCCATGTGAATTTAATTTATAATAATGAAATAAACTTTAAAAGATTTCAGTGTATCTGTCTTAAAATTAGACTAATGTTAGTCAATTTTCCTTTGTTTGGAAACAATGCTACCTGCAATATAATATTTACAGTATGCCTTGAAGTTACTATTGTGTAAAATATAATTAAAGTGTTTCTAAAATGCATGGTACAGTCTAGGTCAGGTAAATACATAATCAGGGAGTTATTAATGGAGCTGCAATTAATTCATATGCCTGCATCGGAGCCATTAAAACTGATTAATGTTATGGCAAACAAAGAGAATTTGTAGCTAACAAATCAATGACCTGGTAGACTGTATTGTTTCCTTTGGAACCATTACACTATACCGTATCAAAGCCTCATTAGAGAATTTTTAATTTACTGATCATCAGCCCCAGTAGTCATTAGTTGGCCCAGGTTGATGATGCATGTGCACAGAAGAAATGTAAGATAGTACTCCATCAAGGGATAGATCTTCTCCCAGTTACACTGCTGTAAATCAAGGGTAACTCCATTGGAATCAATAAATGTACATAGTTTAGGGAGGAAAAAGAAAAAAAGGGAGAAAAAAAAAAAAAAGAAAAAGAAAAAGAAAGAAAAATCCAGTCCAAAAGGAAAATCAAATCTGTTGAGATTTTAAAAACCTCATTTATTATGCTTACTCAATAACTCATTTCTAATGCACTAAATAGAAAGTTTTTTAACTTAGAAAGGGAAACCACTCATAACTCAAGAATATAGATATAGAGGCAGGGAATGGCAAGAAATTATGTATTTTCATTCCTTATATGTTTGGATTTCATCTGAGATTTAGCTTGGGTTCTGAATTTTGAGTCTGTGATTGAAGCATCCCTGAGATGCATTTAACTTGAGACTGCTGATACATATTCCCAGCCTTTGCTCTTTCTAGGCATATATTTTGTCTGGAAATTAATTAGATATTTCTCATTAAAATTTCTCTGGTTTTCATTAACTTCAGTGGAGTTATACCTGAGAGAATTTTGTCATGAGTGGTTTCATATAGGATTAATGTTCACAACTGCAGTTATTAAGAACACTTTGAGAAAAGTGCAGAGAAAATATTGCAATCTTTTACAAAGGTTGAAGCCAAGTCAGCTTTTTCCTGTTTAAATTCACAAACTTAGACTTTGAGAGGTTGCTTGCCTTGAGAGCTTTATCATCCCTAGAATGCAGAAGGGGAATGGTTCTGGATATATGATTTGCCAGTAGTCACTTTCGTTTGTAGATTTTGTTACACAGCAATTCTTTTCATATTACTTAAGATGTATGGACTGTATTATTTTTTTCTTGTCCATTTTGAAGCAAGGATTATTTTCTAACAGTCTTGCTCAGAAAAGTAGATAACAGTTCATTTCATTTACTTTTGATGTGTTGTAGATGATGTGTATATTCTATTTTACACATTTGTTCTTACAATAGAGAGTGTAAATCATTGCTAAGAAGCCTGGCATTAACTACACAGTGTTATTACCCACACATTATTACCCACCTCAGAGTTTTTGTGGTCATGGGTTTTACAAGAACTTTGATTGATATAGAATAAATGTGTCATAATAACAGTTTAAATTAGAAAAAATAAATCTACCTTCTGAGATAGCACAATGTCAAAAGGAAGGAAGACCTCCACCACTTTCCTTTTCTTGTGTTAAACAAAAAGCAAGTGATATGGGACCAGTTATATTAAGGAACATTCCCTAAATCATAAACTAGTGAGAATTTTTATGCAAATACTATGTAAATGCATATTTCAGAACACATAGAACTCAAATTATTTGAGAATCAGGTTTACTGTTGATGCTGAAATATTGTTCTGGCAATTCTATTGTTATGGAAGGATAATGTTTAAAATTATTCTCTCTGATAAAAAGGGAAACAGACCATGGATAAAATGACAGCTCAGTTGCAGTGCTGCAATATCATATGTTGCAGAAGGGACAATACTGCTGCAGTTATTGCAACTGCAATGGATCGTTATTTATTAAAACCTTTTGCCCAGTAAACCTCTGAATAGCAGGAAAATAAGAAGAAGAAGACAAAGAGGAAGAAGAAGAAGAAGGAGAAGGAGAAGGAGAAGGAGAAGGAGAAGGAGAAGGAGAAGAAGGAAATAGTCAGGAAGGGAGTCAGTTTTCTTTGTCCCCCACACAATTTTTTCAGATACAGTCTGTCACCAAAAGTCTTAGTAGAACTGTTACCATCTTTCTCCACTCAAATTCTGCCTTCCAGTTCCTACTGCATTACTTTTCCTCAACTACTGCCCAATTAGAAATTATTTCAACTAGAATTTTAATAAAATCAGGTGCACTACAAAGCAAGAAAAGACACTTAACTTTTGCTCTGCTCATGATGGATTTTTAACAGTTATTGGGGTGATATCAACTCATATCAACTCATAACAAACAACAGAATTAATACATTTGTAAATCTCAATATGCACTGCCATCTGTGAGCAACTTTCACAGAGGATAAATGCACAAAACTTCCTAGAAGTAAAAAGCAGAAATATTGTGCATGAACACATGTATAAAACACTTTTACTATGCCTGAGCTTACTAAGTTTTTTGGTTTGCTTGCTTGTTTGTTTAAATATTTTCTGTACGTCTAAATAGCTCTGCATGTTTATATATCTATGTCTGGTTTTTGTTTGTATTAAATAGATTCAATTTTAGCCCTGGTCACAGATTTCTAGTGGAAATAAGCTAGGGAATTTAATTCTTTGTTCTTCTATTTCCTAAATGTACATAATATTAGTGTTTTAATTTGTTCAGAAGCAAGCTTTGAAGTTAATCTCCAGTTAC
Source organism: Stictonetta naevosa (assembly GCA_011074415.1). Classification (NCBI taxonomy): domain Eukaryota; kingdom Metazoa; phylum Chordata; class Aves; order Anseriformes; family Anatidae; genus Stictonetta; species Stictonetta naevosa. The sequence continues at coordinate 12,934,507 of CM021698.1, read as the reverse complement.
TGTTTTGTTTTGTTTAGCTTTTTGCTTTTTTTATTATTATTATTTGCTTCAAGAGGTAGTTTCAGAGTGCGTAAACGAGATTTGATTTATTTGGGATGAAAAGAAACTGGAAGCTGTGCTCCAGCAGTGCACCGAATGCACTATAGACACACACAAACACACAGTTCCATCCACATGACTAAATTAGAATTAATCATAAATAAATAAAAAGTTCGTCTTTTCATTGGTCCTCAACACAAACTCTTTTGCCCTGATTACCCAGACTCTTTTGGTCTAAATTAAAATAACAGTAAAGGGAGAACGGTGGAAGTGATAACAAAGAGAAGAAAGTGTGGGTTTGAATATTATTTCTCTTCTTTTAGATCAACCTGGACCATAAGCTAAGGATAGTTAATTTAGATAATTTCAAATCCAATACATTATTAAACATGCAGAAGATGAATCCTTGATGTTTCATGCACTGATAACTATATGGGTTTTACAAGACAGGAGGAGGGTGTGGAACACCAGGTTCAAGAACTGGAGGTATCTGTCTGTTTTAGCACAGGAGTCTTCCCAGCAACCATGCAACACGGCACAAGGCAGTGGTTGTCTGTTTCTATGGTCTGAAATACCATTGCCATGAACACTTTGATATGTAATGGAGTCAGAGAACAATCATTTAACCTAAACAAAAGCAAATATATACGCAAACTGTTATTCTTCGTGTTTAAGATTCTCCAAAAATTGACCAACTCCAGCTGTATCATCTCCATGTCACTTAACTATTCTCTCTTGACAAATCTGTAACTTCAACTATTTATATTTTTCCCTTTAGTACACTTCATATAGCACAACCAATAAATTCATTTCCTACAAGATGATTTATATTTTAAAAGTGTCAAAAATAATTTCACAGTCATAATTATGGTACTTTGATTATGTCAGATAAGCATAACACATGTTTTTTTATGAGATGAAAGACGCATAATTATTGTTTTTACTAAGTCATATATGCCACTAGAAAATTGGGTAAACTGAATTTAAGTTTTTATAAGGACTACTAAAACATGGAATCACTTTTTTTTTTTTTTTTTAATTGACAGACTTTCTAATCATCTGTGATTTCGCTTCTGTGTAAATACAGTACAGATGGAATGAAATCTCCTAAAAATTTGATTTAATTTTATTTGATCATCATTAAAGCTTTAGTTATAAACAGGTTTACATTTTAAGTTAAATTCTGATTTTAGTCTATTTTTTTCTGAAATGTGTCAAAGGACGATGAAGGCATCAAGTGACTTGATCCTAGAATCATAAAATCATAAAATCATAAAATCATAGAATATCCTGAGTTGGAAGGGACCCACAAGGATCATTGGGTCTGACTCCTGGTTCTACACAGGACCACCCAAAAATCAAGCCATATGTCTGAGAGTGCTGTCCAAATGCTTTTTGAACTCCAGCAGGCTCAATGCCATGGCCACTTCCCTGAGGAGCCTGTTCCAGTGCACAAACAAACTGTCAGAATCACAGAATACTTTGGGTTGGAAGGGATCTTAAAGATCATCTAATTCCAATACCCCTGCCATGGGGGTTGGACACCTTCCACTAGACAAGGTTGTTCAAAACCCCATCCAAACTGGCCTTAAACACTTCCAGGGATGCGGCATCCACAAATTCTCTGGGAAACCTGTGCCTGTGCCTCATCACCCTCAGAGTAAAAAACTTCTTCCTTATATCTAATCTAAATCTACCTTCTTTTTTTTTTTTTTTTAGTTTAAAGCCATTCCCACTTGTCCTATCACCATGCTCGTTGACAAAGTGTCCCTCCCCAGCTTTCCTGTAGGTCCCCTTTAGGTATTAGAAGGCTGCTATAAAGTCTCCCTGAAGCCTTCTCTTCTCCAGGCTGGAAAACCTCAACTCCTTCAGCCTGTCTACATAAGAAAGTTGTTCCAGCCCCTAGATCATCTTTGCAGCCCTCCTCTTGACTTGTCCTAATATGTTGATGTTCTTCTTCTGCTGGGGGCCCTATAGCTGAACTCAGTACTCCAGGTGGGGTCTCACAGAAGCAGAGCAGAGGGGAGAATCACATCCCTTGACCTGATAGCCGTTTTTTTTTTGTTTGTTTTTGTTTTGTTTTTTTTTTTGTTTGTTTGTTTGTTTGTTTGTTTGTTTGTTTGTTTTTATGCAACCAGCCCAGTTGGCTTTCTGGACTGTAAGTGCACATTGCTGGCTCATGTTCAGCTTCTCATCAACCAACACCCCCAAGTCCTTCTCCTAAGGGCTGTTCTCATCCAGTCAGTATTTGTGCTTGGAATTGCCTCAACTCAGATGCAGAGCCTTACACTTATACTTGGCCTTCTTTTTAGTGAAGAACTAAAAACTATTTGTGTCCAAAGAAGGGCCATGAAGATGGTGAAGGGTCTAGAGAGCAAGATGTATTAAGAGAGGTTGAAGTCCCTTGGCATGTTCAGCCCAGAGCAGAGCAGGCTGAGGGAAGGCCTCATGGCGGCCTGCAGCTCCCTCAGGAGGGGAGCGGAGGGGCAGGCGCTGAGCTCTGCTCTCTGGGGACAGTGACAGGACCCAAGGGAACAGCATGGATCTGGGACAGGGGAGGGTCAGGCTGGGTGGTAGGAAAAGGTTTTGCACTGAGAGGATGGCTGGGCACTGGAACAGGCTACCCAGGGCAGTGGTCACAGCACTGAGCCTGCTGAAGTTCAAGGAGTGTTTGGACAATGCCCTCGAACATGTTCGGATTGTTTGGGTGGTCCTTTGGGAACCCAGGAGTTGGACTTAATTAATGATCCTTGTGGGACCCTACCAACTTGGGATATTCTATGAAGATTTGTTATTGTTTATTTTTTTTTCCTCTTTTATCAAAATGTGTATCTCCTATCACAATTAATTTTTAAACTATTGTCTCCATATTTACTTCTGTGAAGGTTTATAGCTAGGTTTCTATCAAGGTGTTATGAACATACCTTGGAGGACTGACCAGATGAAGTATGTTGGTTGTTTACTGGAACTGGAGTAGAAATATTGTAAACTCTTTGTCTCTACCCAGACCTATGATTAACTTTACATAAGGAATATGTGTTTATTTTCCTGCTTCTGCTTCATGGTTCAGAAAAGCATAGAAGTGCTGGCAACAATAATAAATAAATAAATAAATAAATAACATAATTTCATTTGTCAAATCTATGTTTGCATTAGAGGCCTTGATATGTTTGGCCCAAACCTTCTGCTGATAAAGATAAAGATAACCAGATTTACTTCAGATGAGAACTTGCAGCATGAAAAGTTGTTTTTAGTAGTAAAATTATTCACGCATACATATACACCATCACTTGCAAACAACTTTCTTACATTTTAACATTTTTTTTTCCCTCTCCTCCAAATGTACTTTCAGCAAGGTTCACAAAAGAAATGTAGTTCCTAAGATGGAAAACATAATACATTATTAATAAATCTTGAAAGCAACAGCTTAAATGATAATCTTTGAGTAAACTGCAAATCCCTCCAATATGTCCTGTAAATTATGTAAGCATCCTGAGACAGAAGGAGGATACAAATTTGAGAGAAGTAGGGAGGGAAAAATCAGCAAAAAACATTATGAATTGACAATCTTTTCCTTTTGTTTCTTCTTGTTTTCCTGCATAGTGGAAATTATGTTCTCAGCAAATACAGCAAAGATTGCACAGAGGACGTTAAATTCTCATTTAAGTCATAGCAATGCAAATAAGGAACAATTCTATGAAGCTCAGTAAAATAACACTGTTGGGAGTGAAATGAAAACCAAGCTCCAAAACTCAGCTCTTGATCTGTGTTGAAACAGCACAGATCAAATGCTGGCAACTACACTGAAGGAACTGTGCATCTGAATCCTTTAGTCCACTTACTAAAATATTGATAGAAAATGAGTTCTATAAATACAAGCAGAATGGGAGGGATGTTGAAGGGTCATATTTAATGTACCATCCTTCCCTTTCTTCCTCTTCCTTCTTCAGTATTGCAGATGCTCCCAAAGTTCATAATGTTCACATGGAAGCACTGGACTTTCTCAGGAAGGCAGAGGCATCATGGCATGTATCACAATAGAAATTTCTGAGCAGTTAAAAAAGCCTCCTGTAAATAAGGAGGTTTTTAATAGCTCCAGTGTCTGAGATAGCTTAGTTCAGACTGATGTATTGACTAAACTGAGTAAGGCACTTCCCTGCACAGCAAAGTCTTAGCAACTTGCTGAAGGCTATGCATGACTTCCAGGAGCAAAGGTTTGGTTCTGCCTTATCTCAGACTGATGCTCCAGGGCTAATGGATCTTGGTTTGATACCGTGAATTATCACATAGTCTAGGTCCAGTCAGGATTAATTCACTTCTTATGTTCCCAGGAAAAATGACAATTTTTCAATTCTGAATTTTGAGTAAGGAGAAGAGAAAAAGTGAAGACATTCTTTCTCTCTTCTGCCATTGCAATTCACAGTTGTACCCCCAAAACAATACAAACCAAACCAACCAAACAAAACCTGCACAAACAAAACAAAACAAAACAACAAGAAAAAGATTAGCTCATAGTATTTTTTTTGTTGTTGTTGTTCCATAAATGACACTTAATTTTGCCTCTGCCATTCTCCCCAGCCTAAAGTAGATATCTGGAATAGATAGCAGGCTTTATGAACATTTGCAGAACTGTTCAAAGTAATGCAGGCTTACATGAGAAACCATAACATTATTTTTTCAAAATCTAACTTCTTCAGTAAAGAAGTTCTTCCTAATATCCAACCTAAATCTCCCCTGGCGCAGCTTTAGCCCATTCCCCCTTGTCCTATCACTGGGCACATGGGAGAATAGACCAATCCCCACCTCGCTACAGCCTCCTTTAAGGTATCTATAGGGAACGATAAGGTCGCCCCTGATCCTCCTCTTCTCCAGGCTGAACAATCACAGCTTCCTCAGCAGATCCTTGTAAGACTTGTTCACCAGACTTGCATTGCATTTGTGCTCAAAAACATCACACACATACCCTGCCACACCCCAAAACCAACAATCTGAAGAAAATGGTTTAAATCAATAATAAAATGTTATTCCACTTTTTTTGTTTGTTTGTTTCTTGCTTCTCTCTTAGAATCTTTTATTTCTGTAACACAGTGCCAGAACCCTGACTACCTAACACTAGTTAACCCCTTACACCAGGTAAATGCTTCCCAATGAAATGCAATGCTTGCTAATACTCTTCCAATTAGGCAGTAGCAGTGCTTTGTACTGTCGTAGGTCTAACAGTCCACTGTACATCTGTACAGATATCCATTAAAATAAAGGAAGTCTAAAATTTTTATCTGTCTTGATTAAAAAGAAAATACTGTTGTAGGATGGATAACAGGTAATAGATTCATCTAAAATCTTTACTTGTTATTTCCTATCCGCTTCAATAAAATCCCTTCTTTCGATGTAAATAAAGGATTCCCTCTGATTGCAAAATCAGAACTCTATTCACACTTTTAGCAAGATGTATGTCTGCCTTGCAAGTTAGTGGCCATTAAGCATGTCAGCTGGGAGAGAGGGAAATGCAGGATGAAGACAAATTTTAATGTACCTGTCCTAGAGCCCTCCTAAAACCCTTAGGTATTGACTGCACTGGTCTTGATGGCAGGAAGAGTGATAGTAAGTGGTGCCTGAGTGGGAACCAGTCTATCCTCTCCACATTGCAGGGAGTACAACACAAAAGCTGACTGGCTGCTTGTGGCATAACACCTGATCCATGTTACATCTCCTTGCAGGACCTGACTAAAACCCGTTAAAGGACTGTTAATGCAGATGACACTCCATCTCTTACTCTCCTTCCAAAAGCATAACTAGCCCTACAGGCATGAGCTGCTTTCCCACTCCAAGCATTCCCGAGATTTTGAAAAAAAATCTTCCTTTCTTTCTTAGGATATAAACATCAACACATTTTTTAAATCTCTCAATTTATTATTATTATTATTATTTTCTTAAGCTCACTATCAGAAAAGCATGCATTTTTTACTTTGAAAATGGTAACTTGTAGTATTTTAAAATTTAAAGTTTTATTTTTTTTCCCAAATTAAAAAAAAAAAAAATCAAACTTTTTACATATCCAGAATAGGTTTTATAGCTCAGTGTTGTGTCTTGCTCTGTAGTCAGTGGAGAAAACAACATCCTGAGTAAAGCATTCATTCCAGTTTTATACAGTTGAATAATCGTCTCTTTGAAATGTCTATTTCTGTATCCTTTGTCAGCAACCAGAGCTTTTATGTGTAGCTTGGATTAGATGGGGAAAAAAAAAAAAAAAAAAAAAAAAAAAAAAATTTGTCTTCTGAAGTTTGAGGAGATTAATAATGCTAAGAAAATGAGTTCTGCATTTGTCTTTGTTGGATGGAAAGCTTCATTTTGTAAGACAAACTTAGAGTTGTGTTTGGTTTTTCATTATAGTTGGTGGTAGGTTTTCGTTTGTTTGCTTGTTTGTTTTAAATCTGTAATGTGAGCTAGAAGTCCTAAAGGTTGATTGTAAAAAGTGAACAAAAGAAATGCATTCACTCTAAAATTAGAATTGGTTTATCAGAAAATGTCTCACTGCAAAGTCACCTGACAGCATTTTGTATGTTCCATGTTGAGCTTTAGGAAATCACCTGGAACAGGAACCAGGTAGCTTAAAACCAAGCAAGGCAGGAGAGAGACTGGGGTTTTCTTTACCTATTTTTATCAAGTGAGAAGAAGAAATATTTACAGAAGCTTAATAAAATAGAGGAAATCTTGTTCCCTGAGCTGAGAGATAATCATAGGTAAACTAAAAGTATTACTATGATTCTGCTATGTTTTAAGTTTATGGTCATTCTTGTCCTTTAACTTAAGGGGTAATGGCTTGAAATTCTGTTCAGAGACTACGTACATATATGCATACTGCATCCATTTGCCCATCTGTTTTTATGTTTCATTTACCTGATGGACCCTGGGAGAAGGTTTATTTAAGATTAAACAGCAGCAGCACTAAAACCCAGCATGCAAACTGGAGTGGGAGATGGAGAATTAGACTGACATATGAAGGTGTCTAAAGTCCAGACAACCTCAACAGTCAGAGCCGTCAGATCTTGGGCAAGGCTCAACATAGTCTACAGAAAACAACATGACTAATTAATTCAGTTAATTCCGTCTCAATAAACATGGGAATATCTTAAAGGGAATGTCTTAAATACATGAGAAAATGGTGAAATAAAGCAGCTAGCAGTAAGGACAGAAAAAAAAAAAAAAAAAAAAGTGGATGTTTGTAAAGATATAACAGCTATGGCATTAATCTGATTAACTGGAATATTGTTCATAAATGACTCCTAAACTATCATGACCAGTTTTTCAGAGCTCTCCTTGACTTTTTTATCTTACTGTTTGCCAGTGTAAATGTGCTAGATCAGCTTTAAGATACACTTGGAAAGTTATCTGTTACTTCCACAAAGAAAGTTTAATTCTTTGAATATATGATCATTTCTGTAAATCCTAATTTTCTCATGAATTAGATTCCCACTTCCTAATTCTATCTTTAATCCTTTGCCCCCCCAAATTAGATATATTTCCTGGAAAAATGCAATGAGCTATTGCTTCCAGAATATATCTTCAGGCTATGTTTTTTTTGTTTGTTTGCTTATATATATATGTATATATATATTAGGAACACTTTTTAGACTTTTATTGTTGTTTTTTTTTTTAATTGATTTTTAAAGCTTAAACATTTTTGGATGTGTTCTCAGATAACTGTTTAGGAAAAAAATATATATATGAGGTCATGAAACAATGTAACTGCTGAAAATCAGTACATGCAAATTAATGGGCTGTTTTATTGCTTTGTTTGGTAATGACTTGTTTTCCAAAGGCAAACTTTCTCTCTTATGAAGACAACACTTAATTCTTTGAAAACCACAACTACAAACCCAGATCCACTACCCTCCTAATTTTAGTAAAAAATGTACTTGTTAAAAATGTACTATTGTTGTGTCTTGTGATTTAATGTTTCTCTTCATGAATGTCTGTTGTGTCTGCAGGCAACTCCTATTGTTCACACAAAGTGAGTCTGTCCCACATGTAGACTCCATACATGTATTCCAGTTGACCTAAACACATGTAGTTTTTTATTGAATGTGTTGCTCATGCCTAGAACAGTAGCACTTAGGCAATAGGTCAGACACAGAACTCAGAATACAATTATATTTTTGCTTTTGCATCTTCCAAAATTACATGTTCTGCAAAACATCTAAGTATGACATGCTCAAATACCATTGACCTTGATCTACTACAAAACTCTGAAGTATTAAACACAACTAATGTAGTCCACAAAGGCTAGGTGAGATATTAATTTCATTGAAGATTATTTAAATATTGACTAAATATATTTCAGTGGGATTGGGATATTTCCTCAGCTCAGTGACTTCCAAATTTCTTGCCAGGCAAAACTCACTGATCTATTTTTCACATAAAAGAGAATGTTTCTTGAAGAACCAGCATGGAAAAACTGGGACCAGATCCAACAGTTTACTGATTTTAGAGGAAACAAAAATCTTTTATTTCAATAGCCAAATACTCTGTCATTGAATTCCTGAGTAGAAGTGCATTTATTGCTATGACTTGCAATAGTGCCAGTGAAGTCAACAGGAGCTAGGCATTCATAATCAGTTCATCTCTAATAATTAAGAATAATGTGTAAATAAAATTACCTCTCCAAATATTTTATAAGACCTTTTTCTGAATCCAAATACCAATGCAGAACTATTTATACATTCCAGACTACAGCAAAATATCTATGAATTATAATTTGAAATTTGCAGTTAAACTAATATAAAAGTACTACTTAACAATAAAAGTGTGTTGTGCTTTAAAATAAATGTTAATTATATGGAAATTAAGGAAACCTAACTGGTCAAAAGGAAAAGATAATTTTATGGTCCGATGATTTAGATAAATTATTTCTTTTTTCTTTTTTGTTGTTGGTAAAAAAAAAAAAAAAAAAGTGAATGGGTAAATCAGTCTAAATTATTAGCAATAACCAGATCTCTTTAGAAAAAGTTTTGCCAGAATTGGAAACTGCACTTAAAACACCAAGATATCCTTGTCTTCCTTTTTCTTCTTAAAGCCACAGGACAAAAGGTAAATTGACAAACTTTTTGCAGTGACTTGATAAAATCTGTTTCTCAGCTTTAACATCATGAAAATATTGAAAATTGCATGGCTAAGGAATCCTGCCAAACCAAGGGAGAGTTAAGGCTCCAGGCACATGGGAAGCACATGACTACAAACTGTGTTACATGGGCCTGTATCCATGCCCTTCCATAAATTATCAAATTTGGCTCAAGCAAGAATAAAATACCCAACTACTCACCACACTCCCAAGTAAGCAACTAGATTTATGCAAATAGATGCATTATGGTTCATAAAGATGGACTATGGATTTTGGTCCACAGATGCTTGACATCATAGGCAAAATATGAAATCAAAGCACTACAAACAAGTGAATTGCAGCCACAAGAATCTGGAATAAATTTGGGAGATAAATCCCAGACTTCTTTGGATACAGTAGTGTCCCACGAGATAATGTGCGACAGTGTGAAAATGATGATGGGTGCTTTAAAACCTGAAGTATTGACATAAGGCCCTTTTGATTTACACAGACAGACAATGCACAGAAAATTGTTGTCCTGCTGAAGCAGTTTTACCACTGGCTTTGAGGGGAGAAAATTTTTGTCCTCTGCTTCATTGAACATTTATTTAATCATGTAGTCATGAGATTACATCACGGAACTATCCTTAAATTTTAAATTCACAGCCATAGGTTCTTAGTGCTAGGCTTCTGAAAAATTCAGCATTTTCATTTTTAATATGCTTTATTTTAGGAGCAGTGAAGTAAATCACTGCTGCTATCACTTAGCCTTTTATCTGATCCTGCTTCTCTTGGCACTTTGTCCATGATTCATTTGCACATGTGACGTTCATTGTGAAAGGCAGATAGGTAATTACGAGACAAATGTGTGGTGGAAGGTGTACCTCAGTCAAGTAATCAACAGCATTTTGCATTTTATTTAAAACATTCACTGGCTGTAGTGAAAAAGTGGCTAAACCTCCACTTGCATTTCATAGATACCTGTGTTCTGGTCTTTAGGAAATGTGATTACTTTCAGATATAAAAGAAAACTCAACTCTTGAAACTATCTTCTAAAGTTATTTTTCCACAAAGTAATAATAAGACAGCAAAAACCCATGTACGTAACAGAAATGTTGAAAATACAAAGCCTGTTCAATCAGTACAACTGAGTTAATTCTGATGAAGGGTATTGATTAAACTGTGGAGAGGCTTTTGAATACTTAACATAACAGGAAGTTCTTTACTCTTTACTTTGTGCTACTGTTGGAAAATATCTTTGTCTTCCTAAGAATAACCTTAAATAACTATCCTCCTTGTTTATGACATATTAACAATACTTGAGAAAATAGGGTTTTTAAAGTGTATAGTATAGATTACCAGCGCTTCCCATTCTGTACAGTTAAAGACAATTAGCTTGTTGATTGAAGAGCAAGATTCAAATCTCACTTAAATTTCTAGTTGTGGATACTCAGCCTGTGGATTTTTAAACTACAAAGTAAACAAAACCAAACCTCCATGTATTAAATATGTGAATACTTTTATTCATTAATGTAAGAATTAGAGTAAATAGAGAACTAGAATAGAAATAACTAACATGTGTAGCCACTGAGACTACTGTACTTGATATTATTATGAAAAGCTTAAAAATAGATTAAAGTAGGGAGACAAGAAATTCATTTTAAGGGAGTTTGCATATCAAAATTCCAAATTGTGTTATATGGGAAATGGAATTTCTTAGAAGAATTCAAAAGTACGAATCCCAAGGTCATCTAGAGCTAAGTGCTCTTTAACTTAGTCTGTTAGCAGCCAAAAGCATAGCAGCTGTCTAGCTGACTTCAGAAGAGCAAGAAGGATAGATATAAGCCTATATACCTAAATTGTTGCATGCATTTTAGAATTTTTTTTTTTTATTTTTTTTATTTTTTAGAATTAATTTAACCTCCTGAAAAATATAGTCTTTTTGAGGAGGAAGATGTCAACAAAAGTTCAAGTCTCTCACAGTAAAATAGAAAGGCCCAGACTACTGTATTGATAAAAAGAACTATATTTTTAGTTTTTGTAAGCAAGTTGACCAGATGTCCTTGAATTTAATTTATTAAAGCTAACACTCCTGAGGTTGCTAAATAATTGATATAGACATCAATGTAGAATTTTGCATTTGGTGACTTATTGAATCATTTTTTATTAATACAGAGCTTTTAATTAAATATTTAAAGCTTCACAACAGTACACAATTGCTTTAGAAAAAAAAGAAAAAGCGATCAATAAGTTTGGGATATCATATCAACAATCACTATACATCATATTGCTAATTCACAGTCACAGGCATTGTTGTCATTAGTGAAATGCAGATCTCTTATAAATGGTATTAACACTAGAACTGATGGAATGTAGATGAACATGAATTTCAGTTTCTTTTCTTTAAAGTAGATACAAAGCCTGTATTTTTTTATTTTTTTATATTTTTTTTTTCTAACACTGCAGCTGTGTAGAAATAAATAGGAAATGTATTTTTAAGGAAGCATATGCCAATATTGTTTGGTTTTGGTTACTGTTTTGTTTTGTGTCTCTTGCTCATAGAAACACTCAGCTAACACTAGGCTAACATAACTCTCTGTCAATATTAAACACTCCACATTTATAGCTAGATTGTGGAATTTTCTAAATTTTCAGAAACTATGAAGGCTAGATTGGGTGACTGCAGAAACGGGAAAAAAAAAAAAAAAGATCAAAATTGGACTGTGAACAGAAAGAATTTGGAATTGGAGTATACCTCTATTCAAAAACTTTCTGGTTGGTTTCAAAAAAAACCTTCCTTACTTTCCACCTTTACTATGGACAGACTTTTGTCTGTTCTCAGGTGGAAAACTGTCTCTGGTACCTGTGAATTCCTGTATTTAACTCTAATCAAAACTTAGAGGATAGAAAGATACTTTCAATAATGCTAAGAGTAACAGACCATATCAACATGTTTATTATAAAGTGTTGATGTACCTTAGAGTGAACTCAGGCTGCTACAGACAGCATGTTTGTTGCGTACCTTTTAAATTGTTCAAAAATTTTGATTGGTCAAAGTGGTAAATTCAAAACCAGTTTATTACTTATTTACTGTATCAAATATAAAAATCTGTTAGGCTTTCTCAAAGTCATTTTCTTGTTGCTGTTATTGTGTTGCGTTTTGTTTTGTTTTTCTTTTGTTTTGCTTGTTTGTTTTTAACCATGTTGTTTCAACCATGTGTAACATCATGGCAACGTTATATCTAAAACTTATACAACTCCAAATCCTAAGGTCACACAGATACAATGTTTGAGTAAATACAATGTTTGTGTGTTATGCATTACTCAACTGCTATGCCAGGTTTGGCTACATATTATAATGATGTTACTGGGGATTTTCTCCAGAACCCTTAGCAACAAAAACAACAACAACAAAAAATCTTTTCATATAGAGGTTTGCTTAGGAGTTTAGTTTCCATGGAAACACCTAGAAATAGCAATTTGATTAAAACCTTTAGAAACCAAGCATGAGTCTTTTTCATCTAGAGTCTTTTGCTTTAATAAACTCTAATATTCTAATTAGTTAGATTAACAGAAATCATGTCCATGTGGATTGTTAATAACTTATTAAAATAACCTTTTTATTTTTAGGTGAAAATGGAAAATAAATCTATCATTGTCCTTTTACTGCCAAATAATATAAAGCAATATCATTTAAAATAATATTGTTTAAATTAACAGTCAATAAAACGCTTTGATTGAAAAAGTTTTGTGTTGCATTTTAGGTCACTATTTGATAGGATATGAGTCACACACAAAAATTATACACCTAACTCTTACAGCTATGAAAATAGCTGCAGCTGGGAGGTATAACTCCGTTGTGAATGAATGAGATAGTAAAAAAATAAAATAATAATAATAAAAAAATTCACTGTAAGGAAGCTTCTCAATGAAAACACTGGTAGCTGGTAAACAAGTCTGAGAAAAAAAAGGAAACAGATGCTAAGTGATAAGAATGTGCCTGACAGGGAACACCACCAGCATGCGGGTGTGATGGGTTGAATGTGTGTGTATGGGGAATTATTCAGCTGTTTCCTTGCTACACTCAACAGTGAATCAGTAAAACAAGATTTTTCTTTTCAGCTAGGAAATGGCACTTTGCATCTGTGTTATAAAGGAAATGACCCTTTTGTTCTTTAATATAAATTCCTCTTTAGGAATTCAAAATGGCTGGGGCACAACCAAGATTTGGAGAAATAATTTTATAAGGCTCAGAAGATGTGCATTATTACAAAAATGACCCAATACCACCAAGGACGGTTTATGGAGCTTGACTGACTTTCTGGGCTACCCAGGTATTTCGGACATAAAAGGTTCTCACATTCAGTATCTGGAAGCTTAATACAGCTCATAGATACAATCTCATGAAGCTATGTAAACCTGAAATAGCAGTATGTTATTTCTACATGTATTTCTACATGTACTGTAGAGATATCAAGAAGCTCAATTTAAATACATAAATGTAAAAATGTTAAATACTTTCTGACAAAAGTTTCTGTAAACATGAAAAAATGCTTTTCTATACATAAAGGTGTCTTTACCTTGAAATGACAAATCTGAAATTAAAATTGTTCTTCAATGGCTGGAGCTGGAATTGGGAGCAGTCTCTACTGATGGCCCAGAATAAGGGAATCAATAAATTTCTCTCTCTGTCTTAGTCTACAGGCTAGAGAGAACATGCTATCTTTAACATAGCCTGAGGTATGTCAAAAGTTTCCCAAGACATATTCTATGTAGATCATGAAGTAGTTAACATGATTGTGAATCTTAATCATGCTTATACTACTTTTATCTTGATAGATAACAGGTAACTTTATTATTATTATTATTTATTTATTTATTCATTTTTATATAGGCAATTTCAACTTTGTTATGGCTAGCTAATAGGTTTGAATATGGATGAGATGGGAAGCATTTGTTTGTCATATCCATTTCTTTTAAACGCAAAGTGTTACATAATTCTTCATGTAACCTGTGTGGTCTTACTGAAGAATGCAAGTACCATAGTGGGTTTTGATTTTTCTCAGCTGGAAAACACTTTGGAAAAGTACTGTCTTGTTTCTCTGTCCTTTACCAAAGAAGTTGTTGATACCCCATTCCTGGAAGTGTTCAAGACCAGGTTGGATGGGGCTTTGAATAACCTGGTCTAGTGGAAAGTGTACCTGCCCATGGCGGGGTGGGAGGTGGGGGGTGTTGAATTAGATGATCTTTAAGATCCTTTCCAACCCGAACCATTCTATGATTCTATGATTTGATAGAAATGACCTCTTTGAATAGTAAAATGTCAGCATTTTTCATTTTAGCAACTGTTTATATATTGCTCAGTGAACTTTCTAGATGTGTTATTGCATTATCACTCTGATTTTGGTTCCGTTAGAAGTAACGTTAAGAAGAATGTTATGCTGACGATAAAAGCCCGGCAAAACTGGACATTCTTATGTTCCTTGAATTCTTCATTTGGTGTTTATCAGTTAGCAATATTCAGAGAACCCTGCGGTATCATAGGCAACAAACAAATCAAGAACAACTGGGGATGGATTTGTTGGTTTGTAAAAAGGACTCAAATGATTCATTCTGTAATCCCAGAAATGTAAATGTAGTGGGTATCTACAAAAACTTATTACCTGTCTACTGTGAGCACAATTGTAATTGTTTATTTTACATAGAAGATGAGGACTTTTTGGACAGTTAACAAATATTGACATTTATAGATCACTATGTAGATAGCAAAGAATTTATTCATGGATTTTTCTCTTCCATTAGGTCATGCACAATCACAGGATTTTGAATCTTCATTATTGTTTCTTAACAGACTTTAGAATAACAGGATCTCTGCTAAGATTCCTTAAATAAAGAATAGATACTCTCCTTATCAGATCAAGAATGTTGTAACACTCTAGAAATGAGTAGTAACAACTTATTCCTATCCTCTTTGTTGAGTCTAGCCCTAAAAAAATGTTTATTTTCTGGTCCATATCTGTTTTTCTCTTTAGGGAATGCAAAGTTAAGCACACAGTTAAGTGTGGAGAACCAGGAGTTCAGAAATGCAAGGAAATATTGAAAACTATTAATGGATGCACTGCAAAGTCAGATACAACCTTTTATTATTTTGAAAGAAACAGCTGGATCTTTGACTCCCTTGCCAGTCTCAGCTGAGCTTTGCTAGAGAACACTGTAACTCGCAGATAGTAAATACCAGTACTGAGTCAATAAAATTTCTTTCCTGCAGTTATAAAACAAACATTCTATAGTTAGGATTAAGCTGTCATGTAAACCCATAGTTTAATGCAGTTAATTCTTATTAGAATCATAGAATCATTTAGGCTGGAAAAGACCCTTAAGATCAAAGCCAACCATCTGCCACAATTACACTGCTAAACAATATCCCTATTCAATCAATAGAATTCAGTTGTTGCAATCATGATACTGTAAGAAAGACTCATTTAATATCTACCATTTTTTCTCTTTTTGCCTTTTACCTTTTCATGAGTAAGGCAATATGTATATTAACAACAATGCACCTGCAGTATACTGAGGATAGTAGCTCTCTTTCAAACAAATACAGACACAACTTGGTAAAGACTAAAAATTCTAGCCTGATTTCCTCTCTTATGCTGCCCTGTACAAATACGTTAGGACAATGTATCAAAAGAGGATTGGTTATCGAGTTGAGGGAGGTGATTGTCCACCTCTGCTCTGCCCTTATGAGGCCTCACTTGGAGTATTGTGTCCAGGTCTGGGGTCCCCAGCACAAGAAGGATGTTGATTTGTTTGAATGGGTCCGGAGGAGGACCACAAAGATGATCAGAGGGCTGGAGAACCTCTCCTGTGAAGAAAGGTTGAGAGAGCTGGGGCTGTTCAGACTGAAGAAGAGAAGGCTGCGGAGAGCAACTTTTTGATCAGTCAGATAATGACAGGACAATATTTAAGCTAAAAGGGGGAAGATTTAGATTAGACGTAAGGAAGAAATTCTTGACTCAGAGGGTGGTGAGGCACTGGAACAGGTTGCTCAGAGAAGTCATGGTGCCCCATCCCTGGAAGTGTTCAAGACCAGGCTGGACAAGGCCCTGAGCAACCTTATCTAGTGGGTGGCATCCCTGCCCCTGGTGGACTTAGATGATATTTAAGGTCCTTTCCAACCCAAACAATTCTATGATTCAATACTTCTATGATTCTATGACATTTATTTGTCATCTTCATATTTAACCAAAGAAAGAACTTTACCTGCCTGTAGTTCGGTAATAAAGCTTGAGCCCTTGAAAATCCAGTCTCTCATGTGAACAAAGCTATAGAGAAAAGAGTACAAGGAAAATAATATCTGTTGAACAGTTTTGGGGAACGGTTCATTTTGGGAAAAAAAAAAAAAAAAAAAAAAAAAAGTTAAAATCCTCCCTCAACTTTGTTAGTTTTTTGTGCTGATATTCAGCACAATCAAGGGTGTTGATCATTCTGCACTCACCTCCCATCAGAAGGAATAGAAATAAGAACTTTTAATCTGTTGTGCACAAGCATGCTATAAGTAACAATACAGAAGTGCTTGCAGAGAAATAAGAAGGTGCCTTAAAGGCCTCTGAGGAGCTGCAAAGGCAGTATTTCCAAGTTCTCTGCACTACTTTTGCCTTCAGCTGTAATTTAATTGCATGGGGGAGGAATGGAAAGTTGGGTGTTCATGTATTAAGGAGAAACTTTTGGGCTCGGTGAATTAGACTGGCTCATTACAGACATACTTTCTAGATATGTTTGAAGTGTGAGGGTCTATGGTGTATGCTTTCAGAACCACATACTCAACTATATAAAACGGTACTTGTGGAAAGCTAAAACAAATGCTTAATCTTATTAAAAAGTGGCATTTGATTTTTACCTCTCAGAGTTTTGGCTGAGAGTAGAGTTGATTAGAATAGAATTGTACTTGGAAAATACAGCTAGTATACACTGTACAGACAAAATTTGTCACTACTGAAAATGTCATTAACTGAAGTAATAAAAAGTTATAAAACTTTGCAGTAAGATACGTTTCAAGTGATTTTCAACAATGTTCCTCTGAGTCCTGCATGAGATAATGACAGAAATTAACATATTCTGAAAAAAAAAAAAGACAGAAACTCCTTGCAACAATACATTATTTAATTAATATTAGACTCCATGAATTTTTCAGCAAATAATTTATCCATTACACTTTAACTCAATTGGTGCTTACAACTGATGTAAATTAAGTTGGATTATAAAGCATGTTTTTCATACGAACAAGTCTCTTTGCTGTGGAGAAATGATATTTTATATAGACAAGAAACTATTACTATGAAGACATTTCTATTTGCACTGCTGGCATCCCTGCATCAGGGAACTCCTATAAATAATAACTTCAACTGTTATATAGTTTACCACCTCTGGGTTATTTTTTTTTTTAACCACAAAACCAACCAAAAAAGTGGTTTCACTTGAAGGTCTGCATGAGATGTGGTGAGTTGTGGAGTGGATCTTAAAAAAAAAATAAAAATAAAAAAAATAAAAAAGCAAAGACAGAAAACAGAAAAACAGAAGGTTCTAAAAGGTATCTTACCATATATGTAAGACATTTTATCAGTGTTAGTGGAAATCACTATTTTACCCACTTCACCTAAAATTGCCCTAGTTTGAAGTTGGCAGAGTTAAACACAGAAAGATTAGATTTTTTTTTTTTTTTTTTTATCGCTGAATACACTTCAGTTTCCCCATTATAGCCATGACAGAATGTTTTAATGATGGGATTATAATAACCCTCTGAACTGAGGGACCTGGAAAAAACATTCTACCTGATTTCTCTCGGGCAAAATGACAAGAAAGAAAAGAGGTAACAGGATGACATACCTTCCGAGTCTCTGGTATATTGTTTGCAAACATTATTTTTACCTTGATAAGAAAAATAATTAAGATAACAGATTCTGTACTGAAGAGATTTTAAACTTTTCTATTTATATTAACTTCTAATGCAGAGAGACTAAGCCTCTCTTACACTTGAGGTTAATTTATATTTGTGGCTTTGGAGGAATAGTTCAATAGTCATCCATAGAGGTGGGAAAATTTTAGATAAGGCATGCAATTATCTTAAAGTCCAATTCCACAACCTGTTCTGAGAGAAGAGATGTTGCTAACACATCTCTATCCTGTGATGTCAGACTGGTGTCTATAATGAATTCTTCTCAAGGTGCATTTGTCATATATTACAGTTATCTTTTACTGATAGATATGTTTAGCAGGTGAGCTGTTACTCCAAGAAGATTAATAATACAGAGGTGGAACAAGGACAGAGAAAGGGCTGATCATGCAGAAATGCTGAGCATTCCAGAAAGGAATATAAATGTAGCAAGACCTTTTTAATCTTCCCCTTAATAGATGTGATATCTGTGTATTTAGTTGCATGTGATTTTTTTTTAAGTAATAAGTAGAATCTTCCACTGGAACTTTGCTATGAGCTTGTGTTATATATATATATTTGGGAGACTACCCAAATTTCCTATTTCTGGGAATACTTTCCTTCCCATGAACAACCTTATTCATACTTTACCAGTCAAAGGTAACCAATGCCACTATATTCACTCCTACTACTTGCACAGTTTTCCAAGAGTACAAGATAATATCCTTCAGTCCAAACCTCTATGGAAGTAAAGACTCCTTTTAGCAGTCCCTACAGTGATCAAGCAACAAACAGTTTAGCTACTTTTCTCCAATGAATATATATCATCACTAGCCATTCACCTGGCATGGTGAAAGCTCTTTAAAAATAAATAAATAAATAAAAATTTGTAAGTAGATAAAAAAAATATAAGTTCATCCTTTGTGATCATCTCTTGATTTTTTGGGGGGAGAGGAGACAAGGCTGGAAGGGTTGCATTGTTCTTAACAGGGCATCTGTTAGCTAAATAATTGTAATGATGTTACATCTGATGAAGGCAGTTGAACTTGACAGCCAAAGATGCATGCATGCTTTATACATACAGAGATAGAAATACTTTGTGTTTTAAAAGCAAACAATACCTTGTATTTATTTATTTTTTTTCCATTGTATTATAAATTAAAATTGAAACATTGGTATCTAGGGAGTTTTTATCTAGTGTATATTTTCCTCGGGTTTTCTAGCCCATTCTATATCCATCCATCTATATCACACTTCAGAAAGACTGGACACTCTCTTTGAAAGGTATTTAGCAAGTGGTTTAGAAAAAAAAAGTATTGCTACCTACATCTCACAAGCAAAATGCAAGGGACTGTGGTCCCCTAGAGACCTAAGAGACTTCTGATAGTGAATAGCATCTGAGAAGATACTATTATCTATCATCTAAGAGCATTCATACACATTATAATAGTACTAGATGTGAAGCAGAAGGAAATAACTAGAACTGATCAATATCCAGGTAAGTATCAATGCAGTCTTCAAACCACAAAAGTGTGGTTTAGGTCAGAAAACTTCAATCTGGCTTTAACTGACAGACTACAACAGTGAGAAGCAACAGGGATGATGCTGTTGTATCATTTTTGTGGGAGACTTGTGTGAGATGCCTAATCTCAGCTGTAATATGAAATCAAACTTTATAGAATGGATAAATATTGAATCTGGATTTGGTTCCAGTCATACAGTGTATTAACAAACCAATGTAAAAAGTCCTTCACTGATTTTTATCGGTTTATGTATAGCTAAAGCACTATAAGCCACATCTGCTTACATAGTAGTCAACAGGTAAATTCTTTGTTTTTACCAATAGCATGATGGAAAACAAAACAATGGGTATGGCAACCAAATGTCAAATTTTAAAAAATACCAATAGGGACTGAAAAATAAAAAAAGGTCAGTTCTCCATCAATAAAACTGACATCAGAAAAGATTATTATTATTATTATTATTAATTGATATATAAGAGGTAATCTTTTCCCTTTTTTACCTCCCACTATTACTGTTCTTTCAGGCTTAATCTAGAATTTTAATTTCAGATGAAGAAAAAGTTGAAGTGTTTGTCAAGCCTTAAGTATATGGTTAGCTTCCTTAGAACTTACATAAATTATTAGAAAAATAATAATGAGATTCTTAAATACACATTGAAGAGATTTTTATTTTTATTTTTTGATCTAGGCCATAGGTCTTTGTTCTTTACAGAAATGAAAGCTTGCAACAAGCAGTATCATATCATACAAGGAAACCTTTTAGGCTTGATTTCCACTGGGTCACCTTATTTCTAAAATGATGTAGGAAAAACTGCAAAGGTGAGGAAAAAAAAAAAAAAAAAAAAAAAAGATAAGAAACAGATGATATAGGGAATACTACGTAGCAGTTTAGAAAATAATGAGCAGGAAAGTCTAGGCTTTTTTTGTGAATGTTAAAGATGAGTTTGATTTCTATTTCTAAATTTATAAAGACAAAACACAATCAGCAAAACTAATTTATAGTGGTCTCAATGACCAAATTAAATGCTTACTCTGTATAACACAAACTCTGAACACACAATCTGGGACTAGCAGACTAGAGTCAGGTCACAGACTCAAGCACTAATGTGCAACTGCTTCCATTGTGTAACTGCTGGTGTTCAGCTTTAGCTTGTCTGTGTGACACACAGATAATTCTTCCATATAGTTCAGGGAACTGTCTTTTTCATGTTCCACAGATGGGATGAAAGAAGACAGGCTATCTGGGGGATGAAGAGAATGATAACATTTACATGAGACCCTGAGGGTCAGAAAAAAAGGACCCTGGACTATTTCGTATACTATGTAAATACAACCATGAGGTAACAACCACACTGCTAGTTACTCATTTTGCAGTTTGTATCTCAGCTTTAGGATAACTTTGGAACTGTTGAAACTATTTCTCTGCAAAGACTAGGAAAAGTTTGGGAAATATGGAAAATACTGCAACCAAAAGGCTGTATAGACATTGCTGTATGCCTTCCTTACCCTATACAATATCCCAGCAGGTTTTGTATTTCAAAACGTTGTGCCTAGTCTTGTCACACCACATTCAGAAAGGCATTGAATAACCTCCATTCCTTGTCATGGAACACTACTGCTCTGGGCTTCCTTACTATTGCACAACCCAAATGTTACCTCAGAGATTTTGAACCTAGCTATCACAAGAATAGTTGTATTAGTGTCATGGGGAACCACTTGGGTCCACATAAGGCTGAGTGTTATGTAGTAGGGATGTGACCGAGCTATTCATGAGGCTAAGAGGACATAAAAACCATGACATTTGGCTTCAAGTTTCACTTTCTGACCTCTTTTTTATTTAGCAGTTAGAACATATCCATAGAAACCAAATATTGCAAAGGCCAGAAGTAAATATGTGTTCAAGAATGAATGAGATAAATTCATGAGTATGAGAAAAGCAATGGTTGAGATATAACTTACATTGTGAAAATCCCTAAAGACATATCTGTTCAAAGAAAAGATCATTTCATGAAAATGTTTCAGACCCACTCAACTGGCAAGTGTCTGAGACTCTGATAAGGACCTCTGGTCTCACCTAGCAATATTAGACATCAGAATTGTTGTATAAAATATAAAAGCTATTTCTGAGCTCTGTATTTTAGAATTTCTCACTTTTTACTTTTTGAATGTGTAGAATTCACTTGAACTATCTGTTGCTGTTGTTGTGTGTGTGTGCTACGTTAGGTCATTCAAAAATTCTCTGATCAAGATTTGCTTTAATTCCTTTGAACATATCTGTTTTCTGCCAAGTAAATATTATAAACATATTCTAATGTCTTTCTTATTGCCAAGAATGTTAGTAAAAAAATACCTTAACTTTGCTTCCACGAAACAAACATTTTCCTTCCAAGATGCACTGGTTAATGATGACTGAAGATACAACTTTCAGTGGTTCAATTTAATTTTTAGTGGTTTTTTTTTTTTTTTTTTTTTTTTTCACGGTATTTCAGAACACAAATTTGCTACTTTACAGAACAAGATGCACTTATTTTGTTTCATACTTTGCATCTCATATTTTAATAATCAAAGATTTATTTCCCTCAAAAAGCTTTTTATTTCCAGAGTTCCTACAACCTGTTGCTGTCATCTTTCATCATGTCCATGGCGGCCTGTGTGGTCTTGTGGGAGAAAAACTATTCTGTTTTAAAAGCTATTCTGTTTTAGCATGTGAAGAATTAATTACTTTCACAGTAACATTTGAATGCTTATGATACCTGAAATCTTAAACAAAACAATACATTAATTTTAAAAAGTACCATAAAAATCTTAAGATTGGGATCTTAATATAAAAATATTGCAGCACTGACAGAAATAAGCAAGCAAGAAAACAAACAAAACCCCCCAAAATGACCTGTTGCACAATTATCAAAAATAAATGTGACCTATAAATTAGATGTCAGCTGAGTTAATAGAACAACTTGCTTAATGGTTTTCAATTATTTTATTGGCCAAATATCAGTATTCATATTTTGTAAGGGAATTTTAGCTCAGCTTTATATTTAATGTGCTAGATCCTCTACTGAAATCAAAGAATCAGAGAATAACAGAATGGTAGACATTGGAAAGGACCTCTGCAGGTAACCTGGTCCAATTCTCCTGCTCAAACAGGTGAGCTTGATCCAGTAGCTCAGGACCATGTCCAAATGGCTTTCGAATATTTGCAAGAAGGGAGACTTCACCACCTCTCTGGGCAGCAAGTACTCAGTCATCCTCACAGTAAGGAAGTCATTCCTGACATTGAGGGGGAACCTCCTGTATTTCACTTTGTGCCCGTTGCCTCTTATATGGTTAGTGGACACAACTGAAAAGAGCCTGGCTCCTTCTTCTTTATAGTCTCTTTTTATATTTTTATATACACTGGAGAAATCCTCTCTGAACCTTCACTTCTCCATACCAAGCAATCTCCTCTCTCAGCTTTTCCTCATATGACAGCTACCCTCGTACTTTAATCATCTTAGAGACTCTCCATTGGCCAGTAGCTCCATCTCTGTCATGCTGGCAAACTCAGAACGGTATATTTCCATATACTTCATTTTTATGTTTGAATTTTACCAGGAGTTCCTTGTTCATTCACACAGTCCCCCTGGCATTTTTTCTTGACTTCCTGCTCATTGGGAGTGGCTGCTCTTGAGCACGGAGGAGGTGATCATTGAATATTAATCAGCTTTCTTGGGCCCCTCTTCTCTCTGAGGTCAATGGTCCATGATTATTTCATGGCTATTGTCATGTTCATTTCATCAAATGTTTATTTCAATGTTTATTTAATCCATGTTTATTTAATCTATCAGATGATCCATATTTATTTCATGAATGTGATCCTCTAAACTATCTTCCAAAAATTTTATATTTACTTTCTTTTTTATTATTATTATTAATAATTTTTATTTGTTTATCTGGTTAATAAGTAATTTAAGTGTTAAAACTTATATTTTATTTAAAACTGCTCCTCTTTTTTTATTCTTATTTTTATTTGCACTGTATACATTTTAGAGAGGAATACAGTGATTCATACAGAAGGAATAGGTAGTTTAATCTCACATGAAATTCAACACAAAGACCTTATATTTACACCACTGTGCATGAGATCAGAATTTGGCTTTTGGTATTTGTCATAAAGAGCAACTCAAATGGCAATCTTACACCAACCTAATGTAAAGATAAAAAACATTCATTCCAGTCCATGATTTCAATATTGAAGCAGTGCATGAGGAAAGGTCATCACAATTAAAGGCATAATGTAAAAATGAAACTGTGAGCAAGTGTTTGTGCTTCATCTCTATCTCAAGATTTATTTGATTGACTCTTAACTGGAGACCTAGGGTTTCATTTCACAGCTTGGGTAGACAGGCTATTAGACCTCATATGAACAGGGAGAGAGCAGCAGTATTTTGTATGTATATAATAGGGAATTAAAATACTTTGTGACCTGTGTTTATAACTTAAGGAAAAATGTTTAAAATACAGAAATTATTTGAGTATAAGAGCTGAGTACTAGTGTATGATGGTGAAATGGATAAAAATATATCTTATTTGGTTTAACACAGGTTTACAACATCACATGTGGGCATTATCTGAATGTATGTTCGGATAGGGAACACTGGCATTTGAGAAAACTCGTGGTCTTTTCTTGCTGTCCCTTATATTTTGGATATAAAAAAGCTGCATAATATAAATGCTTATTATGGCCTTAAGCTTCCTTGGATAATTCTGAACGTGGAATTTAAATTATTGCTTAGATATGCTTTGTAATTAATATAAAGCGAGATGACAGGTTATCTAAGCCAAAACTGTGAGACTGGGCACCTTCAAATGTATCTGGCTTTAACCTATCATCCAAAGGCCAGTAGGGTAGACTTTATTTCTAGGCAAACTGGCACATGTTACAGATCTTCAAGGCCTTCCTGGATTGCTTGCATTTCTATCCACATTGGTGAAAAAATAATCCCTTGTTACAGAATAAAGATTACCTTTGAGCAGCTTTAGTATGCTACCACAAACAGTAGCATGGTAACCATGTTGATCTCACTGCACAATAAGAACTTTGTGGATAAATTAATAGTAACTTAGCATGTTATATCATCCTAAAAGTCTTTCTTTCTATCTGGAAAAAAAAAAAAGCTAGCAGCTCCAGACTACATCTGTTGCAATGTAATGATGCCTTCCCACATCAGGCGGCCTGGGGAAAACAGCATATTGTGCTTATTTCTTTCATGTATAAGTAAATTCTTTCAGCTCTGGGTTTCTAATTATTCATAGAATCACAGAGTCACAGAATGGTTGAAGTTGGAAGGAACCTCTGGGTCCATCTGGTCCAAATCCCGTGCTCCAGCAGGGCCACCCAGAGCATGTTGCCCAGGACCTTTCCCAGACGACTTTGGAAGATCTCCAAAGAGAGACTCTACCACCTCTCTGGGCAACCTGTTCTAGTCCTAGTCATTCTTACCGTAAAAGTATTTCCTGATGTTCAGATGGAACCTCTTCTGTTCCAGTTTGTGCCAATTGCCTCTTGTCCTGTCATTGGGCACCACTGAAAAGAGTCTGGCTCTGTCTTTTTTGCACCCTCATTTCAGGTACTGATATACATTAAGATCCCCACTGCGTCTTCTCTTTTAATGTCCTACACTCAGTTTCTGATACT
Source organism: Stictonetta naevosa (assembly GCA_011074415.1). Classification (NCBI taxonomy): domain Eukaryota; kingdom Metazoa; phylum Chordata; class Aves; order Anseriformes; family Anatidae; genus Stictonetta; species Stictonetta naevosa. Next base: position 12,909,239 of record CM021698.1, on the reverse strand, counting down.
TTTTCTCATAGCATATACCAAGGCCGATAAAATATTGGCTACCAGAGATGTAATGAGAAAACTTCTCAGCCTTGCATTTGCTGAACTGCAGTTGGTAATTCTCAATGGAATATTAAACTAGAGAGTTATTATTTCAATATATCATCTCTATTCTTCAGATGAGACACACACATGCAATAAATAAATAAATAAGACATGACAATGTGGCAACTGAACTGTAGGTGGATAAACATAGTGTGCAGCTGAAATCTAAATCCATCAATCAAATGAAATTAAAACCATAGTCAGCATCTTATGTCATAATCTCTGTGAAGAGATAATCAAACCATTTGCTTGAGGTGGAAAGAAGGCAAGTGTGCTTAAACAATCTTGTGTTATTGATCCAGTGCAATTCTGAGAACAGCCCCTGTAGTGTAATCTGTACAGCTTGATAGATTGCATTAGTAGATACACTTAGCCTGGTGAGATCACCTTCAACATTGGTGAAGTAATATAAATAAAAAATAAAATGACAGCATGTCTTAAAGGAAGAAAATAATGCATCAGAAAATATAAAAATGGTACTTGAATGTTTTCTATCAGCAGAGTATCTGAATACGCCTCCCTTTTGAATATAGCAATCTCACACATCTGAATAAAAGTTTTATCCCTGCTTTACAGATGTAGGAATCAAGGCACACAGATACTAGTCCACACCATGTAGCTTCACAGGATTCCTGCATTGAAAAACTGAACTGACTTGTTCAAAGGCCAGAGTACCATTTTTTCAGTAACATTTTACTAACAGGTACAAGGAAGTTATAAGAGACTATGGGGATTACTAGTTATTTGAAGATAACATTAAAAAGCAAAAATCTTAACTACTTCAATTCAGATTAAGTCAAAATATCAGTTAAGAAATTCAGCAACTAAAAATGTGTGCAGACACTTTCACATCTCTATGTTAAAATATGAGTTGCAGAGAGGCTTGGGAAGAATGATGCCACACACAGTTCCGCTGAGTTACCCTGCTATGAATTGTGTAATTTGGCAGAACCTGAATAACTTTTGTAAGGCTCTGCTGCTTTATATAAGATGAAGAGCTGGCTTTTCAACATCACTGACTTTATATTTTATTTATTCAGTAACTTAATTTATAGCACAAAGTTCATGGCATCACTGGACTTTCAAAGCTTTAACTCTTTAATAAAATCTACTCACTTTCATATACTGTGAATTGGCAGCATGGAGAACAGCATTAAAATATCTTATTGCAGTTATTTTACACAGGCATTTATTGTGTATGACATTATCAAAAAGGGATAAATGGTCAAAAAAAAAATTGCTCATTTCTGACTGTAAGGGAAAGCATATCTGAAGTCAGCTCTTTCTTTCAACTTTTATAAATAACTGGACTTCAGTTTTCCTCTAAACCTGACTTCTCATGCTTTCCATTTTACTCCTTCTTATTTTAGAGGCAGCAGGGACTGAAGTTCAGTTGACCTCCATTTTATATCAGACCAGAGCTGTGCTTGTTTAAGTTATCTAGTATATAAGCAAAAAAGCCTTATGCATAATATCAGCTTTGCTATAAAAGGTCAAAACCATGGAATTCAGTAGTGTTTAAATTGCAACAGAAAAGAATTAGTCAAGATTGAAATAGATGAAACTTAAAGGGAAGTGAGACACTAAATAGTTTTTAAATGGCCCAGTAACCTTCATGCAATTCTTGAAAAAAATGCCATATTCCTCAAACCTGATATGCTTCCACCTTCCTATTTTTACTTTCTAATGGTCTTCCTCAAAGCCTTTCCTGCATTTATCTAGCCACATTCTTTGCTCTAAATTTTTGCACATTAAACGATTTCCTCTGTAAAGATATATTTGCCCTCTACGTGAAGCAGAGTAATTTAAAAGAGTCCTAGATTATCATGGAAAAAGCTAAGCTTTTCACTTGTCTTTTGTCATCAGGCGGTTGAAAATACAAATAAGGTGCATTGAGAGATCAATGTAAGCCTTGAAAATGCATCAACAGGATCAGGCAGAATAAGAGACGGCATGAAACCTTCAGGTCTGGGAAGTTTCACATTAACACTGAAGTCACAGAGTGCTTTTATGAACATACAAAAAGATTTTGTAGATTTTTCTTATTAGACAATAACTGTCAACACACAGTGATCAATTCATTTTATGTGAACCTTCACTGATATCATAAAAAGAATTCAGATCTTCCATGAAACGGCCTATCAAACATATTAGGCAGGGTTATTACTGAATTTTTGTTTCTTTTCAATTACTAATACAATTATTTCAGTTTTTTGTGGACTTTTTGTCAATATAACTATTTGTCTGGAAGCCATACTAAAAATAAGTATTCCTCTGTAACTAAATCTAACCATGTTATCAGATTTTAAGGAGAAATTTCTGCCAACTTCAGCAGTGAGATCTACTAAAAATTATTCATATGACACACCAATATTAAGTAATACTAATGAATAACTAAAACTGTCAACACAGCTTTCTTGGGGGAAGAAAAAAGGTAAATTTATTTTTCAGGATTTCTATGACTAGTTATGAAACACCTGCAAGAGTGGGTAGACTATTTCACTGATTCCATTTAAAAATTTTCACTCTCTGTAGTATGTTTTAGGTGGCCCTTGGTAGGCTATAGCTTCTTTAACTAGAATAATCTTGTATAATGTGCTAACCTTGTCAAGATAATGAATTGTATAAAAATAGCCTTACCTTGAGTTGCTGAATGCAAAGTTATATAAGTTGTTAAATATGGAATAATTATTCTGCCATAAGATCATCAGTGGCCACATGTGCTTCACATAAGTGAATGGCGAGATATAAATCCAGTGTTAAGAAAAAGTCTCTAATGAGCTCTTAAAATTTTAATACCTGAACTGAGAATGTGCTTTGCATTGCTGTTAAAAAGCTGTTAAACCTGGTATCAAAGTCTTTAATAAATAAATAAATAAATAACAGAAAAATAAGAATGTGTGAAATGGTTGGATAATTCCCTGACAAGCTTCAATACATAGTAATGAGGGGAGAGAAAGAAGTCCCACTGCCCCTAAACTTGTACTATTACTACAGCCCATAGTGAATAGCAGCTTGGCAATGTAACCTCATGAGGAGTTTGCCTTTGGGAAATTTTCATTTAATAGAGAGGAAGGGAGAAGATAAGTATGAAAAATCAGAAGAAGCAAGAAGGATGTGATGATTCAACAAAACTGATCTCACAACTTTGCCTGTTTACTGTAGGACTCTGTTCTTTATTTAATCACAATCTGCACAGCAAGCTAGCATATGGGCTGGGGGCGAGGGGGCCATGATTTGGCATCTACTAACTAATTTGATATATAGCACATTTTCCCTATCTTCTCAATACATACGATGCTGAAAATTATGTGAAAATTAATGAGGAACAAACTGACCCTTTATTATTATTTTCTTTTTCTTGCAAAGCATGCAGTTCACTGCACCTGGTTTGGAGGAAGGAGAGTGGAAAAACAATTACAAAATTCTTAAGGGCACATTTTTCAACGTGGTAATCAGAAAGGAATAAATTGGTTATATTTAGTTCTAGAATGCACCAATGTTATGGGAAAACAAGGGAGAGGAAAGACTTGTAAAGATGGGATAATCTTCTAAGCATTTTTCTGATTCATCTTGACCACTGTCAGTGCACTGAATAAGAGCAGCTTCAGGCTGTGAAAAATGCCTGAGCTTTTTTTTTCAATCTGCAGAAAGTCGAGATCAACTTCAAAAATAATGGAAAGGTTGGAATGGAATTAGAGTTAGAATATTGTAAAGAATAGATTTAGAAAAATGCTAAAAATGCAAACATTTTGATAAAAAAAAATGCAAGTAAAAATGCTTATTTTAAAAATTCTCATTTTCTGACAAAACCAAAAAGTAATTTGTACTTTTTTTTTTCCTTTAAAAAAAAAAATAATAATAATAATAAAAAAAACATTCTTAAACAGTCTAAGTCTAGTCATTTCCAGGAATACTAAGTCATGACACTAAAAATGCAATTTAAACAGGTGAAATTTGTGTATTGGACTTGGAATTAAATATGATACTCAAAATTCACACAGAAAATATAATAGGCTCTAGGAACTTAGAACTAAGAAAAGGAACAGGAATCTTTATACACACACACACACACACATATATATAGTCCTTTTACATAGAAATGGAATAATTGAATCTAGGTTGGAAAAGACCTTCAGGATCATCAAGTTCATCCATAAACCTAACCTTCTGTTTCCCATCACTAAACCCTGTCCTTCAGTGCCACATCCACACTTCAGTTAAATACCTTCAGAGATGGGAACTCCTCCACTTTCCTGGGCAACCTGTTCCAGTGCATGACCAACCTCTCCATGAAGAATTTATTCTAATCTAATCCAAGAAACTGTTGTATTGGGTTTATGTGACAAGGGATTGGTAACAAGGGGCTACAAGTGTGGCCTCTGTGAGCACAGCCTAGCAGCTTTGCTATGTCAGATCAGAGACAGCTCCAGCTGGCTCCAAAAGGGGCCTGTGGCTGATGGCCAGAGCCAAGCCAGTTAGCGACACTGATTGGGCCTCTGGGAAAGCAGAATGAAGAAAAGGAAAAAAACAAAAACAAAAACAAAAAAAAACTGCTGCACAACAGCAGCTGGGAGAGCAAGGAGTTAGAACCAGACTTGCAGGTGCCAAGGTCATTACAGGAGGGCAGGAGGTGCTCCAGGCACGCAGCAGCAGTTCCCCAGCGGCCTGTGGAGAGGCCCCTGGTGGAGCAGGCTGTCGCCCTGCAGCCCATGGGTCCCACATGGAGCAGATCTCCACGCTGCAGCCCGTGGAGCAGCCCCTGGTGGAGCAGGTGGATGTGGCCTGGAGGAGGCTGCGGCCCATGGAGAGCCCCCGCAGGAGCAGGCCCTGGGCCGGAGCTACAGCCCGTGGAGAGGAGCCCATGCAGGAGCAGGGGGTGTGGGGGGAGCTGCCGCTCACCCATGGGGGACCTGTGCTGGAGCAGTTTGCTCCTGGGGGATGGACCCCGTGATACGAAGCCATGTGAGAGCAGTTCTTGAAGAGCAGCTTCCTGTGGGAAGCCCACGCAGGAGCAGTTCAGGAAGGATGACATCCTGTGGGAGGGACCCCACATGGAGCAGGGGCAGAGAGGGACCATGAAGGAGCAGCAAAGACGAAGCCCCCATTCGCCATTCCTCTGCACTGCTCTGAGGGAGGAGGTAGAAAAGTGTGGATGGTGGGGAAGTTGGTTTTAGTTTGCTTTTAGTTTCTCATGGTACTATTCTGTTAGTAATAGGCAATAAATCATAGTAATCTCCCTTCATTGAGTCTGTTTTGCCCATTACAATAGTTGTTGAGTGCTCTCCCTGTCCTTATCTCAGCCTTTGAGCCCTTTCCATAATATTTTCTCTCTTCTTCATTTGAGGAAACGGAGTGAGAATTCAGTTTTGATGGAATTTATCTGTCCATTGGTATGAAACCACCACAGCTGTACACCTGTCCAAGCCATAAGCAGCCAGTTTATTCAGAATACAGTGGGAAATGGTGTCAAATGTTTTACTGCAATCCAAGTAAACAATATCCACAGCCTTTCTCTCATCTACCTAGCAGGCCATCTTGTGATAGAAAAACATCAGGTTAGTCAGGCAGGACCTGCCTTTCATAAACAGTCCTGGATGCATCTGATGACTCAATTGTCCTTCATATGCCATATGATGCCACTCAAGATGATCAGCAGCACAACCTTCTCTGGTACCAAGATCAGACTGACAGTACTGTAATTACCCCTTACATGCTTATATAATGTTATATACATCTTTTGGCTGAAATAAATAAGAGAATACACAGGGCTTTTTTTAGTAAGTATGATTGTGGTCAGTGATAAGTTTGATGTAAAATAAGCTTGGGTCTACATAGTATAGATTAATGTCTGATTATTGTACTGGTGTGTATGAATTAAAGTTAAATAAAAAATAGTTTTTTTGTTTAAAATGTGTATTATACTCAAAGTTTCAGAAGTTTTTAATTCCCTAGTTTTCTTTGAAATTTTGCTTATGGTGTCACCTATACAAAAAATATAACAGATAGACATCTTGGAAATTATTGACATGGAAGGTATGGATTGATATTGCTGTTCCAAATCAGACTCCAAATTATCATGATTTTCTACACTTATTTTCAGTCCAGCTATCCATTTGTAGTGTGATGGATTTCTTTGATTAGAAAATCCATTTTAGTCTTGGGATAGTTTCCCGAAAAGGCTTTGATTGCTTGGTTTCTGCCTTTTCCTGCCTTTATATATATATATATATATATATATATAAATTATATTATATATAATTTATATATATATATAATTCATATAGTTGTTATTTCAAAACCAATAGTGGTGTGTTTATTTTATTTTATTTGAAGAGGAGAGCCCATCAGTCCACTGTTGAAGGTACTTCAATCCCTGACATGAGTAAAGACTGGGAAAAGAGCTCATTGAGAACAGCTCTGCAGGGAAGGACTTGGGGATTCTTCTGGCGGATGAAATGGTATGAGCCAGCAGTGTGTGCTTGTAGCCCAGAAAGCCAACAGTGTCCCGGGCTGCATCAACAGAAGAGTGGCCAGAAGAGCGAAGGAGGTGGTTGTCCCCCTCTGCTTTGACCTTTTGAGGGTCCACTGGGAGTCCCGTGTCCAGGTGTGGGGCCCCCAGCACAAGAAGGCTATGGAGCTGTTAGAGCGGGTCCAGAGGAGGGCCACAAAGATGATAAAGGGGCTGGAGCACTTCTATGAAGAAAACTGAGGGAGCTGGAGCTGTTCAGCCTGAAAAAGAGAAGGCTCTGAGGGGACCTTATTGCAGTTTTCAATACTTAAAGGGGGCTTATAAAAAGGATGGAGAGCAACTTTTTGCTCAGTCAGATGATGACAAGAAGAGGGGAAAAAGAGGGTAGATTTAGATTAGAGGTTAGGAGGAAATTATTCACTCAGAGGGTGGTGAGACACTGGCACAGGTTGCCCAGAGAAGTTGTGGATGCCCCATCCCTGGAGGTGTTGAAGTCCAGATTGGACAAGACTCTGGGCAACTTGATCTAGTGGATGGCATCCCTGCCCATGGCAAGGGTATTGGAACTAGAGGGTCCTTAAAGTCCCTTCCAACCCCAGCCATTCTATGATTCTGTGATACTTGCTGCTCACTGAAATCAGCTGCCCCCGGTAAATCAGGACAAGGCTATTTCCTTCCACCTTCTCCCCACTCTATCTAGGCATGTAAAAAGACACAATGGGCCTTTGTAGATCCTGCTGACTATGCCTGAAATAAACTTACAGGAATCAGGTGCATTGTGTGCTTGCAGAAGAACTGACCCCCATTGGATGATCTGCAGACTAGCCTAGCTATTATGAAAGACATCTCTTCCTCTGCACTGTTGGGCAGGCTTTTCAGGGGAGATTATCCAAATCACATGAACTGCTAAATGTTGGAATCCTATCAGTCACTAGACAAATAACAACAAAAAAAGTTACATACATATATATATATATGTTAAAGCATCAGGTCAAATAGAAAAGGTGGGGAGACTTGAAGTACAGCTGTCAGTCACAAGCCTTAAAGACTCCAGTCTCATCTTCCATCTGACTACTTCTAAGATGTTTCTGTATTGTATGATTCCACTCAGACTCATGGCAGCAAATCTAGTTGAACAAAAGACTTTAAGAAAACCAGAGACTGCAAAAACTACTTTCAATAACTGAGAATGAACACAAAAATATGCCTGGCAACATTCCAGAAATGCTTGTGCTTAAGTAGACCTGGAGGAAAGCCAGAAAAAAAACATGGTGGCTTTGCTCTGAGTGCAAATATTATCATAAAAAGTATCATAAAAGATATAGCCATATTCAAGGAACAAAAGACATCCTCTGATTGCACAAATATTATGATTCCGTCGAGTTTCCTTAGCAAAAGCTAGAAAGCACGAACCATTGATTCAAGTATGTTTTTTTGTTGTTGTTTGTTTGTTTGTTTGTTTAATGTGCGTGTATGTGTTTGTTTGTTTGTTCATTTGTTTGTTTTAAATCTTTCTCACTGTTTTTTTTTTCCCAGATTATTTCTTATCATGGCTCTAACCTGCAAAGTTTATACCTCCTCCAACTTCGGCAAGTGAAGATAGGTCACTGAGTATGTGCTGAGCATTTCAGCTGATCACCCTTGTTCAGCAACTCTCATTTTTTGCTCAACACTTTAAAATGAGATGAAATGTTCATAGGCCGTGTGCTCAGCATCTTTCAGGACAGCGTGTCAACACTGAATCTTGATACCAACAAGTCTTTGAACAAAAAATACTTTTTTCTATCTGCTTTTTTAATATGCGTGACTACATTTATTAATTTATAATAGTAATTTATTTCTTTATCCCAGTTCAAGGTTTCATTACTTATGTATTCAGTAGAAACTAAACCCAAACTGCTGAGGGCAGAATTCCTACTAATTGTGTCAGTCTCAAATTGATTCATATACCATTTATGTTACACAGTCAAGTAGCCCTATTTCCTAGCAATGCAATCAGAAAACTATTGACCAGCAAAAATTCAGGTTTTATTTTATATTACTAAAATGGACAATCCCTTCAGTAAAGGGTAGTTTTCATAAATTTTGGGTGATTCACAGAAATGAAACTCCTGCTTTTCATTATTTTATTCTGTGTAAGCTTCTATATTCTCCCTTCCTCTATAGACAGGCATTTCTCACAGGTGACCCATAGCCTGGGCACATAGGAAGCAGCCAACCACCCTGTGGAGATCATCATAAAATTTATTTATTTTTTCATTTTTGAGATAGTAGAGAAGCTTGTTACTGACACACAAATTTGTATAGTCAAAGGCAGGGGAGGTGAAGCCCATAATGACTCTATTTCCCATTCATTAAACAAACAAACAAAAATCTTTCTCCATACTTTTTATTTTGTCTTTAGTTGTAATCAAACAAGTAAGGTACAGTCCCTAAATTTGAAACTATGTGGTGCTCAATATAATTAGACACAACTTTAGTTTCTGTATCTCATACTGCTATTCATAATAATTACAAAAATATATATATGGAAAAAAATCTAAACAAAATTATAAAATATGAAAAAGAGAATCTGAGGCTCAAGATAGTGATTTTTAAGTATTAAAGATCTCTGTAGATTACAATGTACTATCCTTGGTGCAGAAATCTTTGTGACAGATTTTATCAGGAGATGCTGCAGGTTTTTACTTCTTTTTGCATTGCAAGTTAATTCAGTAGTGATCTAGTAGTTACTTAGGAAACATATTTAGGAAGGAAGTATTGATAATACTGTAAGGACTAATATAGGTTAAGTTTTATTTATTTATTTATTTATTTTAGATTTTTAGAGGTTGAAAAGAATTTTGTATTGCTAAATGTAAAGTAATTTACAAAAATACTTCTAGTGTTTATTATTAGCTTATTATTGGTATAATAAAACTGACAAGCCATGAAAATTGTAATAACAAAATAAGTTTTAAAAACATTTAAAATAAACTATACAACAGTTGCACTGTTGTAAACAGCAGTTATTGAGCTGCACCCTGTCAACACTATTGATGACACTGAGTCATTCTTTCCATACACATTTATCATATCACAAATTTCTTTACAACTTTGGCTGATCTATTAATAAAAATAAGGATTTCCTAATGTAAACACACTCAGGTGATAATATGTCCTGGATTCAAAGCCTCCACCTGTGTCACTACATTCTGATTATTTCAGCTTATCTGTTTATGAGCTATACCATCATAAAAATTACATGTTCTCCTGAGTGATGCAGCTTAATACAGAAATCTTTCCCACCTTACATGATTCAGATAAACTAAAATTCTTATGCTGTTGGAGGTTGCTCTAATAATTAATAAGTTGTTGAACGTGAAATTTTCAGGAGAGAAATACATTATATATTTTAGATATTAAAGGTAAGAGTGCATATATTATCTTTGTGTGTGCCTGCCTTAGTCTTTTTCCTTCCTTCCTTCCTTCCTTCCTTCCTTCCTTCCTTCCTTCCTTCCTTCCTTCCTTCCTTCCTTCCTTCCTTCCTTCCTTCCTTCCTTCCTTCCTC
>CM021698.1:12869459-12899033 GCA_011074415.1 Stictonetta naevosa | reverse complement strand
TCCTTCCTTCCTTCCTTCCTTCCTTCCTTCATTTCTTCCTTCCTTTCAGCAAATATTTATTCAAAGTTTTACAATGAAAGAAATAACAGATCTCAACATCAGGGAAAGTGAAGCATGATATTCTATTAATTCATAGTAAGAATTTCACTTCATAACAATGACTGAGTTCACAAAACAAAACCATTTTCACTATAAAACTTCTTCACTTTAGCTGGCTATCTACTTTCATGAACTTACTATCTGCAGCGAGGATGGTTAATGTGTCTGTAATGTGTCCATTAAGAAACCAGGCTAAATAACACACAATTTAAATTGCTATAGTTTAATTCAATAAATTCCTAAAATAGCTTCCTAAAAATGTTGGTGAAACAAAGCAGAAAGGCCAAAAAAGTGTATTGACACGTTTAAAAAAATGTACACAGCTTTTAGTGACTTTATCACTTGCCAATAATATGACCATAAAATGTATGTAATAAGAGTATATAATCCAATCCTCATCATCACTATTTGGAATTTAAAATATTTCAATAACGAACTGTTGTACGTTGTTGGAAGCTCACCCCCAAATAGTGCAAATGTTTGTTCATACTTGCTGCTTCCTTCTTTAACATTTAGAAATGTGGGAGATTTCACATAGTTCTAGTGGATGTTGTTACTCTTTTCCTTCATTTTCTCCAGTGTCAGTTTTTCAGATGTTTAACTAATCTGTTTTGAATAAAAGTTTCTATATGGTATTATTTCATTGTCTGAAGGTTTTCTTAATATATTTATAGTGTTTTTAGATCCTTGTGTTGAAAGGTCTGGGCTTAATGAAACCTATAAATTTAGGCAGTGAAAATTTATTTTTGTCTGTAGATCTCAGGTGAGAAGTAAAAGAATCTTGTATTATGCAAAGAAAATCATTTCAGTGTTTATGTAAGCTATGACTTTCAAGCACTATGCGTGAGCTTTAAAAGCCACTTTTTTTTTCGTATAAAAGAAACTCACATAGTTTTAATGATACAAAGAATACGATTAATGAAATATTTTATATACTTTTGTTAAGAACTTGAAATGAAGGATGCCTAATTTATTTGTATATATAAGATTTTGTTTTAATTTAACATAAATCACCTGGACTTAGTTCTGTTATAATTTTGATTATGCTCCCTGAGTGTTTTTACCCCTATATGTCTACAGTACAGGTCTGTGTATCACCTTTCTCTTTAACCTCTGATGAATAAATTTCATTTGCAAAAATAACCGCTACATTTCATCTGTAGTAAACTGTTACAGCTATTTCACCCTTCATGCCTCCAATTCCCATAAAAGCACCAAAAAAAATTACATTCAAAGAAGCTAAGAGCAAAATTATTTTGAGTACAACATCAAGAGGTGGAAATTTAGCATCTAAAGGCCAAGAAATAAATTACTGTTCTTCTTAGTACAACATTACCAGGGTCTTGTTCTGTATACAGTTCTTCTCAGGTATAAACTTTGACACTTTACCATTTATCATCTAAAGTCACCACCATGCATACGCAGGACAATGAATACACCTAAGTAACTTTTGGATTTTTCTGATTTATATATATATATATATATTCCCCACTTTAAACGGTGCAATCTTTTTGCAATTAAAATTGTATACATATGCTGTGCACACACATCACTCACACTAGAAAAAAAATTGCTGAGTTTTGACACTTTTATTTTTATTATTATTATTAGAGCTAAAAAATGAAATCAGGTTATTGGATAAGAGTCTGCTTTTCTTTTGCTCCAGCTCTCCAGGGGCAGCAGAGCTGGGCAAGGTACCCTGTGTTCCAGCTGCTCCTCTTTGTTCTCCCTAGTACACTCTTCCACAAAGATGGATGCACAAAGTCAGAGATACCATTTGTGTTTTTTACTGAGATCTTTCAAGTTGCAAATTTCCCTGGCCAGGTAACCCTGGCACATCTTTTTCTCTCCGTGCTCTCAAGCCAAGAGTCTCTCCCCATAACCAAAGCAAATGTGACAGCAGCAGCGTAGTGTCAAGTAGCATTAAGAAAATTGTGTTTTGGGGGGACTTAATTCTATCCATCGGATAATCTTGGAAGTATTTCAGTTTTTCAGTCTGAAATCTATTTTAACAGAAAGACAGCATGTTATTTCCACTTTTCCATTCATCTTCCTTTCCCATCACCCTCTTCTCCCTTCCCCTACCACTCCTGATGCAGAGAAATGGATTTGAAACTAAAGGTCAAAAGGGTAAGTGCTGGACATATCTGAATTTAATTTAGCTGTTGTTGCCTTTCCCTTGCAGAGGAGAGTAATGCTTTGGTATATTAAATTAAGTTGTTGTTTTGCTTTTTTCTTTACAATGGTTTATCTTTTCAAAGAAAAATCAAATGACATGATGTTTTAGCACATGTAAACACATTTTAAAATGAGAATTAAAATCTTCCTTTTCTGATGATCTACGTGTATTACATAAAAATTTAATTTCAAATTACATACAAATAACATTTCCCCTCTGCTTTTTGTTACTTGTAGAATCAATTATTCAGAAGAATAATGTTAATTACAATGAGAAATATCACACTTGAAGTTTTAGGTCATTAATGTAGATTTCCATAAATGTAATAATGAATTGAATTGGTTTTGCTCCAGAGTTAGTCTTTTGTATAAAACTCCAATCTTTTTTTTTTTTTTTTTTTTTTTTTCTACTAATGATATATTTAGCAATGTAAGAAAGACTACAGACTAGAACATTACATCATGTGAGATAAGGAAGTAATTTGCTCAGGTGTGTGAGTAGAAAATAACAAATGAATTGACTGCAGCATTTCTTTGATTCAGCTCTACAAAAGATATTGTTACTAAAAAGAATGCTTTCTTCTATTTGAAGCAAGTGTATAATGGCAAAAAAAATCAACAATTACTGCTGCCGAAAATCACATTACATCAAATACACCACCCCTTCAAATGTCTTCAGAAAAGAGACTTTTTATGGACATTCACAGATCTGGGAAGAAGATAGTCCCTGATCTCATCTGGATCTTACACTGGACCTTTGAAAACCTTACTTCAGAGTCACATTAACTGATATGAAATTCATAAACTTTATGTGGCCTACTGCCTCCTGGAAGACCTTTGGGTATAAGTACTTTTCTTGATACCTTGTAGGACATTAGGAAGCTTATTTGGTTAGTCTAATTAAAACAAACAAATAAACAAACAAAAACAAACAAACAAAAAAACCTATTCCATAAGATCTCTGGATCTCTGCCTCTTAAATTGTCCCTTCCAGTGCAGTGAGTGCAGTGGTGGAAAAGAGATATATAGAGAGATACAGTATAAATTTGTGCTTGCTATCTATTTTTCTCTGTCTGTCTACCTACACCCTGGTACATAGGATAGTTTTTACAGGAGCTTCTTTGTAGAGGCTGTAATGCTTTCATTTTATGGAGTATTCATCCAACATTCAAGCTTGGGCTAATGCACACAATATTGACAAAATGGAAAAGTAGCAAAGCTGTAGAAAAATGCTGACTGAAAACAACGGAGAAGAAATTAGGAATTCCTGGATGAAGTAGCAATAAATTTTATTTCCCTCAGTTCCTAGGCAAATGTATAAGGAAAGTTTTTCTTTGGTTTGGTTCCTTTTTTTTTTTTTTTTTTTTTTTTTCCCTTTTTAGGGATGGGAAGAAAAAGCTCACCAATGTTTTTTTTTTGCCTCTTTACTTCCTACCATAATAACTATTGCAAAATTTAAATGCTCTGCTACCGAAAATATATCTAGTTACTACAAAAACATCACAAATGTCACAGAAATTCTCTATCACCCCTTCTATAAATAATCTAATTGTATTGTCTTTTTTTGAAAAAATAATTTTTTTTTAAAAAAAAACAAACAGTTTTGCTGAAACCACCTCACCTCTTGGCAGCTTTACTTCCTTAAGCAAAATTTCTCTTTTGTCTTCCTCATGTAGCTGATAGCAGTTTTTAAGCAGTTTTTGTCTGTTTGTCTGTTTGCTTGTTTTATTATTCCCTGGCTAATTAAAACACTACTGAGACTTGTTTTTTTTTTTTTTTTTTTCCTTTAAACTGACCCGGTTTTCACTTACTATATGCTTCCTCCTGGTGTTTGAAGTAAATTAAATTTTCTTTAATAAAATTTAGAAGGATTTAAGAATGTCAGTATGTTTAACTTAAAATATTAATCTAGCACTGTTTCCTGTCTTTGACACAGCAAAGTCCTATACCAGACTTTCAGGGAACAGGGCAAGCACAATGCAATATTTCTTCATAGTATTACCCTGGAATATAATGAACTTGGATTTCAGAAGTCTACATCTTTGGAAATCTTCAAAACCCATCTGTACAAAACCTTAAACAATCTCCTCTGAATTCTCTATTGGCCCAATGTTGAGCACTCCTGGAGTCCCTTGTCACCCCAATGACTCTCAGATGCTGTGATTTCCCAAGCTGGAAAAAATGGTAAACCACGTTTCTATATTCAGAAACAAACAAAACAACAAAACAACAATAACAACAGCATCTTTCTACGGAACTCCGGAGCTTGCTTCGCTATTCCTACTCCACCAAACTCATGAAAAAAGATAGTTTCACAGTGTCCTATGCTTTCAATGGCACTCAAAATGTACTGTGTATAATAATTAATCAGCATGGTCTAGTGATTTATAAGGACCAATGATAACCTTCTTCATTCTTCTATTATTTCTGTTACTAGGAGAGACTTTCAGAATGTCTATCCTTTCCTTGATCCAGACTCAGGAAAATCATTCAAGTGAATACCTTTTTTTTAAAAAAAAATAAAAAAATAATAATAAAAAAATCCATTGATTCAGTTGCTTTAATAGTGTGTTTCTTGAATGAATTCCATTTGACTGCTCATTAATTTGAGATTTTCTTGTCTAGCATTTCCTTAAGCTAACTTGACAATAAAAAAAAAAAAAAAAAAAAAAAAGTTTTGATATACATTGTACAAAATATCTCTGTGCATAGAAGGGTTTGGTCACTATTAAAGCTCTTATGTTAACTAAAGCTGCTGCAATAGAATCATAGAATCATTAAGGTTGGAAAACACCTCCATGATCATCTGGTCCAACCACACCACTACCACCAATGTTACCCACTAAACCACACCACTAAGCACCACATCCAAGCTTTCCTTGAACACCCCCAGGGACAGCGATTCTATCACCTCCCTGGGCAACCTGTTCAAATGCCTGACTACTCCTTCCAAGAAGAAATGTTTCCTAATTTCCAACCTAAACCTCCCCTGATGCAACCTGAGGCCATTCCCTCTAGTCCTATCACAAGTTATTTGTGAGAAAATGCTGACCCCCAGCTCCCCACAGCTTCCTTTCAGGTAGTTGTAGAGAGCAATAAGGTCTCCCGTGAGCCTCCTCTTCTCCAAACTAAACAACCCCAGTTCCCTCAGCTACTCCTCATAAAACTTGTGTTCCAGGCCTTTCACCAGCTTTGTAGCCCTTCTCTGGACACTGCTCCAAGGCCTCGATGTCCTTCTTGTAGTGAGGAGCCCAAAGCTGAACACAGCACTTGAGGTGCTGCCTCACCAGAGCAGAGTGCAGGGGGACGATCACCTCCCTGGTCCTGCTGGCTGCACTACTCCTGATACAAGCCAGGATGCTGTTGACCTTCTTGGCCACCTGGGCACACTGCTGGCTCATGCTCAGGTGAGCATCAATCAACACCCCCAGATCCTTTTCCTCTGCACAGCTTTCTAGCCAACTGCCTCAAGCCTGTAGTGTTGCATGGGGTTGTTGTGACCAAAGTGCAGGACCTGGCAGTTAGCCGTGTTAAATCTGATCCCATTGGCCTCTGCCCATCGACCCAGCAAAGTGTGTATCTGTCCAAGCCATGGGCTGCCAGCTTCTCCAGGAGAATACTGTGTGAGACTGTGTCAAAGGCTTTGCTGTGATCTAGGTAGACTATGTCAACAGCCTTTCCCTCAGCCACCATGCAAGTTACCCTGTCAAAACTACCATATTAAGCTGGCTATTAACTACCATATTAAGTTGTCACAGTTTCCTGTTTGAAAGAATATTAGGACCATAGGGCCATTATTAGGACAAAGAATCAGAGCCATACTGCCATATTGTTCAGGAAGACTGAAAAATATGCAACAGAAGTCTTTTCATATCAATATGAAATACTAGTTCAAGCATTAAAAATGGCCAAGACAAGATCTTGAATATATCATTCAACGTTTAATTAGGTCTTGATTTGCTTAAATTTATCTTACACTATGACCCTTTGGGGATATATGTATAGAATTTAATACCACTTCATATCCTGACATGGAATTCCTACAGATATCTCAAAAAGCATATTACAAATGCCTACTCTCCACCCCCTCCCCCTGCCCCCTCAGAGATGTATCTAATTTATGTAAATCAAATACCTGCAGGTATTTAATTATTTTAAAACTATTTTAATGTTCTTCACTATGGTTGCTCTAATTATGAAGGATTTTTCAATGAGAAAGATAACAAGTTGCTATGATATGGTTCATGAAGCTTTTCATCTGTCTGCTATTTAAGTATCCACAAATCCCCACCACCTTCATAGAATCATAAAATCATAGAATAGTTTGGGTTGAAAGGGACCTTAAAAATCCTCTAATTCCAATACCCCTGCAGGGACACCTCCTGCTAGATCAGGTTTCTCAAAGCCCCCTCCAGCCTGCCTTTAGACACTTCCAAGGATGGGGCATCCACAACTTCTCTGGGCAACCTGTTCCAATGTCTCATGACCCTCATAGTAAAAAATTTCCTCCTTATATCTAATATAAATCTCTCCTCTTCTAGTTTAAAGCCATCCCCCCTTGTCCTATTACTACTTTCCTTGATAAACAGTCCCTCCCCGGCTTTCCTGTAGGCCTGCTTTAGGTACTAGGAGGCCTATATAAGATCTCCCCAGAGACTTCTCTTCTCCAAGCTGAACAACCCCAACTCCCTTAGCATGTCTTAATAGAAGAGGTGCTCCAGCCACTTGATCATCTTTGTAGTCCTGCTCTAGACTCATTCTAGTTTGACTCATTCTAGTTTTCCATTCATCATTTTTTTGATGCTTTCTTGATTAAATGTCTTTTTTTTTTTTTTTTTTTTTCCCCTGGAAAAAAATTTCCTAAGAAATTCTGAGATTCAGTGTGGTTTGGGAGCCTCTTCTCTATTTAAAATGAAGTCATGTATACCAACCAGGAAAAAAAAATCTATGAGAAAAATGAAGATGAATATGACGTCTGAGAACTTATCATTGTTGACTTCACTGGGTCATTTTATTTACAACATTTCCTCTTCTAAGGGTCATTGAAGGGTCATTGGTCCCTTCTCTAGCTTCTTCTTTTCTAACACTTCTAAGATTTTGCCTCTGTACCACTGATACTTTTGTTAATTTCCTCTCATTTTTTCCTCTTCTAGAGCATGTTATGTTACCAGTGTCTCTTCTTCCTCCCTTTGAGCTTTCAAGTTTAGTTCTCCTGTTTTTCTCTTTCAGTATTAAAAGGGTTTTGAAGAGATTCTCCTCTTGATCAGACATTCTGATTGCTTTTTTTTTTTAAAAAAAAAAAAAAAAACTTATTTCCTGATTTCATCGTTTTAAGCTGTTTTTACCATTACTTCTTTTAGTCTTCTAATCCAGTGTTGCTTAAAATAACCAAACCCACGCCTCTTCTTTTATAGACACCTGTTGAACTCCAGTGAAGTACAGTTCTCTCAGTAACTGTAAATGCCTCACTTACAGAAATTTCCAGAGCCTTTAGGCTCCTTCCTATTGTACTGGATTGCTGAGTTTGTCACACTGGGCTCAAACTGCTATTTTTATATCTTGGCAGAAAAGGCTCCTAGGCATTTTCTATAGACGTTTTCCTTTCCAGTGTTTACAACTGATAAAAAGATCAAAAGCACTGACAGTAGGCTATTGATACAAACCTTGACACAGATACCAATAACCTCTCTTATGGGCAGAGAGTGGCATGACGAGACAGGTTCAATGAAGTGCAAGGAGATTGATTAGTTGCATCAGTAACAGAGACAAGAAAATCACATCAGGCCAGGTCAAGACCAGATCCGTGTTACCCTCCTGAAAAAAAAAATAAATAACCTTTTAATAAAAATTTCACTCCACCACCTGCCCCAGTTCGTCTTCAACCCCACATTAGAGACACAGCAAAAACTTGCCATTATTAGTAGCCTGTTCCATGTGCATCACACATTGTTCTCTTCACTTCCAATTCCCTTCACTCTAGCTTGTATCTTTTATTTTTCTACTTGTTTGGGGTTTGCCCTTCCATGTCACCCACTACTTACATTTCAGAAGAAAGAGAATTACAGTAGCCAGGAGCACAGCTATTTTAAGAACTTAGCCAGGATGCTCTCAGGTATATGATCAATAATTTACCAAAGGGCTTCTCCTCTGACCAGCAGTACCTTGCTCCCACAAATGCTCAGGTCATTCATCTGGAGCAGGCATTCGACTGCAAACAGAGGATTTTTAATGTGCTGCTTGAAGTTTTAAATATCAGTTCAATTTAAAAAGACAAATAAGCATTCCTACGCTGTGACAAGGCAAGATGGCGATTCATCAGACACAAGGGCACATTTTTCCCCACCCTGCTGTTTGCTGTTCCACTAAGAGAAAGCAGAGGTAGCAAACTGTGCCTTAATACTCTTCAGATTTTTTTTTTCCTCTGCTGAAAAAGATTCACATGGGAAATGGCTCCAAGTATTGTAACATCATGGGTGATTCATCTCCACAGGAACTGCTAGAGAAAAAGTATCTTTCTTTGTGAAGTGGATTGCATTAACTGAAGCCATTTGGCATTTTTTTTTTTTTTTTTTTTCTCATTGTTATTTATTAACATTTCATAGATTCCCATAATAATAACTCATAATCCATAATAATGTCATAAAAAAGTGGTGTTAGACTTTCTGTTTTACATTTTTGTTTCCATAAATCTCTAACATTTCTTCCAAAAATAGAAGGAACACCCCGTTACATTTCTTTGAATCAGAAAAATGTTGTGGTGCTATAAATATGTCTGTGATTTCACTTATGACACTGGTACTACAGCCACAATGAAGCAAAAGTCCGTTCTCCAGCGGAAGCTCTAAATCCACTCTGGATACTCTTTAAAGGCTTTTTGCTCTTAGGGGAAAAATAATTTGGTGGTTAACTTGCTTAGGTGTGGGTACATTGATGTAAGCTGTTTCTGCATATTTCTAGCTGTTCCTATCCACATTATTTTCCAACTGGTGATTTCTATTTTCATTTCTAGGTTCACAGTTCATTTGCACTTGATCCCCCAGAGATTGTTTTCTTGAGCAGGCATTTTGTAAAGTACGGAGAATGGATTAACCCCAGTACTCCATTGTATGCTGGACAAAGTACTATCCTTGCTCCATATTTCATGTTTCTCTACAAATGAGGAATGCAATACATGTTTTTGGTTGTTTTTGGTTGTTTGTTGCTTTTTTTTTTTTTTTTTTTCTGTACAGTAAGTTAATGGTATTTGGTTTTCAGATATTCCAGATTCCTTCTCAAGTCACTTGAGACACAGCACAAGAATGAATTACTCTGAACTGTCTTTCTGATTCCTGACAGCTGCTTGCCTCAAGCTAAAGTCATTGTTATTTCACTTATCTCCAAGTCAGCAAGAGACAGTTTTACAAATCTCTAACATAAGGAATGAAATGGAATTCAACAGCAATACTTATTTTCTTCTTTTTATTTGGCTTTGGCCAGATGAATGGAGGCTCCAAATGTGGATAGCACATTTTGAGGTGTTTTCTTGAAATGTTAACTTCATTAAAATCAGTCATCCTATGAGAGAAACACCAGTCTCATGGAGAATCAGGTATCTCTGATACATTTATCTTTCCCTGAATCTACCTCTAAATGCAGCCTTTTGGGTGGAACACAATGAAATTTGATAGCATTTCCTGAGGTGTAGGAGATTTATTAGTCTTTCACTTTTGACTATTGTGACTAATCATTCCTACTAATAAATGGTAACATATAAATATGCAATTAGCTTAAGACCACTAAAAGATGTTCAATTTTCAAGAGGAAGAATACTTCCCTGAATTTTCCAGGGCACTGGGATGATTTCAAACTCATTTTACTAACTACAGTGTTATAGGTAGTAATTGACTTCCACTCATGGATTGACTCCTATCTATATACTTAGATGAAGAGAAGCCAAGTATTTAAAGGGTATGCCCATATTAGTAGTCTAAAAATTGCTATGACCCCAGTGACATGATCATCTACATAGTCGTATTATCATACTGGTTCTTAATGCAGGCCATCTTCTGCCCCAAACAGTAAGATTGCCCAACCCAGCAACTGTGCTAAGTGCCTTAGGACCAGAGGAGCACTCTCTTCCATTGCTTTTGAGTATGGTCACCCCTCTGCACCTTGGGGAACTGAGTTTAGCTGTTGAAATGCAAGCTCTGCCATTTGGCCTCAGAGTTACAGAAATTTATTGATCTCTATTTCTAATCATCTCAATATAGTCAAAAGTTGTATCCATCAGGAAAATAGAACTTTCAAGGCTGTCTTGACAGACTCCATGCTTGTTGGGAATGCAGCCCCAAACATCCAAAGTAGTCTTAACTATTAAGGAAGGTTATTGGATTTTCTTTGACTTGTATTTTGCTAAAGCAGTACTAAGTACTAATTTTCTCATGGAAAGTGTCTTCCTCCTTCTCACCACTCCCCTCCCTTTAGCTAAAGGTTGCCTACTGAAGAAATAATTGGGGCAATGATGTGAGCTTCTGGGCTTGATAGCACAGCTTTCAAGGCTATGTCTGCAGCAGGAAATTAGAATGTGCTAGGAGTTTTCTGTGGCCTAGAGGGCAAGTGGTACAGTTCAGCTCATCTCCACAGGGCTCAGCAATCTTTCCACCCTGACTGTCTAGCCTTGTCCATGCTGGAAATATTTCTGTGCCCTTGAACTGTGCTAACATTGAAATACAAGTTCAGAGATCAAAAGTGTGTTGGTGTCCTAACAGAATATCATGTGCCAATGTTCATGCCTTTTCAATTACATTCAGTTGCCCCTGATGGGGTAGCTCATATAAACTGTCTTCAGACTGCTGAAGCTCATTCCCCTGCCTGAGAACTTTGATATGCATCACAGACAGAATCTTGCTCGGAATATTTTAAAAACACATTAGATGCACTGAAGTACTGTGGATAATCTCATTCAGAAACTGCCATTGCCCTCAATCTCATTATGGAATACACAACACGTGGGGAAAAAGAAACTCAAAGCAGAGTCTGGAGCAGACAAAATTATTTATTTATTTATTTATTTATTTATCTTTCCACCACAAATACTTGGCATTTTTCAGAGAAAATCTGTCAGTCACTGTAAAGAACTCTCCATTAAAACCAACGAGCAGCTCTTACTAAAAATCAGGGGCTGACACTATAAAAAGGTTTTGAGTGGCTGAGGTCAAAATGTTAAGTTTAAGACTGTATGAACCAGAGATATTTTCTTGTATTGTATCAGAACAAGAGCCTGGTGAGTGGCAGTACTAGATCCTTAATCTAATTTCACAATTACTAATGCACAGTTTTTTCTATTTTTTTTTCTTTTTGTTTCATCAAAAAGACTAGATCAAGTGCAATCTGATATTGTAGGGATTTTTTAATCAAATACAATTATGTAATTAATGATACAACACTAAACTATGGCAGTCCATTTATCATTGATAAACATTCTTTAAGGATCTCCACCTCTTCATAGTGGAGACTGGCACCGAATGTATTCTTCATAGGCAGCTCAAACCCCTTTGGGATATGTCATAGACAAACTGATTTTCACATACTTGTATTACTCTTATCTTAGTCTCAGTTCCCCTCCTATTCATACTAAATGAGTTAGGCTTATTCTGTTGAAGATCACTTAAAAGTTCTGCATGAATGTTGTAACCAGCAAATGCAAATGTTGGAGAACAGTAGTATTACATGTAGTAATTTCCTCCAGCAGCAACAAATTTCAAAGTAGGAAATTTCACTGTAGTTAAATCTTTTGGAAATTATATTAACAACACTTTTGGTCAGATATCCAAGAAAATAAATGAATTTGTGGTTAAGCAGTCAATAGCCTATACTTACACAGCTTGAAACTGAACTACAAGAATACTGATATAATTAAATCTGGCCAGGGATATCAAAGGTAACAAGAAAAGATTCTATAGGTAATAAAAGGAAGACTAGGAAAAATGTGGACCCTCTCCATAAGGGACTGGGGGACCTAGTTACCAGGAATATGGAGAAGGCTGAGGTGTTCCACAACTTTTTTGCCTCAGTATTCACTGGTAAGTGCTCTAGCCACACCACCCAACTCACAGAAGGCAAAGGCAGGGACTGGGAGATCAAGGAACTACCCACTGCAGAGAAGACCAGGATCGAGACCAGCTAAGGAATCTGAAGTCCATGGGACCTGATGACATACATCCACATGTCTAGAGGGAACTGGCAGATGAAGTTGCTAAACCTGTGTCCATCATATTTGAGAAGTCATGGCAGTCTGGTGAAGTTCCCATTGACAAAAAGAGGGGAACATAACCCACATTTTTTAAAAGGGAAAAGGGAAGACCCAGGGAACTACAGGCCAGTCAGTCTCATCTCTGTGACTAGCACGGTCATGGAGCAGATCCTCCTGGAAACTGTGCTAAAGCACATGGAAAATAAGAAAGTGATTGGTGACAGTCAACATGGCTTCACTAAGGGTGGATCACGCCTGACACATCTGGTGGTCTTATACAACAGAGTTATAGTGGATCGGGTAAAAGTAACAACTAATGTGAGTTCTCCTGTAAGTTTCACTTATCTTTGTTGAAAATTTAAAGTCGGCTTAAATTATAAAAATAAAATGTTGAATTTTATGTAAATACTTCTGAAGAGAACCTTGATAATGTTTCTTGCCTTTTAATGATTATAATATGAACTGGTTCCAATCTATAATTTCTTCCAGGTAATAGTGGTGTATTGTTATGCAAATATCACTATTTCTTTATTGTTAAGAATGTGAATAGTTTTGACTTACTACTCACCGCTACCTCTTACATTCTGTTTTCTAGGAGGATGATAATTAAATTATATTTATTTATTTATTTATTTATTCTTCTGTTTGGTTCTTGATCAGGACAACTCAGAACTCCTTGACTCAAGAAAGGATGTGGAGGTAAGTAATAATATTCAGCTTTGAATGTTGATATAAGAGTTAATTATACATAAATACTTTGCTAAAAGAAACTCTACTTTATTTATATGTTTTTTGAAAGCCAAACCATACTGTTCTCAACAGTTATTTCAAAAGCATAACAGGTCTACATTAGGCTAAACAGGGCTTATCTTGCATATCTCAATGGTATGTGAACTGATCTATTTTTTAGAAAATTCCTTCCTTCCTACACACAGGCAAGAAAGGTATGTGGCTGAGCAACCATGAATCCTGTTCTTCCCAGAAATTTTGCATGCAAAACAATGTCAGCTCAAATTCAACAGAAATCTAAGAAACTTAGAAACTTTTTTTTTTTTTTTTTTTTTTTTTTTTGTTAATCTTATTTCCCATTTCCCATTTCAAAATTGTGTGATACAAACACTATGCAACTGTCAGTGGATATTTCAGCTGATACTGTTTTACTCTTTCTCACTGGTTTTGGCTTTTTTCAAGGTCAGAAATGCATTTGAATGAACACAGAATGAAACACCAATCTTGTCTTAAAATTAAAGGCATTTCTATTATTCAAACAATAGCAATAGGGGAACTGCTATCTAACAGACAATCATGGTAGGTTCTTTTTTTATTATTTATTTATTTTCTTTTTTTTTTGAAATGAGCAATATAGGCATCTGTATCTGGACATGTCTGGGCATGTGGGCATGTCATCCAAATTTCCTTTCTAGTCAGCAGAGACAATTATACATTTCTAGAGCACAAGTCATAACACATATTTTAAAGTACCTAACCCTCCCAGTTCTCTCTGTTAAATATAGAAGTGAGAGAAGTGGCAAGATTATATGTAGATATTTACACTATATACACTATATACAAAGGTTCATGAAATGCAGACTAACCATGGAGGCCATTTTAAATCCCCAAATAAGCAGTTATAGAGACTTTCAAAAAAATTCAGGTCCATGATGGAAAATTACTGAGCAATGCAAGCATTTTTTGTGTTATATATTCGTACATTAACGTCACTGCAAACACATAGTGAAGGCTAATTTCAATTTAACAATATAATCCTTGAAAAACCTTCACTTATTACCCAGAGTATTGGGGAAATGGGTCAATGAGGCTGTTTATGGAGCAGAAGCTGACACAAGCAGAAAGATACTGTTATCAGCACCTGAGTGTAAAATAACCACCAACTGCAGCTCGTCCTTACGTGATTCACTGCAGGAATTCAGGAAGGTGATTGATAAGGGGAGAACACGAGAAATGTAAGCAGGCTGCATATGAAAGAATGTAAACAGTTCAGCATTCCTCCCTGCACTTACTGCCATGGAAACAATAACAAACCTCTCTCTGTTGACATACTTTGCAGCTCAGTGTTGCCTCTCCTGTGCATATAGACGCTGAACTGGCTACAGATCCTCTCCAAACCCATTGTCTTGCCAGCCAGGAAAAAGAAACATGTTGTCCCCCTTGCCCCCCTGTCACACCAGCATAGCGATTATACTGAATCTATTAATCCTACAGAAGCACTCAGCAGGAGCAAAGGTGGTTGGTCACACAGGCCTAAACATCTACAGAGTTTCTCAGTCTTGCAGACAATCTCGACAACAGTTTAAACATGTCTAATTCCACCTAGAGCATTAATATAAGCAAATCAAAATGAGAGAACAAGGCAGACACGCAGAGGGAACTCCTTATGCACAAGTTGCTTAGCATCCTGCTGCCTGGATCCTGCTGCCAGCCTTCAGGAGACCGAAAGGGCCAAACTTGTGGGGCTGCAGATAGGAAGTATAATCAATACTACTGCCCACTGAAAAAAAGAAAATAATAAAAAAAATCTGTAGAGAGGACCCTATTGAAGATTGTTTCTGTAACAGTTATATGGTATTACTAAGCTATAGTGAGATAGGAATATGTGGAGGGGTCACTTCAGCCCTCTTTCCTTTCATACTAAAAAAAAAAAAATCGTAACTGTTAAATCTTCTATGATATTTTAAATGATTGAACATTTATTTATTTTAGCACTTTGCAAGATTTGAAAACTCCAGTAATAAGATCATTATATTCTTCAGAGTCAGGTCTGCTTTCAATGTGTCTTTGTCTCCTATTACTGAGAAATACCCTGACAAATTACAGTAAACTTTTAAGCACGTGGGATCCTGAGCTGTTTTTATATCCTAAATTAATACTGATGTTTTCATCCTGCTTATTTTATAAGGTGATCCTGTTGCTTCAATACAGTTTCTTCATATGAGAGTATTGTAGATTTATATCAAAAAAGCACAGCATGTATCAGATGATTATTTCATATGACCCTGTTCAGAGGAACAAAATCCTGGCAAGCAGCTTTGCAGGTTTTTTATACAGATTCCCCACCTGCCTCTATTTATCAACAACGAGAGTTACTCATTGAAGCATTTGACCACGGAAATGTTTTGAATATTTATTTATTTATTTATTTATTTATTTATTTATTTATTTCACAGAAGTCTGAACTTATGCATAATTCATTATTCTTTCTGTGTATGGATGAATGTACTTGGATATGCAAAGTCCAAGGAAGACTGAAAATGGTGTCTAGCACAAACATTGCTTTTGTATGTGCATGTTTGTTTGCTTTGTAAGAGTGTGGTGAGGTTCTTAAACCTGATCTTTTTGATTTTCATAGCTGACATGGTTCAAATTGAGGTGAGAGAAGAAGGACTTGTAGAATACATTGCCAGAACCAGGTATTTTACTCACCCAGGAGTCCTACGTGGTTGCAACGGGTGAATTATAACCGTGGTATGCCATCTTTCAGTAAGATTTGCTTAGGTCTCTGAGGACTCAAAGATAGTTAATATGGTGCCAATTGAGAATTATTTGAGGGAAAATCTGGAGAAATTTTAATCTGTAATTCTCACAGCCATACCACAAAGATCAGGCAACTTGTAATTATAGAATTTACATGATGTATGTGATATATAGATATATTAGGAGAGAGCAATCATGCATTTTGTATAGGTTAAAAACTACTAGACCTCTTTGGTGAGATCAGCAGTCATGGGTATGGGAGAAAATTGGTTGATACAATCTATTTGAATAACAAGAATTAATTTGGAAATTTAGCTTGCTGAAGGTTTTTTTGTTTTGTTTTGTTTTTTAATCAAATTGTCATTGGGAAAGTGTTTACATAAATAAACACATGGGGGAAAACAAAAACAAAACAAAATAAAACAAACAAGCAAACAGTACAGCAAAATTTTCACTAGTATACTTCAGTGATCTGTGCTCTTACCCATAAATGATCTGGAAGGAGGAATAAAATGAAGTGAAAAAATCTGCTGGGAAGCTTATGCTGTTTAAAGTAGTAAAAAATGCATGCTGACTTCAGCAGCATTTGAGAAGGACCTAGCCAAGTCCTGGCTGTGCTGAATACCTGACTGATAAAATGGAAGATGAAGTTTAGTGTAAGGTAAATGTATCTCAGTGGGATGTTCTTCATTTTAGGTATGCAGTAATAGTTTACCAGTACTACTTCAGAGTGAAGGTTAGTATTGAGTTCTGTGGAAAATGCTGACTCAGGGCTCACTGCAGTTACAAAAAAAAAAAAAATAAATAAAAAGAGTATAGTTAGAAAAGAATAAAGAACAAAACAGAAGATGACATTTTTCTATTATTCACTTTTTATTTGCAAAATCAAGGAAAAAAAAAAAAAAGTACTTCCACATGCTTTAAAATAATAACAGCAATACCTTAGTGAAGCCAGATTCTCATGTTAAGGCCATTTGAAAGGTCACCAATTCTTATGGTGCTATGATAAGTGCTGATAGTCCTTGTTAATTAAAATAACCTCCTACACACTGAGGTTGCTTTTTAGAAACAGTTGATTACAGTCTTTGAGAAAATGAGTTTTTCAGCTAATGGCAAATCCTCAAGTTAGTCCTCAATTATACACAAATGCAAATTCAGTTTTTTCTTTTGTTTTTTCTTTTGATTCATTTTTCCTTTCTTTTCCCCTCCTTTTTCCTTTCTGGACATGGCCCAGTAGGAGAAACAGCAATTGAAAGTGTTGAAACCAGGCCACTACAAAACAGTTATAACTGCATTAGTACCAGAAGTGCTTTAAATCCAATTAATGGGGAAAATCACTAAAAGCTCCACTATCTCTTTAAAAGAGCTTTACATGCTTATGTCATGCAACTCATAAATAATGGGGATCTAAAAGGAAACCCCTTTGTAAATTGTTCTCAAGCTTTGTAAGAGTAGGTGCCAGTCATGGTGCTATTGAAACATAAGTTTATGCTCTGAATAAAAGCACCACAGAATGAATCATGATCTCATTTTGGAAATTACTGTGGGTGGAGATGGAAGACTTTGGCCAGACTGGTTATGTTACAGACACACAAGGGAACTGAGGAGATTTGAATTAAACAAGAGAATGTCAACCATATTTTATTGGTGATTTAAAGATGAAGTTAAAGTTAGACACACTAGAGAAAAAATAAAAAGGAGAGCATGAGTATATATAAAGCCATACAGGTAATTGATGAAAACCAGAAGGAATGAAAATAATCTAACAATCAATTTTTACTTTAGTAGCCGTCAGTCAAGAAAATATGTAGAGCAATAAATCTACTGGATTACATGTTTACATGGTTACATGAATGAAGGAATATTTGAGGCATCAGGCTTCTCCAGAAAACTAGATTCCTTGTTTGTATAGGCTAGGGGGGAATTGCAGTGAAATTTATTTTATTTTGTTCATTTAGAATCTTGTCTCAGTATAATCTTAATTTTAAACAGTCTTTGTGAACTACTATTTGGTGACAATTTTTATTAACTATCACAAAGGTATAAGAAGAGCTAACTTATATGAAGCAAATGGTGATTCATCTTATTTAATATGCTTTTGCACAGTGCCCATGCCAGATAGACAAGAAACATTATGAAGAACAGCAACAAAATAATCAGATGCAGCAAAACCTAATGTGTTGTAGTGGGGAACTGAAGCTTCTTTTTCTCCATCTCTCTTATGTGAAATTCTCATTTGGATTTTCTATCGGTGTTACAGTATTCTATAACATCATGGTTCAGCTGCCAGAGAACAGGACGTTCCTAACACTGCAGCCCTATATCAGGGATATATGCTTATCCCGTGTGTATATGCTAATTATAAATTTAGGAAGGGTTTTCACTGAAATATGGGCTATATGCGGTAATTAATCTGGCCTCAGTGATCAAATTACAACCTAGCTATATTTTAACTTCCTGTTCTTTGGGATTGTTCCTGGAGAGGAAAACAAATCCCTTAGGAAAGAAAATGGACAAAAACAAAAACAAAAAATAACTTAAATTGTACAAGTTCAACAGTGTGGTTACTGTCCCCAGCTTTGCAGTGGTTCTGTTTTAGCCTTTGGGTGTCAGGCTTTCATTTCATACTACCAACTACTTCCTGAATTCCCGTGTTTTTATTTCTTCTGCATCTGTTAACGTTTCCCTTTTTGCTGCCCTTACCACTCTGTGTCATGCTCCAGAAAATGGGTCAAAGTTTAATTTATGCTGAGGAAATCCCAACAACAATATCAGATAGCAACATTGCTTTCATCTTTTTGCTCATTCAACGGACAATCCCAACTCTGTTTTGCTAATTTTGACAGAGAAAGAGTTTTAAATAGAATTACTGAGAGGTATCTGGTCTCATGTTGTTCAGTGCCTTCTTGTATGATACCAAGGCAAGTGTTTGTCTTATAGAAATTAATGAGACAACTTTCTCTGCAGAAGAAGAAACAAAAGAACAGAAAACCTTTCATGTTTGCCAAATACTCCTTCTTCTTCATCTTAATAGGCACCATTAACATCAGACAATCTTTAAAGAAACACTCTTTTAATGCATGTCATCTTGTTCACAACATAAAGAGCAGTAACAGTAAAGCTGGTGAGGACATTCCAACATAACCTCTATCAAGTTGACATAGACCTATAGAAACAGAGGAAACATCAGCTATAAATGTGTCTGCGGATGACTTTTCAAATAGAAAGTTTTTTATCTCAAATTTAAGCTTGAAATTTCATCAAGGTTGGTGTAGTACAAACTAATGTGAAAGAACACAAAACACAAAATGAAATCCTTACAAGTACTATTTGATTGAAGGAAGCATTCTATGCATACATATATGTGCAACCATTAAATAAATCATTTAAAAATGTTTGTAATAAATTAGCTGTTGGATACTGTTGGTTCATTATTATTGTGCTCAGTGTCTCAATATTGTAACATTTTTACTTCCTTAAATTACATAAGAACTACTGTGATTAAATTGCAAGATTGTTTTTAATACACCATTACATTACAAAATTGTTATCACTTTCTGATTTCTGATGGAATCTCTAATAGATCTGGTAACTTTGTATCTCATTTCTTTAGCTAAGAGCTAATTATCTAAAAAAAAAAAAAATGTAAAAGATGTAATGGGAAGAAAAACTACTTACAAGTTTGTACTATACACTCATAATAAAGTTCCGGGCATAACGAGGAGCATGTCGTTGACTAAACACCGAATAACAATACAGAATTAGGGGCGATGGCTTCTGTTCCTTTTGCTAGAAAGGTCTAATGTCTCCTAGAGAGATCTATGAAGCTTGGTACGTGAGATAGGTGGCTTCTTCAGTCTCTCCTGTTATTCTATTCCATTTTGCAATTCAAAATAAAATATTCATCAAGGCATTAATGTTGCTTTATAGTCTGATAATTAGGGCAGTGGTGGAATCCCAGTTCTTGTGTCAACTAATATTTCAGAATGAAGGCATCCATCAGCTTGTATTCAAACCCTTGTTTTAAATCAGGTCGTCTCCTAAACTACTAACCCATAAAGATTTTTTTATTTTTTTTTATTTTTTTTTTTTTGATTCAATTAATGTTTCATTATGTCCAAAGTGAAGAAATGGAGAGCAGCATTATCTGGGAAGCTGGAAAATATCATGGTCACTGCAGAGCCAGGGCAGCAACTGTGAAGTTTTCAGAGTTTCCAGGCTTCCAGTTCCACATGAGCACATGTATTGACCCATGAATTTGAAAATCCTGGAAACGTTCAGGCAAGTTGTAAATGGGATAGGCTCCAAGCATCTTTGTCCTCTCACCTGTTTCTTTATTCATCAATCAGGTGCTAAAGAACTCAGCAGGTAGCCTGGCATGTGATTATAGAGGGTTTTGAAATATTTTTGGCATGATCTGATCCATCAATACCCTATCTTCTACTACAGTTTGACTGGGATTTTGGAAAAATATTTTTCTTTCACTGATTCAGCATTCTTCAATGGAAAAATCAAAATCATTCTTATTTTCTGAACAGCTAAACATTTACTTCACAGGCTTAATTCATTACATGCAGTGTAGCCAGACAGCTGAATGACATGCATTGAAGAAGAACTCTCTATAAAGGAACACGACAGACCATGTCACTGCCTTCTAATACGTGTGCTTCAGTGAAGATTGTGTTTCTGATATTTGCGTAAACTAGGATGCCAGGGTCTTATTGCTGTGAGTGGGAGGATGAGATGATCTGATCAGTGCGCCAAGTTCCTGTAATTCGTCACTTTCTATTCTCCATGAAGTGGCATTCCCCTACTCTGTCTGCCAAAAGCTGGGTTTCATTTCACAGTCCCAAGGACGGTGTAAAATCTCACTCACTTATTGCTTGCTTGTTAGGCTAACTGCTGCAAAACTTCTTTCTGATTTGTGCTTGGTTTGAACTGGTCAGGTCAGCTATTAACAAACTGCTTTTTGCTCTAGTTTTCCTATTCTCCTCCCTCTCCCTTCTTCTCCTTTCCACCACTCCACTTTGGGCATAATTCCAATTGTTAGCAAAATTGGGTCCTCAGCCATGTAGAATAGGCAGTGCTTGTTGTGTTTCAATCTTCTTTCAGACGGGTTGAAATACATAGTGACACAAGATGGTCACTATCTTGCATCAGATTTGCTCAGAAAGGTACATTAGTTTGTGAGACTAACATTAGACAATGTTTTCTGTGACACTCACACTTAGATTCTTGAAATATTCACGTGTAAAATGTCATTAACTTTGGAAAAATCAACACATATTGCAAGTTGTGCCTAGAACAAGCAGGTGTAATCCTGGGAAGATAAATATAATACAGTTCCTAACACTGATTTCTTTTACATTTTATCAAACTCCCTGTTGTAGCAACAGTCTTATGCTGTTTTTTCCATTCTGCTTAACCAGCAGATGACTCAGTCTACAGACCAAGATAATGTAATTATAGCATTCAAAATGGTTTATGTGTGACTACTCAAAGCTTGTCTTCACTCTGTTTATTGGCTACTAGCACACTAAGCTAAATGCAAGTTAACAAATTCCTAAAAATACCCCAGGGATGAATCATCCCTTTCAAAAGGGTTCTGGAGAGTGTTTAGCACTGTGATGGTAAGTCACGGGGTAGTAGGGAAGCCAATTTCTGTTACAGAAAGAGACAAGCTTGAGTCAGCCAAATGCTATGTCACAGATTCTGAATGCTTTGCCTGGAAGATGGCTATTACAAGTTAATGTCCTCAAGCTTGGGCAGCTAAAGCAGACTGCGAAAGAAAAAATGTCTAAAAGTATCCACATATTCTGCAAACCTGATTTCTGTTACCTTCCTTAAGAATTCTGGAACTGGGATTTTTTAACTTTTGGAAATGTTATTTCCAAATCTAAAGTAACTCTTTGTTTTCAGAAACAGTGAAAATTAGCCTGTTCACTTTGAATTTAGGTGCCTAAACTTCAACAGTTAAATTTGAAAATCTGTTCTCAAATTCATGGAATAGATGTGTGCTTAAACGTTCAAACATTTTCTGCTACTTCAGAGTAGACTAGAGATTTTATTTTTTTTGAAAGGAAGAGATTCAAATGCTGTATCTGTTCATTCAAAAAGCTTTGTGTTTGATAGTTCCAGAATTAAAGAAAAAGTGTTAGAAAACTAATGGTTAATGAATAATTATAATAATAAAGTCAAAATGAAATTAACATTGGCATTTAAACCTCTGTTCTGTAATAAACACCTAATAAACCATAATAGATGTACTCATCTCTCCAGATGTACTTAATTTAAATTTAGTCTCTGTATTACAACTTTCCACTCTGATTTAATTCAATTGAATATTATTTACTGTAAATTAAAGAGTGGAGAAATGACCAAAACTCCATTTACAGAGATCTTTCTGTTTGCTAAACAACTGCTCTATGTTTGCTTTCTGATCTCTGGCAGATGGCATAGGCAAGTGTGGTCTCGTGGTTTAAGAAGTTATCTTCACTCCTACTTAGTGCTCTTCTGATGGAAGCTGCCATCCCCACATATCTGAGATAATGTAAGAGGACATATGGCTGTATCATGGCCTCACTTTCATTGGATTTTGGGCACCCTGCTCACCCACCTAATTAACCCAGATGGTATGGGCTCATTAGTTGTTTTTAGTAGCACCTTTAGATAACTCAGATTTTTGACTGGAAAAATAAGCTCCTGAAAATATTGCTCAGTGTTAGCCAAAGAGGAAGATGAAGGTTGATGCTTCTGTTAGGAAAGAGACAACAGTTAGATGGGTAAACTTGAATCCCAGTCAACTTCAGTGCAAAAACAGATAAACTGAAACATTTTGAAAACTTAACTTAAAACCATGGCAGCTCTTCCAAATTTGCATCTTGACCAGCTCTGAGATATGGCTATGCTCTTCAGATCAATGTGGAAAGACAAGGATAAAATACTTTTTTAGAAATCCTAAATCAAATAGTTGAAAATATAGGAAAAACCTCACAGACCAACCCTGACACATCTCTATGTACGTGTGACCTGCTGTCTGAATTTAGGTGCACAACAAAGGAAAAGAAAGACAGACTTTCACTATGGCAAATTAGAATAAAATTTGTGTCCAATCAAATTAATTAAACAGAATTTCAAAATAACAATATCTTGAAAACAGGAACAATGCAAATTAGATTATTCTTTGTCATCTTGTTCTCTGCTATCTTTCATTGCAACCAAACAAGTTTTATATCCCTCACAAGTGACCAGTGAGAAGTGTCACATGAAATAATATGTATTGACATCTTCCTCTTAACACATCAGATATCCTGAATCTTCTGGAAACCACCAACTGCTCAGAGACAGGTAATTCATTTTATTCCACTGTGAAAGTTCGTAAATCTTTATTTCTGAATTAAAAACTTTTTTTTTTTTTTTTTTTCACAATAGTATGTTTGCATTTTAATCATATGAGTTGTTCCCTGACTCCTCCCTCTCACAGTCATTCTTTATTAGACATGTTTGCCTTGAAATTGTGATAGCTGTTTGGAAAAATAGCCTATGAAAATGCTTACTTGTGTTCACATACCTTTCATCAGAAGGTAAAGTGTTTCCCAAAATGTGTTTCTGCAATCTCTGTAGAAGCTGATCTGGGGAACTGCCTGCTGGAAACCATTTCTGTGAAGAGTAAATGAGGATATCTTTAGATAATCGCCTGTGTTTGAGGCTTTCAAACATGCCCCAGAAATGTTTGTGATAGTAAAACCTCCCACTTGATCCCTATGGAGGTTTGGAGGAAAGACTTCTGTGCTGAAATACTGCGTTACATCACTATGGGTGCCCAGGAAAAGTCCGCTGCAAAACCCCAGCTTTTAGGTTGATGTGAGCTGAAAGCTCTCAGCTCTAGCACTTTGTCAGGTGATTCATTTGTTGTCCTTCCAAGACTGTACTTTCAAAGAGGTGCTGTAATATCGCTTCACAAAGAGAGATGCCAAATAAATGAGCCTGTAGGCAAGATGCTACTTAGGAATGCTACTTAGCTGTTTATCAAAATCCAGCTCTGCATTACATCCATCTTCATGTCCATCACTGGCTGTAGGAAGGGCTCAGGATATGCACTGGGACATTGGATGGTTCCAAAATTACTCAATTGTCCAAATGCATGAGATGCCAGGAGAGATAAGGGTTTAAAAACTGTACTTCAGAGTTTTTCCTCACATTTTTTAGAAGTAGAAGGCAGCCAGCAGGCTGAAATGACCTCTTGCAAATATTGGAAACAAAGAAATTTGTAATCTCCTGTGTCACCTGAGATTTAGCAGTCTCAAAATTGACAAGGACTGTGTGGTTATGTGGTAAACACATAATAGCCATTAAAGGTTGGTAATGAGAAATAGTTATTAATAAATATTTTGGCAAGAAGATCTCAAAATCTGTATTGGCCTAGGAAAAGAAACCTTCTGATGACTTCCTCTTACTCCTAATCCTAATTCAAATATTTAAATTCAGGTAAAGAAAGGGGGCGGGGGGGGTAGGGGCAGAAGATATTGAAGCACAAATGCGGGCTAAAGCACTGCATATACCAAAGTGTGCAACTGCATAGCATGAGTGGACACAAAAACCTCAGACAGAGATTTTTATGTATTCCTACCTCACATCTGGGAAGAATTTGCACTCCACTACTTATGTCTACATTATCTTGTAACATGTTAAGTAAGAACAGAACAACAGCAGAATGATTTTGCATGCACCTCTAAATTAGGTTTTAGATTTACTGAGGTGGCAAATTCACCATTTTACACTGATTTTAGCTTCTGTTTGGTTTTTATTTTTCTCCTTTCTTACAAAAGTGTGGTGTTATTAAAATAGTATCCCAAAAAAATAGGAAACATATATTCTGTATTAAGTTTATACACATGAAAAGAGTTAGTCCTTCATAAAAGAGCTTGCAGAAGTCCAAACACAAATAATTGTTTTAACTTTGTATGGTTTTCTCAATTGCATATGCATTTTCTATAAATAAAGTTGCATGAATAACAGGTTTTTCTGTTTGCTGGCAGCTCTAAAAGCAGCCCCAATCAATAAATACACTGGCATCAAAGGACGTTTAGTATTGACTAAAAGCAAAATATTTGTTTTATAAAATGTTGAAATAAAATGTTTTTCCTTTTTTTTTTTTTTTTTTTTGTCCTGCATTTTTAACAAGAACAATTGGCAAAGAGATGAATTTATTAAGTGTTTCAATACAGCTGTACATGTATTTTTTCACATGCAAAGTTCTGCCTAGTATGGTTTGTACAAATCACAGACTAGGAAATTACAACCTGTTTAACAACTGCAGACAAAATATCAGCATTCATTTGTGTACCAGCATCATTAAAACTTCATATACAACACATTATTTTCTGTTTTGTGCCTTTTTTTCCTACTTATTTTACTATTTTTTTCTGCATTTTGTTATTTTCATTCTTCTGCTCAGCTTCTGTCCATACCTAGCTTATTTTACTTTTGATGCAAATGAGCTAATAGTGAAATCACATCATCTGTACACTGAAAAACAAAGGAAAAAAAAAAAGCAACAACAACAACAAAAAAAACACACTTCTATGCCTAAATATTTCTGTGTTTGGTGTGATTGGCAGTACTATAGGCTGTATTACATTTATATTTTTCATACTCTTCAAAAATTAGTCACCCTGTTGACCTCCTAGGACTGGGAATAGCTAAGCAAACAAATGGGAGAGAGAACCTTGCTCTGAGTGTTAGACTAAGCAAACATGACAAGGAAATCACTAGGGGAGGCTCATACATATGCACTGTCAAGGTGCCATCTTGACAAAGTGTATTTTTCCTCTGTAGTGGCATGTTTTATACTCTCAGCAGGTTTTAGAAGTGATATACATGTATTTCATTGTTAGAATTAAAAGGAAAGCTTTAAAATCCTTCTCCATAGCCTTTTCTGACAACGTATTAAGTAAAAATGCTGTTAACGCAAAAAGGAAAAACATGAAGAGAAAGGTCAGTGTGATAGGTTTAAAGAAGTGCTGTGAATGACTCATTAAAGCTAACTGTAATGATGATTTTAAATAATGCCTTTGCTTCCACAGTACCCTGCAAGGAATGAAAGCACTGAGGTCTTGAAAGAAGATAAGCAAGTGAAAAAAAGTTCACATATGCTTAAATTAATCTTTCTTCATTGAAACATCCAATTAATTAAAATTGCCTTGTTGTATTGCTGAGACAGAAGTATGAATTAAGATTGTGACAGAGGCTTAGTTTCAGATGATTATGATGATAACTGTGGTTCCTAATGGTCTTGGAAGTCTGACCACAGTCAGTGGGCTTCATGGGGAACACCTGATGTACGCCTGCCTCAAGTGTTTCACTGTACTGTTTAGAAATCATTAAAAATTGAGTCTCTTGCAAGTATTTTTATGTGTCAGTATGTTGATTCTGATTACATTGGAAGCGTAATATTCATATCCTTGTCTATAAAAAGGGGAAAATAATCAATTTGCTGCACCAGCAATCTGTGTATCAGATGGTTACTGATACATTGATGGTGACCAAGGATGCAATACTTGTGGTATGGATTTGTTACAGTTTCCTTTTCAGGTTGCTCTTCAGTCATGTCATCCCTCTGCACATTAAGAGGTATATAAGCAGAAGCTAAATCTTAAGCTAACTGAAAAAGCACAAATTTTAGCACAAAGAATGTGCATGTTCCCTATTTCAGATGAAGGGAGAACCAGCCCAGAACTATTTTCTGCCCTTCTGGAGCCACAAGCTGTTTTCTGCATGTGCTGCAGGAATATTTTGTCAGATATCCCAATACTCTACTGTGAGATGGTAAGTAAAGATTGTGTATGTAAACCAGAAAAAAAAAGGGGGGGGGGGGGAGGGAGGGGAGGAGGGGGAGAAGAAGCAGACAAGAAAATTGTGAACATCTGAGAAAAGGTAGAAATATTGAAGAATTTCCCCATCTCTGTCAAACCAAGCAAAATAGTTTGGAGAAACAAAACTTTGGTCTGATAATGCACAATTTAAATTTTTTGATAGGGAAGGTATTCCTGGAGGAATTTTTAACTTCAAGAGTAATTACCGGCAATGTTTTGACTGCTGATGCCTTTGGGCAGCAATTTGTTTCTGTTTAGTTTTTAGATACAGTGAGGTCAATCAGATCTGTGGCTGTATTCAGAGGCAATTATATCACCTAAACCAAGGAAAATAGATGGTAAAGGATATATACTTCTATCCACATACAAAGCAGTTATCTCATCCAGCTGCTCTTTTAGATACACAAGACTGAAAGATTTAACAGGAGAGATGAGAGATTTGTTAAGTATGAAGATGGTAGGGAAGCAATTGTTCCTCTATTATTTTGCACATTTTTATTTACAGATTTGAATGTTTCTGTAAATGTTATTTATCATATTTCTTTGCATAACATTAATGAATAAGCATAAAACATTTGTCAAATTCGGCACAACCTTTCTCCCTCCTTCCGTGTATCTGTGCTGCACCTCATCAAAACTAACTGCAATTTCCATAAGTTTGTTTATGCTCCAAGAAAGTTTAGGAAGATATAAAATCTGTATGTTGGAGAGGTAGGGAGAAACTTTTTGTTTCTTTGTTTGCTTTTTTCCCTTTTGCCAGCTTTGTGTAGTTGGTCTGGCTTTGTGTGTGTAATGATCATAGATGAAACAAGTTATTTTAACTAGACCTAAAAGACATATAACTCTATTTATTTATTTATTTATTTTTGACTGAATATATCTCTTAGAAATAGTACCGAGATGTCCTGGTTTGAGTTAAGATAGAGTTAATTTTCCTCCCAGTAGCTGGTAGGGTGCTATGTTTTGGATTTAGGATGAGACTAATGTTGATAACACACCGATGTTTTAATTGCTGCAGAGCAGTGCTTACCCTAAGCCAAGGACTTTTCAGCTTCTCGCTCTGTCCTGCCAGTGGACAGTCTGGGGTGCAGCAGGAGCTGGGAGAGGACAGACCCAGGACAGCTGACCCAAACTGGCCAAAGGGGTATTCCATACCATCTGACGGCATGCTGAACAATATATAGGGGTGGCTAGCTGGGGTGGGGGGTGCAGCTGCTCGGGGATAGGCTGGGCATTGGTCAGCAGGTGGTGAGCAATTGCATTGTGCATCACTTGTTTTGTACATATTATTATTATTATTTTATTTTCTGTCCTAATAAACTGTATCTATCTCAACCCACAGGCTTCAGTTTTTCTTGTTTCTCTCCCCCATCCCAGAGAGGGAGGGGCAGGGTGAACGAATGGCTGTGTGGTGTTTAGCTGCCAGCCGGGTTAAACCACAACACGAGATTACAAATTTAAAGACAATTGTCTATGGATATTGTATATATTGATTTTAAATATTTGATGATGTTCTTAAAATTAAGTATCTGCCTATCTTTGGTCCTTGAGTAATGTACTACTCATATCTCTTGTTTCTAACACCGTATGTTCCCACTTACCAGAAGACAGAGAAATAATTTTCCACTTTGTGTCAGGCTGCTGAGCAATGGAGAGGTAAAGGGTCAAACCGGGTTACCGACACAATCTACTCACTAGTCTGAACTGCAGGATGCAGAAGTGCATTTCACTCTTGGAAAACACCCATCCTGCCCACATCTTACCTTCAGTCAAAGCCAGACTTGTTCTTGTGGGAAGAAATTGCCACAGAGACAGGAATATCTCCACAGCACATAGCACATAATCATTGATGTTGCCACAGGAAGTCTGTAACAGGGTAGGACTTTTCCTGTATCCTAACAGACTGATCCATCATTCCTCTTAGGACTGCAAAACACTAACACAAGGAAAGATGAATTTAGGCAAAAATATCTAAAAGATATTTCAACTATAACTACTGTAGTTTTTATATTTTAGGACTGTATTAACACCTAGAGACCCCTGTTCTGTGTTCCAGACATTGTTTGGATATATAGTGAGTGAAACCAGTGCAGCACTGAAGTGTTATTTATATATTTATTTATTAAAAAAAAAAAAAAGTAAAATGTTTTCCAGTGTGTCACAGCTGATAACATACTTGATTATACTTCTAAACCGGACAACTTTGCAATGTTTGGCAAATGACTTTATCACCTTGTACCTGTTTCCTATTCACAGGTTTGGGTTATGACAATTTCCATGTTCCAGTGTTTTTAGGTCTGCAGGTGCAAGGAACTATTAAATAAATATAATAATAAAAGAAAATTAGGAAACAGTGCTGGCAAATACAGCAACATTGAAGAAAACATCTGTAAAGAATCTGGAAACATAAAGGACCTGTTTCCTTGCCATGCTTTCAATTTATTATTATTACATTTTAATATATATAAAATTGATGTAAAGAACAATCTTGTATAATCTTCCAAATGAATAATCCATGGAAGAAAGACTTCTGGAACAATGCAGAAAAAACAAAGTCAGTGAAGGTGTATTTGGGAAGACAGACAAATAGTAAGATTTTCTAATCATATCCACATTATTCCACAGAAAGAATAAGAGTTTTTTCTCCTTCCTTTTTCCTTTCCTTTCCTTTCCTTTCCTTTCCTTTCCTTTCCTTTCCTT
>CM021698.1:12815718-12869449 GCA_011074415.1 Stictonetta naevosa | reverse complement strand
TTCCTTTCCTTTCCTTTCCTTTCCTTTCCTTTCCTTTCCTTTCCTTTTCCTTCTCTATTTCAGCTCTTATCTAGACACTTTTCTAGCTTGTCTTTATTCTGTACTACAGATTTGATTCCTCAAAAGTCACCCAAATTAAAATTTTATTTATACTGGACTTGAACTTCTTCCTTATTCTGCCAGAAAACTTCAGTGTGAAAAAATCGGAGAAAATAAGAGATTAAAGGTAACGTTAGCCGTTAGCTTGTTCCAACTTCAGAGAGTGAAATAGATATTATGTAGTTAAATCAGGATATCTTAAAGCTGTTGGCTTCTTTTACAGATGCCCTGTCTTTTTTATCCTAAAAAAAAAAAAAAAAAAAAAAAAAAAAAAAAGAGTGAAAAGTCTCCTTACGGGTAGAAAAGGCAAGCTATAAGAGAAGGAAAGCTATAGCTCTGCACAGGTAGGTCTGCAAAGAAATTTGAAAATGACTGGAAAAATGAAGTATCATGTCATGTGGAACATGGAAAATGTTTTGGAAA
This sequence comes from Stictonetta naevosa, assembly GCA_011074415.1. Classification (NCBI taxonomy): domain Eukaryota; kingdom Metazoa; phylum Chordata; class Aves; order Anseriformes; family Anatidae; genus Stictonetta; species Stictonetta naevosa. Next base: position 12,868,927 of record CM021698.1, on the reverse strand, counting down.
TGTTGTGGAAATGAAGTTGTGGAAATGAAGTATCATGTCACATGGATACAGCCTACAGTGATGGAGATTTTACGGTAGGCAGAGAACTCTTCCATTCACAATGCTGCATCCAAGCTTCTCTCATCTTGAGATATCAAGGACAAGATTCTGGAACAGGATCTCCGACTAGTCTAAAGTTCATCCTATGTTAATACATTTATTTTCAGAGCCAAGTTAGACTTAGTCGGTAGCAGGTAAGAAATATCTGCACTGTACTCCACTGTGCAGTGTAAATAAAGCCATCGCATATCTCATCCTCCCTCTGTTCCTTCTATTTATGAACTCTGAAACAAAAGGTTCAGTGATTGTATGGGGAAATTCAAGAAAGAGTGACAATAACCCTGTTAAAGTGCAGCAGGCAATGCTATATTTTTGTAAATAGAAAGGCAAAAATAGAAAGGCCAGTGTTCTGGCATGCCACAGGTTCCCACTGATGGGTGGGCTCAGGTGGGAGCATTTTTGCCAGGGAGTTACCTGGAAGTCTCTACTCTAGTTTTAAGCAACACCATGTACATAGAGACCTTCCATGCTTTTCTAAATAGACTTCAGTGCAGATCAGCTTGCAGGGTCATAACTTCAGTGAATAAATCTCTGGATATTAATACCTGATGTACTTGAATTTAAATATTACTCAAAATGGCAAGTATATAGAAAGCTGAGTGCAATACATTAATTTTTCTCAAAGGATTTCTGGTTACATTTCCAAATTGAATGGATACAGTCTCACCACACTCTGTGAGCATCATGATTCCCCCTTGAATAGACAGAAAAGCTGACAATGGAAAAAGAAAAAAAGAAAAAAAAGAAAAAAAAAAAGAATAATTTGTTTCAGATCATTAAGAATTTTTTAATAAAGCCATAATTGTTTGGTTTTATGATTTTATAGCAAAACCATAAAGCAGTCGCTGCCCTTTGAGTTGTTCTGAAAACCAGTCTTTGAATCATTTGCATTTTCAGTCTGATTAAACATATGTTAAACTGTATTGCCCACCTACAAATCAAATCCGAGACACTGAAATGTGTTGTATCAATTTTTAATACAAATACACAAACTACTCTGATTTTACACGCTGGATAAATTGATGCATGTCTTGGCCCCCAGTGAGTATGAATTTTATGGGAAACATAATCTACTATGTTTGTTCCCTGTCCCCAAGAATAACAGTTTTTATCATCAGTCTCTTTAAACAGCCAGCAGGAACAGCTTTTCTGTCCTATCTTATATAACCTCACTTTTTAAAAACCTGTTGTGGCTATAGATCTCTGACTAGTTTAAACAATATTTCTCAATTATACTGTGAGGCTGAATAGATCATTCATAGCTTTTCATATCCATCTGTATTTCTTCATTCAAAATTTAATAGATGGTTTCTAAGTTAATCCTCTATTTTCTTTTGTTTCCAGTTGTGAATATGCATTTGGCTTAGGAAAGAGACAAATCTGGATTATCCTTTAAGTGGTGCCTCAAGTTTAAATTGGTTGGGAAAAAAAAAAAAAAAAAAAAAAAAGATTCCAAAAACAAAAAAGCAGATCTTACTGTCTGGTAGTTCTTTGGTAGTTCTTCTTCCTCCTTTGTGCTTTTTCATTTTTATAAAGAGCCAAGAGGTCTTTCTTGTAAGATGGCATACTGGCATACGCTTCATTGGGTTAAGAGCTGGCTGGATGGCCAGGCCCAGAGAGTTGTGGTGAATGGAGTCAAATCCAGTTGGAGGCCGGTCACTAGTGGAGTCCCCCAGGGCTCGGTGTTGGGGCTAGTCCTCTTTAACATCTTTATCGATGATCTGGATGAGGGGATCGAGTGCACCCTCAGTAAGTTTGCAGATGACACCAAGTTAGCTACGTGTGTTGTTCTGCTCGAGGGTAAGAAGGCTCTGCAGGAAGATCTGGATAGGCTGGACCGATGGGCCGAGGACAACTGTATGAAGTTCAACAAGGCCAAGTGTCGGGTCCTCCACATGGGGCACAACAACCCCAAACAGATCTACAGGCTGGGAGATGTGTGGTTAGAAAGCTGCCCGTCAGAGAAGGACCTGGGAGTATTGGTTGATAGTCATCTGAATATGAGCCAGCAGTGTGCTCAGGCGGCCAAGAAGGCCAACAGCAACCTGGCTTGTATAAGAAACAGTGTGGCCAGTAGGTCCAGGGAAGTGATTGTCCCCCTGTACTCAGCTCTGCTGAGGCCGCACCTCGAGCACTGTGTTCAGTTTTGGGCTCCTCACTACAAGAAGGACATGGAGGTGCTTGAGCGAGTCCAGAGAAGGGCAACAAAACTGGTGCAGGGTTTGGAGAACAAGTCTTATGAGGAGCGGCTGAGGGAGCTGGGACTATTTAGCCTGGAGAAGAGGAGGCTCAGGGGCGACCTTATCACACTCTACAGGTACCTTAAAGGAGGCTGTAGCGAGGTGGCAGTTGGTCTATTCTCCCATGTGCCTGGTGACAGGACGAGGGGGAATGGGCTAAAATTGCCCCAGGGGTGGTTTAGGTTGGATATTAGGAAAAAGTTCTTTACTGAAAGGGTTGTTAGTCACTGGAATAGGCTGCCCAGAGAAGTGGTTGAGTCACCATCCCTGGAGGTCTTTAAAAGACACTTAGATGTAGAGCTTAGGGATATGGTTTAGTGGAGGGCTTGTTAGCATTAGGTCAGAGGTTGGACTCGGTGATCTTGGAGGTCTCTTTCAACCTAGACTATTCTGTGATTCTGTGATTCTGTGATATGAAGAAAAAAAAAGAAACAAACAAAAAACAACAATAAAAAAAAAACACTAGCTAATGTGTTGGCTCTGGAGTGATCACAGTGCCACAGGAGTTCCCAGTTAACATCCTACCAAGATCAGAAAAAATAGTTTGCACTTTCCAGAACTACTTTTTTTTTTTTTTTTTTTTTTTTTCTTCTCCAAAACATACCCTCTAATTGAAATTACCTCGCCTGCAACAATTCACACCCAGTTCACCCTCTGAAGGCTATCTTAACTAATAGGAATCTAAAATGTTTTGTTGCTGTTGTTGTTTTGAATAACTTCTGGAAGACTTCATCAAGTCTGAAGTTTAATGCACCCCTGCTAAATGGCTGAGATGTTTTCTGTTAAGATCTTTTTCATGCATATGCATCTTGTCTCTACAGAAAAGAGACTTAATACCCGGAGGCTGTGGAGTTGTCCTTCCATCGTGGCAGGCAGTTTCTTTTTATCAACAAATCAACAAATTCTTACTAAAGCTTCAGGTGGAACCAAGGAGGACGAGTCCTGCTTTATAGCTCTTCAATACTTAGCCTCCTCTTTAATATTCCTTTATATGATACCAATAAAGCTTTAATGTGACACTATATTATTCCTCGCTAATGCAACATGTAGATAATATATACTTGATGAAGTATTATAAAACACACTGTAAGGGAGAATTTTGATTCAAGACCAGTCTTTTGCTTACTGTGTCTTTTTATTAAGAAGGGGGAGATGGAACATTGCTTTTCACACATTAGAGTGAAAAAGATCACGAAGTCTTTCATCTAATGTTTTTACCACTAGTTTATTTTTTTTAATTCATTATCTATTTCATTTATTTATTTATTTATTTATTTATTTATTTATTTATTTATTTATTTTGACAAAAATTTTTGGCACTCAATTTTCCCAAACGTATGAAAGAAAAGAGTATTAAAATCACCAACTTTTTTCTTATCTGTCTGCATTTCATTCTGCTTTCTCTGCTTTTAATCTCTGGCTGGGGAGTGAGGGGTAGGTGGTAGGGAGTGGGGGAAGCTGTGCTCAGAACATTAATAGGAATAGACAATGGAGCCAAATTTTACCTTGTCCTATTCCTATGAAGACTGTTGGCAAAGTCTATTTCCAAGAGTCCTATGTAGCCCATTTGCTTGAAAGGATACACTATTCATATACTTCTAGTGTTGTGGTATGTATTGTTGGACTTTGAGAAGGGATTGTTTTATGGCTCAGTAAGGAAAAATCATAGCTTTTATGGCATTTTGTTAGTTGGCTGTCTTGCCTCCATCTCTCTACCCTCTTATTCTACCTGGAAGTGTTACTTTTTCTGTCAGCTGATATTTTAAAGAAATTACTGCAGACACCTGAAAGCTTCATGCAAAGGCAAGCAAAACAGCTTTCTCACTTCTCCTAAGAAAGTCTCAAACAGTTACAAATGATTCAATGAGGAATTAACCTGGACTTCATGATAATTTTCTGGAACTTAGCTATAGTGACATTCCCTGTATGTGGAAACACCAAGAGATGGTGTATATCATTAAACTTCCGGGGCTGAAGTTTTCTTAAGAATTAAGTTAATTAGAGTTAATGTGGTCCCACAGACCAAATGCCTGCCATTTATTTGGAACAAACCAGGTACAGATGTGGACTGTATCTTCTCACTTACTTTTATATGCAAGATCAAATACCTGGAGATTGCTCAATAGTGTGTACAAATGTGAGACCAGACAGTATGAGAGAGAATTGCTTCAACAAGGGTTTTCCAGATCTGAACTGAAATGCCAGTGGAGAGACTCCCATAGACACGAGTCCATTAATTCAAGCCAGGCAAAAGCTGAGATGTAGTTACAGGGCAAAATAAAATTTAAACTCAAAACTCAGTATTGAAGTCAGTAAAAGCTAAATGAGTATTCTGATGCACAGTTCTACTTCAGTTCTACTCTTGCATTCTGTGCTGCTCTGTGTTTATTTCTGTTGATCTCTTCAAGGACTTATCCTCTCCCTCTTGTTGCCAGCAACAGTCTCACAATGCCACCTGCATAGGCTATTTAAGGTAGAGATGGGTCTGAGAAGGCCTCTGTATATGTTTTCCCCTCTTTTCTGCTCTTGTGAGGCACTATCTGGAGTACTGTGTTCAGCTCTGGGACCCCCAGCAGAAGAAGAACATGGAAGTATTAAGTCCAGAGGAGGACCAGAAAGATGATCAAGGGGCTGGGGCACCTCTTCTATGAAGGGAGGCTGAAGGAGTTTGGGTTGTTCTGCCTGGAGAAGAGAAGGCTCCAGGGAGGCCTTAAGTGGCCTGCTAGTACCTAAAAGGGGTTACAGGAAATCTGGGAAGGGACTCTTTATCAGAGAATGTAGCGATAGGACAAGGGGGAATGACCTTAAACTGAAAGAGGGTTGGTTTAGATTATATATAAGGAATAAATTCTTTACTGTGAGGATGGTGAGGCACTGGAACAGGTTGTCCAGAGAAGTTGTGTATTCCCCATCCCTGGAAGTGTTCAAGGCTAGGCTGGATGGGGCTTTGAGCAACCTGAGCTAGTGGAACGTGTCCCTGCTAACAGCAGGGGTGTTGGAATTAGATGATCTTTAAGATCCCTTCCAGCCCAAACCATTCTACGATTCTATGATATAAAGCACCAGTTCTGTGGAAGTGCTTCCGTACCATTAGAAGAGGGTATTTCCAGAGAAGAGAAATAGGACAAATATGAAAATGATCAATCATTCAGCAGATCCTGTTCTTTAACATCTGTGCAGAAAAAGTCCAGAAAATATTTGCTAGTCTTTCAGCCACACTGTTTTTCCCATAAGCTCTTTACGACTTTCCTGTCTCTTACTATGGGAGAATATCAAACAAACCTCAACCAAGACAGAAGCCTGAACTACTTTGTAGCTTGGGTGCTTCAGCAACGAATGAAAACAACTCATTGTGCCATGCCTAAGTTATAGCCAGAATGTGTTTAGATGCAAAAAGAATTGGGCCCCTGATCTCCAGGCTGTCACATTTCTGAGCCAGTCACTTTGGAGCTAATTTTGATAAACTGCATAAATCACAGCTACTTCTGAGACTATGTGAAAAACATATAATTTCACCTGTAGATCTATATAATCACTATAGCTATACAATATAAATCACTAGAAAATATCACCATGACTCACAGTATCAGAGACAAAATCTACTTACAAGCCATAGTGAAATATAAATATTGTCTGTCTTACCAAACAGGATTATTTCCTTTCTTAAAAGTGACTTTAAAATTCTCCCCTACATTTGAAAACTTAAGCAATCTTGCTCTATTGGCTAAATTTAATTGACTTGATCTAGGCATGAATATATTGCTAACACTGCAAGAGAAATCCTTCCTTTCAGATAATCATTTGAAGTATTGAAGAATGATATAATGTCAACAAATTGAAGTTCTTTTCAAGTTGCTGTAGCTTTTATGAATCTGAATTAAGCACTTCTCAGCTCTCTGAGACTTGTATCTGAAACTGTAATATATGTTCTACTCTCAATGTGACCTTTAAGGTTTTATTTTTTTTGATAGGTGGCTGTTCACAGCAGGTGAAAAGAGATTTCTTTATGGCAAAATAAAAATGTGTTTACCTAAAGAAAAGCAACATGGAGTGTAGACTTTTATTTCTGTTAAAATGACAGGAAACCAGAAAGGACTCCTCAAAGAGCCTTTCAGGAATTTGGATCACAACCTGTAGCAGAATTCATCAGTGTTTGGGAATAGTTCCCTCATTCTATTCTTTGAGAGATCTTTATTAATTTAAATTTATCCTTCAGGGAAGGTGTTAAGCTCAAGCTTGTTGAAATCATAACCATTTTCTTTAGTGGTCGCAATAGACTTGGAGTTTCACTTTATTTAAATGGATACTAATATACTGTAGGCCTTTGTCTCCTTGAACTGGCTGAGCAAATTCAGTAGGTGAGAAGATTACAAGTCTGTGTATGTTCCCCCGGCCCCCCCCCCCAAGGTGCTATGAAGCTGTTTTGTATTATACATTTAACAAAGATACACAGGGTGTATTATTGGAGATTGCAGTTCATCTTAACTTTGCTCATCAGTAAGCGCAATTATGGCAGACAAAAAATAACAAAGAAGCAAGAGGTAATATGGTTTAGTGTTGGACTACTCATTTCTTCTTTATTTTGGTCAAGAAGGACTAGTGGTAACACTATTAAGTCCTTTTATAACCACCTGTCACCATCTTATTTAGAATTACAGAGTTCCCATGAGTCTTGAATTTGAGAGAAAAGCTTCTGGGACTGAGAAAAGAGATAGATGACTTCTTAGAATTCTTGTTGCATGTGACGCTGCAAGGTTTAGGCAAATGTAGCCAGGGTTCAGCTCTCACATGGAGTTTTTCTTCTAATCTTACTGCTCTGGTCAATAATGTGCTGTAGAAGATTCAGAAGATGTAAGATTCATTCCCAGATCTGTCTTTGTTTTTCTGCATGACTTTTCCCTCAGTTTACTTTTTTGCCACTTCTTTGTCATTGAAACATAACGGTGCACTATTTCCTATGTTTTGAATTCTGCCTGTAACAAGTTCGATAGTAATGAATAGATTTCAAATGCTGAATTTCACTTACAATCTATACTGTTCTTAAGTTACCTATATATTTCACCACTGACCTAGAGTTGCTATCTCCAAACGCTGTGCATGTTTTCTGCTTAGACTAAAATGAGCAACAAATGAGAGAGTACTTCAGTACATCTCCCATCAAGAGGAGGGTCACAAGCAGCAATGTCAGCAAGTTTGCATTCATGCAAAATTGCAACCCCCATAGATATTCAGAGACACCACCTATTAAATTCTAAACAAACAGAATTTCTGAGATTACAGACAGAAAAATAACGTGCAGCTCATAATTCAGCTCAAAGGTCATATGAAAACAGACGAGAGATTTATTATGGCTTTTCAAAAACTCATATGACAGCCAGTTGGTATTTTTGGTAAGGTAGAATTATACATATTATCTATGGAAATACACAAAACACAGCTTTCAGTAAATGAGTTTCAAATACCTCATACTCAGCAGGAAAAGAGTAACTGCCAAAGTAGTTATTTAAAGTTACTGAAAACACAGTGTGTGTGGATAAATACACCAAGATGATGTAGATTTTTAATATTCCCTGTTCCACTTTTGTGTCTGCTTTAATTTACTATCTTAATTCAGTTATGTTAAATAAGTGAACTATATCATAGGAACTTTTAACATATGACTTGTAAGTTTGCAGAGTACTGTATCCTGTTTACAGCTTTCCTAACAAATTTCCAGGAAAATCTCAAATGACAATGACTTTGTGGCAGTTCAGCTCTCTCTATTTCCACTGTTCTATGAAGATTTCAAGCAAATAATCCTACTGTGTCCAAATTTTGAACATCTGCCTTTTTCTTTATTTGTTATAAAATACATTATCTTTCTATATATTCCATTCATAATGTATAGCAATTTGTTAATTAACAAGTAACACACATCCAAAAAAAAATAATAATAATAATAAAAAAAATCAAGTCATCTTAATATAAATGGAAGTATTTAAATGAATGACAAAACTTCAGTAGTGCTAAGAGACTTTTGGGGTCTGGACCTACATAGAACATTGCAGTGAAATGCTTGGACTATTGGTGTTCACTGAATTCAGAAATGAAACTTCAAATCCTCTATATTGAGGGGAAATTATGAAATCAATATCCACTACAGTTAACATTCAGGTAAAGTAATTTTGGTTTCATCGTTTCTGTGGAGGTTTTGTACAGAAATAGTGTTACTATTTAAAGGTAATATATAGAGAAGGATACATGGATTGAAAGTTTAATCCCTAGAGAAATTAAAAATCTGACTCCAAGCATGAGGAATATTCCATAGTGGGGAGATGTACTAGATGTACAGGATGCAAATATACTTTGTACCTTCACAGTGGGCAATGTTACTTACCTTGGTGTTCATGCTTTACAAAGTTCTCAAGTGAAAATGGTGTTGCATATACAGATACATTGGAAGGTATTTGCAAACCTTGATTTAAATCATCCATGAGAGATGTTTCCAAAATCATTGGTTTCTTCATAAATAGAAATGGTGGGAGAATACTTGGGAATGTGAGATATCGCAGCAAGCTCAAATCTGAAATTATTTCACCCACATTTGTTATTTGAAAATTGCTGACAGCCAAGGAGCCTGACAGGAGTTTGTTGTATTCAATGTGTAAATTTTAAATGTTCTGCATTGCATAACATAAGTTTCCACATGTCATAACAACCAGCATTAAATGATTATTTTCTGAGAAACTCTTAAAGGTATAGCTGCCTACGTGTTTCTTTGTGAGCTAATAATAATAATAGCAATTAGCAATCAACAACACATAAAAACATATACAGTTCTCAATAATTGATCTACAACGTATGCATACTGTTAAGGTTCACGTTGATATTTTATAGGCCTGTCTTCTTTCAGGACTATGGCTGTCTGACAATGACAAATCCATTGTTTCTGGTTGTATCATGCTCTGATGCTCAACTATCTCAATTTGCTATGGCTGATGTCTGAGACCCTCTGGGAGGGGTAGTGGTGGGAAATAAGACAAAATAAAATAACTTAAAATTGAACAACTTAGAGATATGCTCCAGAAGACTGTCACACATTTGCCCATTGTGTGTGTCTGAAGTGATACTCTCATTTGACTAGAGTCATCTTAGGATACCAAAGTTGTTTGAAATATCACTGTTCTCCAATGAAGACATGGATGCTGCTATTTCCCTGCTATTATTTGAATGGCTTACTCCTAGGACCCCCCATTAAACATATTGTATTATATTATTTTATTTTTTCATAAATCTGGAAGTTCCCAAAGAGCTTAACCTCAATTTCTAAGACTTCTTGCCTTCTATTTTTCCAGGTTTAGTTTGAATAAAATACCAACAGATCTCTGTTCTGGATTAATTGGTTCTGTTCCCTAATTTATGATCATTAACTATGGTTCAGTGTTTGTCTTTGAACGTGTTGACAAGGCATTTGTTTAACATTATTTTTTACTAAGTCATTAGAGTAGACATACTGGTGACTGGTGATACATCAAAGCCTCTGCTTCCCTGAAAGCTGCTTAAATTGTATTTTCACATAAGACATTATAATTTCAGTTATGTCCTATCAAATGAAAAAGGCTTCTATATTCAAGGTGTTTTTGTGGAATTTTGTAGAAAGACAGAAGAATAATTGTGGCTAACTTGAAAGCAATTTTTTTGTTTGTGGTTGTTTTTTGTGTGGAATTTTTCCCCAGTATAGTAAAATCTAGGCTTATGTTGCTCCAGGTAGCCACTTTTTCAGTGTAAGAATTTCATATTTTATTGTAGGTACACTTAAACCGTGTATGAAGTCTGCTGTGCTGTTTGCTTGAACCTTTTGTAAGAATTCAGCATGCTTTTTAAAACGATTGGTCACTTTTACATATTTTATGTGAGATCTAGAGATGGTCACTATAAGACCTTTAATGTAAACATAATTTAATTATGAAGGCTGTCCTTTTATCTAATGATAGGGCTATATATGCTTTTCTTGCAGTTCTCTAAGATTCTTATTCCCCCCCACCATCTTTATCTTGATCCTTAGTTCTAAGAAATGCAGGTTATGTTTGAGGACCAGGCAGTTTAGAACGTATCTATTAATGTATACTGTCTCATCATCACTTTAAAGAGTGATGTTATCACTCTTTAAAGTTATCAGTTAGGTAGCACAGCCTTCTTTATCTAGTCCTCTCTGACTTAAACTCAGTGGTGTCTTTGCATTTTAGGTATGCATTAAATGTATCTAACAAATCAGGCACTGCAGGAATATGATACATTCTTACTCCATCAGGTCATTAGGTCTTCTGTGTAAAAGCAGTGTCAGAAACAGTGATGCCTAAGGATATGTGAGCACTGATAGCCTCTCAAGCCCTAAACTGGGTCAGGAAAGATGATTTTGGATGTTTCTTTCTACTGAATGAAGAGATATGAGATCCACCAGAGTTTCATTTTTGTTCATTAAGTGCAGTTTTGGATCTTTCCCTGAGTATCGTCTTTCTTCAACAAGGGAAGACTTTGAAAAAAAACTGTCTAGCTTTTTGAACAAAAGCTGTCTATTAGTCAGTTCTCCACGTCTCGCACTGTTTCCTGATCTTAACAGTAGAATGAACAACACACATGTAAAATAATAAATATGCGAATAAAGCTTAATTTTGTTTTGTTTTGTATTGTTTTTTGAAGTCAGTACATTCATTTTCCGTTAATACACACACAACCCTCCACCCCCTCACCCCCTTCTGGAATGTGCCAATACATTTTTGTAAGGGTATTTAGTTTCATTTTCCCTCTTCTCATCCCAGGCTCTGGCTGGGAACTGAACCACAATAAACTTAGTGAAGGTCTTTATAATACTTTAATATGTGGGACATAGGTGGGCCTGCTACATCTGTATTATCAGCAATATTCCAGTCATAAGAGGAATCTGGCTTTTAAATCAGCTACTACTAGACAGTTCTTTCAGAAAAGCATACGTGTTCCCTCCCTGCTAAAACCATTAGTTATTAGCATGGTATACCATCTACAGTAATCCAGTCCTCTACAGCCTTATGAATAATGAATGTCATGTAGATGGCACAGGAAATTATTACTGTGGAATTTGTGGGATTCCCTAGTACGCTATTACACAACACTACACAACACACCACATAACACAGAAAAGAAGGAGATCAGGAGATAAGTGCTGGCTCTTGTAAATTTAATAGTAAAACCAAAATTCAGTCATCTGTAAAACACAGTTGCAGTTATCAAGACACTTTGGAAAAGCTCAACTTAGTTCACAAAAAGAATGTCTTATGTTCATCTCGGTTATGTGTGTCCATGTGTGAGTGTTTGTTTGCTTGGGTACCACAAAGTATATTATTAGTTTTGATTTTTCACAAGTGCTATTCAAATAACAGTAAAGGGCTGCAAAGTGCATTCCTCCTTTATTCACATGGCAACTTTTTTTTTTTTTTTTTTTTTTTTTTCCCTCTGTGTAACGTCATATTTTTTAAAAAAAAAAATTCTAATTTTCTTTTTTTAATTTTTTTTTTTTTTTTTTTTCCCCTTCTGTGGAAACAAAACAAAGCTCTTGGCAAGGCAGCCTGCAATTACAACCCTCTTCCTTCTCCTTTGTGTAGTGTGATGTCACCACTTGGCACAGGGAAAGTTATTGTTTCAGTGATACTCCCATAAATGGCCTTTCAGTGCTCCTGATTTACATGTTAAGAGATCAGATGGGAATTGCTTGCTGTGGTGACTCCCACTTTCCTCTCAGTTAAACATTCATTTGGTAGTAAATATCCACAGGATACATTGTTATTCATGGTACATCCTGTCTACCACCTAAGCACTCTTTTTTTTTTTGTTGTTTTTCTGGAACTCTCAATTTGAACAGAGTTTGCAAAAACAGAACTCCTCTTTCCTTCTCCCCTTTCTCCTCCCTCTTTCAAAACATTACAAACGTTGACACTGACATTTGAACATTTCAATCCTAGAACAAAGACAACTTGTTTCTTTATTTCAGAAGTAAACTCATAATGGTGGCATGCTTCCAGAGTGGTGTACTATTCCTTACAGAAGAGTATTTACTATGCTGTAGACAAGTTATGGTAAAGATATCCCATTTTGAAACTGCTCAGGACTGATTCACTTTTTTTTTTTTTTTTTTTTTTTTTTTTTTAAATCCATTTTTTCTTTTCGGAAAAGAAAAAAAAAAAAAAAAAAAAAAAAAGAAACAAACAAATAAACAACAACAAATCAACCCAAAGCCACAGGGTTTAGATCAGAAGGGATCAGAAGGTAAATTTTTGTGATTAAAAAGCTGGACAAAACTCACAGTGTCTACAGTTCTCCAACAGATGTCCATTAGGACTCTGGCAAATAACTATCCAAGCATTTCATCTATAAAACAGGAAAAATCTTTTCCTTTCCTTTCCTTTCCTTTCCTTTCCTTTCTTTTCCTTTCCTTTCCTTTCTTTTCCTTTCCTTTCCTTTCCTTTCCTTTCCTTTCCTTTCCTTTCCTTTCCTTTCCTTTCCTTTCCTTTCTTTTCCTTTCCTTTCCTTTCATTTCCTTTCCTTTCCTTTCCTTTCCTTTCCTTTCCTTTCCTTTCCTTTCCTTTCCTTTCCTTTCCTTTCCTTTCCTTTCCTTTCCTTTCCTTTCCTTTCCTTTCCTTTCCTTTCCTTTCCTTCCCAAGCCCTTAGGAGCAGAAAACTCCCTCTGTGCTTAAGAACTATCACAGTGGATTCCTGATTCAACTGAGCCCTCCATGAACCATTGTAATAACATAACTAGTAATAATTATATCCCAAATCCCAAAGAACCTTGAACTTAGTGGCAGTTCATATCTGATCTGAATAATATTCTTCTCTGACAGGATAAACACATTATGAACAATGGCAAAAAGTCCTCTGATTTCCAAAAATGTCAGTAACCCTCACTAATAAACCACATCATCTGGAGTACTACTTAGATCTGTGTTCTTCAGGGTTCAGACAGTTCACTGTTCTATGAAAAAGCTTGATGATGTGATTACTTCTACTTTTTTTTTAAGCTTTTAAAAATATGCCTATGATGAACATTTGCCATCTGCATTTGTTCAAATTGATAAGCAGGATCCCTGGTTGATGTAAGTCAATGTTCTGATTTGCACTGTATAAAGTTTGGCTGTCTGCCTTTTAAATAAAAAGGGAGCTCAGATAACTGTTGTTAACTGTTGTTAATACTGCTGTGAGCTATTTTAACTTAGTCAACCAAGAAAAAATATCACCACCCTAAATAAAGAGAGTTTTAACAAGTCCTGAGTAGGTACTCTGGGGCTGTGAAAAATCTGTTTCTTCTCAGTGAACATCTGGAACCCCCAGCGGAGCTCTGGCCCGTTCCCATACAATTCTCTTCCAGCAATAACACTGGAGAGTGGCAGTTTCCCATCAGCTCTGTGGAGAAGAACTGTAACCTCAGGAAGGAGTGAATAAACAACATTGCCAAGCAGCAGCTCCCGAGGAGAAGATTGAAACTTCACGTGTTTAGTTCATGTGGAGAAAGGAATGTTGACCAAGTTCATCTGAATGACTGGAAAAAAAAAATATCCTGTTCTTCATTAAAATGACTTTCTCTTTCTGAGGGCTTGACAGCCACTTTCTGTTTCATGACAAGGAACATTTTCTAACAACAAAATTGCCAAATAATGCTGAAGCAACCTTTATGGGAAGATTTATTAAGCAATTGGCTTATAATTAGCTAGACAAAAGACACACATTTTTTGACACACTTCACATAGTGAATAGTGGGTAAGACTATAACTTGTGTTTTATCAGAGTATATGTGCCTAAATGCAATGCCAATTTAACATTCAAAAGCCTATTTATTATTACGGGAGTAAGAAGCTGATATACTTTACGATTGTTAAAATCCAGATAACACAAGTAAATATGATTATTTAAGAGTTACACAAAATAAGAGATATTAGCATGTGTAACAGTATACCTTCTAGCAGAAAATGCATGTTTCCAAATGGGACCTCTGAAGGAATACAAATGAACTCATCTGAAACTTGGACTTAAAGAAAATATTAAGACAATAAGATAGGGAGACAAAAACTAGTGAAAGGAGACAGAGAACAGATATGGTAGAAAATGTTATATATAGTATGGAAAATAAGTTACAAGGATTTGAAAACATCTGGAATACATTTCTGGAATGTCTCTGAAAAACAAAACAAACCACAGGAGGAAAGTCAGACTTAGCATTACTCAATTCTTTTCTTCCTTTCTTTTTTTTCTAAAGGGGGGATGCAAAAAATGTTAGATGTTAATGGAAAAATTCCTTCCAGTATATGTGTTCTGCCTTCATAGGCCTCAACTGAGTAAGCACAGACCTAATTTTAAGCATTTCAACTGCTCCTTCCAAATCAACAGGATTAGATGCATAAAGGGTCTATGAAAAAAAAATAAAAAAAATAAAAAAAAATCTCTTTGCAGTGATCTTGGTGAGCTTTGAATCGGGCTGGCTCTAAATTCAGAGAAATGAAAGTGGCATTTTCAAGTCAACAAGAACTATAGAAAGACTGGTATTGGCCCAAAGTCATTACATTTTTATATTTTATTTATTTATTTATTTATTTTTCTGTTTCAACTTCAGTATGCAAAATGTGCTAAGGGTGATTCAAAAAGGTCTATTAAAGGCTATTCAAAAAGTTTGTAAAACTTTGAAGTACTCCTTAAAATAAAAAATACCTTCTAATATGAAAGGAGGAAGCATCCATAAGTAAGGATTTTCAGATCTGCAAATGTGATGCATGTGAAAAATTTAATGTACTTCGTTTTATAGGTATGCTTTCTGTCAGTGAAAATTACTAACTTCTCTTGTTGAGACATGCATCCATCCTCAAGAAAATGTAGTGATTCTGGTTCTAGGCACAAGTTAAGCTTTTTTTTTTTTTTTTTTTTTTTTTTTTTTGTACAAAAAAATTACTTAAAACTCCTTAAAATCTCCTCATTCTTGTAAAAAGGCAGTCTTAGACAGATGATGTGAGTGCATCAGAAAAGCTGGTGGCATGAGAAAGGGATCTATCCCAAAGTGTCTGAGGTCTTCCAAGCTGAAGCATTTGCAAAAGACTGAATTCTGGACCCGAAACAAGCTGACATATTCCAAAGAAAGTCCGTTTCCTCTTAAAAACAAGCAAACAAACAAAAAAGCACAAGTAACACTCTAGGGAATTTTGGATCTTTTTGCTTCCCACGCTGCACTATTTTCAACCCACTGTACCTCATGCAAATGCTCAGGGCTCTGCAGCCCTTAGAAATACTCCAGTACTAAGGAAGTGTTATGTCTGTGGCCATTCTGGCTATGTCCATATTCTAGTTTAGCCAACAGGAAGACAGAGTTCTGAAATATAAAGAAGGTAACTGGCTAAGAGTAGTGATCCTCTCTCATCATCTGTGGTCTAGCCCTGGCCACTGACACCTTTTGAAAAGAGAAGAGGAATTTTTCATTGCACCTAAATTTTGTTTTTGTTCTCAGTAGACTTACTGTTACTATCCCCAATCCCATAAAAAAAATTTGTTCTTCTTAGAATGTAACATGATTCATTAAGTTTTAGTGTTTGAGAATATCAAACTCCTCATTATTTATGTATGACAGGGTGACTTTATATCAGGTGGAGTTAACCACCTCCAGATCATGTATGTTATACTGTAAGTTTTTCAGGACCTAATAGAAGAATTCAGAGCTTATGTTTTATGTAGGTTCCACATATATAGAAAATTTCCATGGTAGCGAAGAAGTCGCATACAAAATCTGAGTAGTCAGAGTGTTCTCTCCAGAGTAAGGGAGATTGTGGTTCATTTTCTTTTTCATCATCCAATCTGATAGACAGAATAATGAAACAATAATGTTGTCTGAAGTACTGAGGCTCACAAGATAACTTATTGCAATCTCAGCCAATGTGAAAAATATTCAGATTTCTCTGCCCAGAAGGAGGCACAAGGCTTTGGTATCCTGAAGTTGGAGTTCTCACAGGAAAATTGTAGTGCCTTAAAGATTGTTGTTGTCTTTCACATTAAACTGAGATTGTATAAAATTCACAAGCAGACATTTTGTGGTAAGCTTTAGTACAAATAAAGATCTTTCTTGTAAGTTATTTATTAGCATCTTTTCTAAGTTGCTAGAATATAAGCCATTTATATAATGGACACTTTCTATTAAATCTTATCTTGACAATATGTCACTAAATATACCAATAACTAAAATCAACTCTGCAATATTTTAATTAATTATTTTTCCTGCCAGAATAATCAATATGAATTCTCTGTATAGACATGTAGCCCACACATAACAATTAAATAACTGCAATTTAGTTTAATTTTAAAATTCCAATTATAGACACTTTCACCTAGGATTTTTGGTGAAGTGTCTTTAAAGGAGACAAGCAGGCAAAGTAGTGCCTTAGGACAACCCTACCTGAAAAATAAATCTATTTTAAGTTATTGATAGATAAAGATAACTAAAAACTATTTAATGGGTATGATCAGCTCTTGTGCTTACTGCATATTTCCAATAGCTTGTCTCTATTACCTCAATATTATAGCAATCCTAGGAGTCAGTGAGTAGACTTCTCACTGAGTTTGATCTATTTTCTGCTACTACAGTGTTTAAAACTTTTTCATCCAGTGCCTTTCCATTGTATTTAGCAGGACTAACAGCTTCTCAACTTTCCTTCCACCTGCTGACTCCCACTGCACATCTTGATTCAAGCTACAAGACATAATCACAATGGGCATGAAATTCTCTTTTTCATATCTATTTGCCAGGTGCAGTAATTGCATGATGAGCATGAAGTACCAGCGTAATCCTCATATAAATTGGGTATTGAACAGACAATGAGCATAGATGGCAAAATTATGATTCCCTGATCCTACCACTCTTGTCCTTTCTGTGCTATTGGCACATATGCATGTTATGCTTTACTATTTCTATTCAAGAAAATAGTATGTTTAAAAATAGCATGTATACTAATAATGTTGGTAGGCTCTATGATGAACACTCAGTTTATAAAATTAATGCAAGTGTACATAATGTATGTCTATTATATTTTCAGTCACCAAAAGGCGTAAGAACAGAATGGTAGCTCTCTGTGCATTAACAACATTTCTGTGGAAAACAGCATTTGTAAGGAATAGTGATTACAGAAACATTTTGCTTCAGTTTGCTTTATTGGAAATATTTATTTTGGAAATATTTTGCTTCAGTTTGGTTTATTTGTTTTCCCCTGAAAACAGCAAGTACTGGTAAACTAAGTGATTTTTTTTTGATTAAGATATGAAACATTTCAGAAGTGGCACCATAGTGCTTTAGGGAACAGTAATTGTATCAGGTGTCCTCTCTTCTCTCTTCCTTCACCATGGCAAAATATATATAAACAATAGTGTCTCATTAAAGAGAAAATGCTGTTATATTTTGTGGAAGATGTACTTTGGTTGAGAATTATGTGCTAGGAGAATATAGCGATGGAGTTACTGTTTTTTAAAAGGAAAAATGTAAATTACATTTTATAAATTTTCAGCCTTCAATTTTCAGCCTTCAGTTTTTCCGCTGTAAATGAATATGATTTTTGGATTATTATTATTATTATTATTATTATTCCGACTACAGATAATTGAAAAAATGTTGAAAGTCAAATGTGTATTCCTGAAAATTCTTTCTTCACTATTTGACTGGCTATAATCTATCAATATCATTAATTCAGAAGCTTTGTGAATTGAAGATATGCTGTGAATGTCATGTTAATTGGTAATAATTCTGTAAAGCTACTGGCAATACATATTAGACTGGGAAGAAATTATATAGTAGAGAAATACCAATGAGACAAGCTGAAGTCTATGGGAGTAGGATTACTTATTTTGTAGGATTAATTATGCTCAGTCATCCAGGTTCTACAATTAAATACAAAGCCTCGACTCACCTTGAGTTTAATGGGAACAACATCCTCACACTAGAGATAGAGCTGAGCCAACATCCTCCTAGATAATTGAATGTTTCTGAAACATTACAGCAAAAATTAGCAAAGTGGTGCTGAACTATTGAAATCTTTGTCTTAACTGTCAGTTAAACAACTTCTACCTCAAAATCCAATCCATGAATCTGGCATCTTATTACTAGTGATGAATAAGTTCTTTTCTGGTTACTTGGTTACTTTGACTGACCCTTGAAACAGCAGCTCATGTAGAAAATGTTCAATACTTACATTATTTCTCAACAGGCAATATAGATTTGTTGACTGTCACTCACTGAACACACATTTACACAGAACTAAGGAAGCAGTACAGCCAATAGGCAGTTTAATTCCTTACTGTTCTAGCTCTTTAATTTGTCATTTATGAAGTGGTAGAATTTAGGACAATCTGATCTAAAATGTGCTATTCATTATTATCCAAATTTCTTTATGACTTTATTCATTTTGAGAAAATTGCAGGAAGCACAAAATAATTCCCTTAGAAATGAAGTAGCTGACACTTTACATTTATTACAGCTGTGAAGCCTTCAAGGTAGAGGAGTAATAATTTTTCATTCTCAACAATGGTTTTAGAGAGAATGTTTGGAGACTTGTGAAGGATGATTAAGAGACTATGCATTCTCATGTAATAGCATCATGCTACTAATTCGCTCCAAAATAAGTTCACCATTCACTATCAAATAGGAAAGAAATGGCAAGACTTGGCATTTTGCTCAAATTATCTGCTTTCATAATGATTCATTTTCAAGCCAAGGCCAAAGGCTTTTCTAAAAAATTGATAAGTCTACAGGCTATATTTACTATAAATATATATTGTGTCTACACTTCAGCATTTTTTTATTAAAAATACTGAAGATTCCAAACCTAGAAAGAATACCAACTGATAGTGCAGTCACAACAACATATGGAGAATTTTTTAGACCCAAATTAAGTCTCTATTATTAGGATTGAAAAGTGGAACTGATTGTGAAAAACAGCTTTTTATTTTTTTCTTTTTCTTTTTTTTCTTTTTTCTTTTTTTTCTTTCTTTTTCTCTTTCTTTCTTTCTTTCCTTCTTTCTTTCTTTCTTTTTCTCTTTCTTTCTTTCTTTCTTTCTTTCTTTCTTTCTTTCTTTCTTTCTTTCTTTCTTTCTTTCTTTCTTTCTTTCTTTCTTCCTTCCTTCCTTCCTTCCTTCCTTCCTTCCTTCCTTCCTTCCTTCCTTCTACTATTCAGTGTTTCTTTTTATGAATAACACCATCATGAATAAAACTGATAGGATCTACTATTTCTAAATTTTAACACTTTGCAAGAAATGTAGAAAACATACAGAAAAATTCACCAGTGGGCTTGTTAATCAGATCATTTTACAAAGTCATTCAATTTGACTTTTTTTTTTTTTTTTTTTTTTTTTTCATGCAGTTACATGTATTTAGTATCTGAATATTAAGCTCCCTGGCTACAATATAGAGGGGAACAACAACAACAACAAAAAGGATAGAAGGAAAAGAGATGGATTACTGTGAAAATCAGTTGTACTTTAGAAGCTATGGAAATAGCTAAATATTGTTTAAGAACATATTGGTCAGCAGATTCCCTCTAGGCAGACTGAAGCTGTAATTCATGGAGATTTCTGCTAACATCATAGGAAAGAGGACACAACTTAAATGGTTTATATACTGCCAAGCCCAGAGCTGATTTAGAGGATTTGTACACTAAATGTATGTCACAAAAGTAGTTGAATAAAGCAACTGTTAGTTGACACACCTTGCTTTGAACTCAAAGATAGTTTAAGCTAGAGGAACACTTCACTTAGTTGCATGTGTTAAAAATGTTCTAGTTCTCTTTTCTCAGATGAATATTTTTTTTCTGGAATGTCAAAGAACCAGCGGAGAAATAAATCTTGAAAAATGTTTCAGATTAAAATTAAAAGGAATAATGGAAGATTTTGTGAGGTTACAGAGGCTTTTGGGAAACCTGGTACACCTTACTTCAGTCACACTGATTAGGTGACCAAACAAATACAAGTTACTACAGCTTGAAACAAATCTCAATGCCTCAGAGTTTCTTGACTGCAACCTTCAAATGTTAATGTTGACTTTTTGAGAATAACTTGGCTTCCAGAAGAATTTTTTCAGAAAGATGCTTGACTTTGGATATTAACTTTACTTAGAAACTCTTAGATATTTATTAGTCATATAGCACCCAGCAGGTCTATCTGTTTCTCAAAACATTGAGTTAGACACTGATCACAGTAATCTTCAAGGTGAAAGAAAAATGGAATCTATAAGGGTTTCTGTTCATATCCAGAGCCTCTATAATCATCCTCTGATAGAAAGATTTGGTCTACCATCACATACATTCCGTATATGTATTTTGGGATCTATACGCCCTATATAAATGTAGGGGGTGGTCTTTTTAAGATTATGTACTATAACTGGTAACTAAAGAAAAAGATTTAGATGCTGAATATGCAGAATTCTTAATACCATCCTGAAGAGTTCATTACAAAAATGGTACGTGAGCTTTTTTCTTGAATATTAGTGGATAGCACATAATCCAATAGGGCTCTTCTGGGTTAGAGGAGCACAACTTTCTGTAAGGAAGCATAGATCTTTTTTCTTCCGTAATGGATAAACTCCAGATGTAGTGGATATATTCATTGAGACATACACACTCTGAAAATGATCTGACATGCTCTGCTGCAGACATTCTAACTATTTAAAAAAATACAAGCAATAAACATACCCACTCTCTCAAACACATTCTCCTTTCCACAATAATTGAGAGGAAAAATATAGTTTTTTTCTATAATGAAACTTATTTTTCTTTCTTACTTTTTTTTTTTAATTTAAATATTTTTTTTCTAGTTCTTTCAGTACTGTAGTAATCAGCAAAACATTCTCCCATACTTTACAAGATATTTATATATACGTATACATACATAATACATATGCCTATGTGAGTGTCTTTACCCATTTTACATAAAACTGTAAAAAAAAATAACATTATTTGGAGCTTCCATTTGAAAACAATATTAAGAAGAAATATTTCTCCTGAGCAGTATTATTTCAGTGACTTGGGGATTATTTAGGTTCTATTGAATATATCTGGATTTATCTGCTGTCTTTATATTTTCACTAATTTTCCCCAGATTCAGTATACTTAGCTGATCCTTACATTTACACTGTTTCAATCAGCCTCCTTTATTTATTTCTATTTTTTATGATGAAATTTGTGTTATATGAAATTTGAAACAGCATTCAACAAACCTTTGGTGCCTGCAGTTTAATGTCATTGTATTGTGGTAATCCCAGGTTGGAAAAATCACTATTACAAATGACAAAGGTCAGATGTCAGCAGGATGCTGTACATTTACAGCATTATGGATTACAGGGACTTAATGAGCTAGTTGTAGAGAACAAGCAGTAGAGTTAAGAACACAAAGAAAACAGCCTGATTTACTGAAGTGGTTCTTTACTTAGATGTCTACTAAAATTATGAATGAGTTTAGAAGACAATCTTTAAGAGACTAGTTGATTTTATAGCTTATCTTCTGTCCTTCTGTCTTCATTGCCTTGTAAAAATCACAGGGTTCAATATAGATTAGTAATTCAACTCCAGACACAATTCAATAATGTGGAACACATGTACCACAGAGCTTTTAAATTTACAGAATTTCTGCATGTGCCAGTGGGTCAGCTGTACTGTGACTTGCAACACCTTTAACTGTTTCTGCTTTGTGGTAAATGTCTCTTTATTGCAAAATGCTGCTATAAAGTACAGTAAATGAACAATAACATCCTTTTAATCACCTGTTTATATACTTTAGCAGAGTGTGCAGAATGTGTGTCCATTTATATATATCTCATTCATTTTTTTTTTTTTTTATCCTTTCTACTAAACACACTTCTTACTCAAGTTTCCCAAGCCAGCTTTATGTCATAATCAGAGCCCTATCAACCGTGTTAACATCATTTTCAATATAATAACAGTACTTATTTGCTTAGGAACTTCCTTGCTAGTATTTCCAAATGCTTTATAAAACTTTAAATAGTAGTTGGGCTTACAAGTCCCTTTGTTTCTTTGGGTTTCCCCCTACCAAAGAGATACAGGGTAACTAATGAGCAAATGGGGATAAGGGGGCAATGGCTCTGCAGCTCCCCCAGCCCTAACTACACACAGGGCACGTGTTCCAATGTTACATGTTGTAACACCAGGAAAAGGTTTATATCTCCCCACCCTCCCTTAAGAACAACTCTGCAACTATTGCTGTCGCAGTGCAGTTTATGGATAGATTATTATTATTATTATTATTATTTTCTGTAGCATTTAAGAGGAAAACACCTCTTTCACAGAATTATATTAGGGGAAAAGACATTGCTCTAACAATGTAAAGAAAAACAAACAAACAAACAAAAAGTTGCTGTAACGATCCCATAATGTGAGAATTAAAAATAAGCTAGTAGATTACTTTTCTTGTAGACACAAGATTTTTGCCATCTAAGTGGCAACTGAATAGCTGGAAAGAATCACCCCTGTGAACTTCAGAGGTCTCAGGCAATGCTTACTCAAATGTATATATATATTTTAATCACCAAATACCACAGAGATTCAGTCTGTTCTGTACAGGATAACAGTGAGCTCTTCCCTGTTTTCCAAAGGCAGTGAAACAGAGTGATATTTGATGAGATAGCTTACAGGTTTCTTAAGATCTTTATCAAATAGTTAGAGATGGAAGCTGAAGTGGGTAAATGAAAAATTGGTCAAAGTCAACTGGGCAGGAGAAAACAAAGAGAAGGAGGGAGGAACTGTGAGTTGATAGGTATGTGACCTACTTGACCCTAGGTGTTGTTTATATTTAGATAACTAAAACTGGATTAAATGAATCTGAGCTACACACACGTGATATTGATAAATTAGATGAACTCTTTGCTAAATTGTCCCTTACACATGGGGCTAGATTGCCTCATACCTACCTTTTAGGGTAATCTTCAGTGACTTAATTGCATAGCATTTTATTTATTTCCTTAGTCATTTCACTATGAACTTAATTCCTCCAGTGCAATGGCACTGGGAAATGAAGTAGGATCATGCAGCAAACAAGTGTGTTGCAAATTGGCTTCCTGCCTTATTAGATAAAGAAACCCAAAGTTGTGTAGTAAATGTAACAAGTGTCAAAAGAGAATGGATGGTTGTATGCATTACTCATGCATTATTTACTTTCTGATTGCCCAAACTGGGTCACACAGGGCCAGATTTTCCAAAACTCTGAGCACTCACAGCTGCAAATGAAGTCGATTGTATTTGAAAAGTACTCTAAAAAGTGTTATTCCCGAGCATGTGTTTTTCAAGAAGGGGATCTAAAATAAGTGTATAAACTTGACAACATTGATGTCTATCTGTGCTTCAGCTCTCTATTCTTAATATATGAATAATAGTCACATCAAACTGTCTGGAGTAGTGTGAAGTGAAAATCACCTCTTGTACAAAGTATATCAACTCCTCTCAAAAAAGACCACCAAAATAGCTATAATGACCTTATATTTGCTTCAGAGTTTAGCTAGTATGTTCCAAATAAGATCTAGAGACACATTCCAACGGAAGAATAGAAATAAATATTAAATAAAATTAATTCACTTTGTTAGGTTTGGACAAAGAAAAATGATTTAATTTGAGTCTATTGTTGACACACACATGCAGGCCAGACTAAGATCACATTGACAACGTCCTTTCAGAGGTGTTTAAAAGTGTTATATTCTTTTTATTTTCTTTCATCATTAATATTTGTTTTGTGTTGTTGGTGTATCTATACTTTGTTGGAGTTTAGGAGGCAGGGAGTCTGGATAACTCAGATTCCAAATCTCTTCTTACCATTTAAATCAATGGAAAGATTTCCAAAACACTGAAGAGATTTCACCTTCTCTACCACATGACATTAGTCAGAGATATCCAAGAAAATGAGATAATTCTGGAACTGGAAATGGAACAGTCATGTCAGTACCCAGGCCAGGTTTCCTACCACCCCTGGGAAAGATGAAGTCATCCTTGTGCTCTGCTCACACGGGGGAGGCCCCAGTTGGAAACTGAGAGCTGCTTTGGGTGTGTTCTTTCAGGTGAGGTGTAACCCAGTGGAAACAAACCAAAACAGAATTGTGAGGTGAAGAAAACATAACTGTAGAGAAGAACTACTGAACTGTAGAGAAGAACTACTGGGAAGAACTAGGAGGGAAAAATGAGGGAAGGTAAAAAAAAAAAAAAAAAAAGTAAAAAAGTAAAAAAATATTCGCAGTGTCTAAGGCAGAAATAGTAAGAAATTCATGAAACTACATTTCAACAAACCTCTTTTCAGATATCAGGGATAGCTTTTAATGTAAGCAAAGCATTAAGAGTGATTCACTTAACTAAGTGTCCATAGCACTTTTGGAACTTCTATTGCTGTAAGTCCTTAAGAAAGAGTTGACAAAGCATCTCAGGAAGAACATGGATGGATGAGGTGAGCTATCTGGGTCCTGACAATTTAGTCATTCTGTACTCCTGTGTTTCATCTATAAATCTACTCAGTAATAAATAATTAGCTTATGCTAAGAGCTGGACTGTCATGATTATAATGCCTCAAGAATTCCAGGTATTTGCTCTGTAATGGAAGGGAAGAGATATGAACTATTCTGTTGTGTAGTTACCTCCAGTCTTTTAGGAACTATCCATATAAAATAAAATATTTGCTAGTTAGTCCAAGAAATGTTCCTGAAAATATTCCTGCCCAGTTGCTGTCAATACAAAGGCAAAATCTGTTACTAATACATAGTTTGGAAGAAATACAAAATATATTTTTACATGTACATATTTATAAGTGTATGTTTATATGTATACTTATGTAAACAGAATAGATCCCTTTAGTAGAAATCAGGTACTGAGTGCTAGTATAACATTTGTTTATACTGTTGCAGTCAAACAATTTAGAATCAATAAAATGATTAGTGAGGAAAAAAAATAATCTCCAGAAAGTCATTTTGTAGTGCAATATCTGCATGGTGTTATATACCAAAAACTCCCTCAACATAAGCGGTGTCTATTCAGTTTAGATTTAATAATAACAACAATATATAATCAAATCTTAGAAAAATATTATGCTATTGGTTCTTTAAAAGCAGTGTAGCATGTGTTAAGTAAGTCCTGTCTTCAAATTCCTGCTTGAGTGGAAAACATTTTTTGAGTGCAGTCTTTAGTTTAACAATTTCAGATACTCTCCTGAAATCAGTAGCACTTATTTGGTTGTACACATGAGCAATGTTCACGTATATTAGAGTTAGAAAGAAGAATGTTGGAGGGGAATATACAACACGTTAAACTGAAGGAAAATTCTTTCATAAACATAAAGTTGCGCTTCCAAAATAAATTTTATTATTTGAATAATATCTTCAATCAATGTTTACCTTTAGATTCTTAAAGAAATTTTCCAAGCCCCTCAGAAAGGCTTTTATAATGTGAAAGATGCATTTTAGTTACTTATAAATACTTCTGGGGAGTTTCTAGTGTTCAGTTTGGGGTTTTGAGGAAATATCATGTAGTTAAGAGGTTAAATTTAAACTGTTGTTTATTAAGTTGTCCATTTTAGATTCTTCAGCCTTTCCCAGGTCAACACCTCTAAATGGGCTAGATCAATTAGGCTCCATCCTTTCAAGTGAGATTTCCACGGTGAACACCAGACAATGTGATTTACTCATTCTTTGCTTAGCTTTTAGCTCAAAATTGAATCTTGAGCATTTAGTATTCATGTATGTTTGATAAAATATCACTTAAAGCTATGTACCATTCTCTTGAAAACACTTCAAATTTCCTACAACTTTCACTCTATTATCATTATTTAATTAAGCCAGGACTAAAAACCATTTTTTCCCTATATTTCTGTCCCTTTCCATTTTATTTATTAAGTGCATCTACCTAATTAATTGAAAATAAGATAATCCAAAATATAACACTACCATATTCTGGGTTACATAAGCTCTTCATAAACAATTATAGTGGACAGACAGTTGAATGGGTAAACAATTCCCCTGTCAGCAAGTGAATGAAAACATCTACTATTTGTCCTTGTTGAACTGGTTTTGAAAACATGAAAGGAAAATCTTTAATAGGAGTTTCGAAGTAAAGAATGCCAAAGCTAATGTTTGAATCAATTGACTGATTCCCTATAAAATGAGATGCCAGTGCATCTTTTCTGGGTAAATAATATAGTAATAAGTAAAGGTAAATCTAATATATATATATATATTTTTTTCTATTAACAATATCTGTCAGTAGAAGACAGTGAAAAAATAATCTGAAAAATGTGCAAGTAATTATTTAAATTAAGAGAATAAAATATGGAATTTAACTTCAATCTCACCCTACAAATAATCATATTTTTTAGTCAGCTGTAAACTAATGAGGGATGTTCTGAAACGTTGAAGTCCATTGTGAACTTTATTATTACAGAAAGTTCACCTATAAAGTAGCATTACATCTTGGCTGCTGGTAGGCAATTCTGAATTATAACACTGAAGCTAAAGTCACTTCTTTAAAAACCTAACTTTATAGCTGAAACTATTAGGGTCAGGAGAAAACACAGAGATGAATGACAAGGGAAATATTTGTTTGCCCTGGTGCCAGCATCTGAGCTTCTCTTTTATCTTCACTGCAGGGTTAAGAGGATGCCTCATCTTGCCTGGTGAAATGAACTTCGATGTGGATGACTGTGAGCTACTGGCTGGGGACGGTGACTCTATGCCACTTATCCCAACTGATGGCTGGAAAAGAGCCTATGTGGCTGGGAAGGTCTGGGAAATTGCTTACTTTTTTTTTTTTTTTTTTTTTTTTTAATGTAATTATGTTTGGCTCCTCACAGTTAATAATTATAGTTTCCCAGTGCTTCTAAAATGATAAGAAAGATATTAGTGTCAATCTGAAGAAAATACAATTAGCTCAGTGCTTTTTTTCAGCCATTTCTTTTTGAAGTTCTTTGCAGAAAACTCTCAGCAATTTACTTTCCTTTTTAACATCAATAACCTGACTCGGAGGAGGACTTTGTTTAAATAGTTTTCTGTTGTCTTCAAACAAATCAAAGGAAAATAAAGTTAATTAACCAAACAAAAGTATGGCTGAGAAAAAATGGGGCGTTACCTAGTGTTGGCTCTGAAGTGACGATTGCATTTAGATACTTGAGCAAGGCTAACCCTTTCTCTAACTCAGAAAGCTGGCACTGTGATTTACTGCCATGGCCACTAGTTACATGGGCAAACCTCAGGCCAAGCCTGAATGACACAGCAGGCCCAAAATAAACTGTAACCTTCTCCCATGCAGCACATTCACTTTGGGTTACGTGAAAAGCAGTGCTTGCGGGTTCTCTTCAGATTTTCCTGTAAAGCATGAGGTGTGGAGGAGGAAGATGAAATCTCACCCTTTCTAAAAATTAAGCCTGTGATTCAAGCTCCAGGTTATCTGGATCTGGCTAGATTGGCACTTCTTGGGATGTATGGAAATAACACTGACTGCCAAAATAACTTAATTTAACAAAGTGGTCCTTCCAGTCCTTTCTGAGAAGGAGAAGGGATTTTATAAAACATTTTAATTTTCTTTGCATAAGCAGATCACAAGCATTTTGCCTCATCTTATAGAGCTAAGACAAATTGTATACACATTACATTTTTTTTTTTATTATTTACCATATTGTACACAACAGTGCATTAGAGGTGATATGTTGAAGCTGAAACTCCGTGTGTTCACATCGCCCAGACAGCAGGATGTTTGGATGCTTTTTTTTTTTTTTTTTTTTTTTTCCAAGGAAGAGAAGATCTCACCTGGAAATAAAATAAAATAAAAATAAATTATAAATAAATAAATAAATAAGATTAAACGGCTTCAAAAAACTTTGAACATTATTCCATACCTGTAGGTTGACACTCTTAAAAGATGATAAATTTTTCCTTCCCATAATACCGCTGATGTTTGTGAACTGCACTGTAAGGTCTCTATATATAGAAAATATCCTATTAAAGTATAACCATATCCTTGTTTGTTGGTTAAACAAACAAACAAAAAGTAGACACAATCTGTTTTTTTTTTTTTTTTTTTATAATATGGCATGTTTGGGTTGATTCTGGAATAGTAATGAATGTAATACTCAGTTATAATAAAAACATGGTAACATGATAATAAGGAATGGTGTGATTTTGAAGGACATTACTTCTGCAGCATGTTAGGATGTTATTCTAATGTATTAAAATATGAATTTAAGAAATACTTAGTCAATAATTACATAAGTGAGCAAAAGTAAATTTTGTAGCTTTTGCTAAAGTGATGTTTCTGGATATTGTGCTGGTGTGTTTGTTAGTCCAAAGTAAAAAACATCTTTGATTTCAGCAGAAAAGAATGTTAACTGCTTCTTAATTTCTATTTAAGCAAGTCTGTGGCTTTTTGTGATATTAGTGCAACTAATCAGTAAGGAACTTAGAATGGATAACAGGTGTTAACTAGACTCTCTGTAATCATAATTTGGTCTGTCAGTATGGGAATGCAGGTTTTATCTGTACAGAACCTTAAGTTTGTTCATTTGGTTATTTTATTTATTTATTTTTTTTTTTTCCTCTCTCTCTCTCTCTCTATTTTGTTCTTTCTTTCTTGTTTTTACTGATCCATGTGTACCTGGGAAATGAACAATCAGGTCTTTAACCACTAAGGGCTGTATGATCCTTACCCACTGATGGTAAGCAAGGAAATTTACCCCAGGTGCAGCTTCAGACATCTGCTCTGCCAATGCCTCTTCACTGGTACAGTGCTTTATTGTACAGCAAGTGTAAAACAGGCAGTGTGCAGCTGTTCTGCAAGAGATCAACACGATGGGTGTGGGTTGAGTGGTAAAACCAAATTACAACCTTGGAAACAAAACGAAACTGGGAACAGAAAGTCTGCAGAAAAGCATGTGTGCTGCCTTGGCTCTCTTTTCACTGTATACAGACTGGCAAAACTCCTGAGCAGAGTTAACTTCAGCTGGAAAAAATGCCTTAACAGAAAAAAAGAAAAAAAAGAAAAAAAAAAAAAAAGTATTTTTCATTGAAAGAATTGATTTATAACTGCTGGTTGAAGGGGCATCTGCCAGTTTTTATCTCTATAATGTTCATGTTTGCAACGTAACGTGACTTATTCTGGAGAAAGGAAAGCTTGTGTATCCACTGAATGCAGACATAAACCAGACCAACACAACTGTCTATTAGTCCCAGATATTGTCCTGATTTATGACATTAAGCTTGGTTTAAGACTGGGAATCTCTCAAGATTAAGTTTGTAAAGTTTGCATGTACTAAGTTTCTTTGTAGAAAATTTATTGATTCCTAATTTCAGACAAAACTTGTAATTGGGATGGGGGCAGAGAGCTGTGGATTTTTCAATATTATTTTTCACATCAACTGAAAATAACCCAAGTTTGAGCATGTGCATTAAACTTTCCTGAAATCTCAAATTAGATAACGAAAATGTAACTTTTATACCACATCCAGAATCGCACAAAGCTTTTCAATTTTGAAATCTTGTTGAAAAACAAATGTAGATATGGATGCCATGTTATACCCACCCTATATAAAGGGGGCAGGAATGGTTTAGTTGTTTCAAATACTGAAGCTCTGACAGAGCTTCAACAAGTCATTGATCTTAAGATCACTACTACAAGAATATAATCCCATGTGTTCGGAAAGATGCATTCTGAAAGCATGTTTAAAATGAAACAGAAAATAATGCCACCCTCATCACAACATGCTTTAAGCATGTAGTCAAGGCTGACTCAAATGAGAAAATCTACCTAGTGAATCATCAGACTTGTTTCCTGCACTGCTTAGGCAGTCTTTATTTCCTAGTGTTTTGTTTGTTTGTTTGTTTGTTTGTTTTTTCAGAATAATTATTCTTCATATGAGACAGACTGGGATGATTACTCAATGTCAGGATTTGTTTTATTAAGTCTGAGCTGTTCACCATGGATTTCTTCCATAGCCAAAAGAGATCTAGGAAATATAGTCAATAAAAATTAAATCTAAATCAGTCTTACTGTAAGGTAGAGAGCTATACTAGGTATAATGAATTGCTCCTGAAGAGAAATGCATATTCCCCTGTATTGATTATATAGATCACCAGAGGAGAAGCTGAACTGTAGATACCTGCATCTGATACCTCCAAACTTATCTGCAGTGAATACTGTTCATAACATCAGAAACATAGCATATCCGTATGCTACAAAAATGTTTTAAACATCTCCACTTTCTCTCTTTTTCTAGGAACATTCTGTTAGAATTGAATATTTCTGAAATCAGAAGTTGTCTGAAATTTGACATTCAGTGTTTGGACACTTTTGTAGTATTCCTCCAGGGGTGAATTTTCTTTATTCAAATATTTCTGAAAAATCACTTATTTTTTGCCACAAGTTATAAAATTTTGCAAGATTTCTCTATAAGATTCTAAGTCAAATGTTCCAGTTTTTATTTATTCATCTTTGCATAATCACCAGATCATAAAATACCTATATACTGTTTTCTGGTTATAATACATTTTCCTGTTTTTATTTAGGTATATACGCTCAACATTTATATGCATATAATTATATAACTATACACAGATAAACAGAAATAGTTTTATATGTGTATATATAGCTATACAAATATTATTTGTTTAGTTATTTAAATAAACAAACAAAAAACACCACCACCACAAACAACAGTGCCACAAGATACAAGAGTGGTAATTGTAGTGGGTAGGGAGAGAGAGAAAAATACATAGAGAACCACTAAATTTTAGGTGAGTCTATTGAAAAGAGTTACTAAAAATAAAAGAAGGTAAACTTTGGAGTTACAGTCTCTTCATCATACTATGGGAAAGCAGAACAAAGGGATCAGAAAATGTATACTTAAAGGATGATGATTCAGAGCTCATAAGGGAACATGTTATTGTAGTATGAGTAAAAGGTCTATGGGAAATATTTTCCTTGGGAGACCAGGAAATGCCTGAAAAAAACTAAACCACAGGGTGCATTAAAGAGAAATGTTTCCCTGGGACACCATTCCTTTTACAGAAGGAAAGAGGAATCTATTAAGTTAGGAATGGACAGAAAGATCAAGGGAAATTAATGAGCTGGAAGAGTCTTTTAGGGATGTATTAATGCTCAGACCTGTGGGCTGCCCTGAAATAGGTTTCTGTTTTCCTGAAAACCAGTGATAACTTCATGCAGTTGCTCATTAGATAGTGCAAATACCAAAGGAGAAATTGGAACTCTGGATTTGTAAGATTAGCATTTTTCCTCTATTTCCTCCATTTATTTTCCAGATGGCATACTGTTTCTCTATTATGTTTTATTTATACAAGGCTAAGCCCATTGCCCTTCCAACTCCATTAACCTCAGAGAAACAACACCAGAGATGATTATGGACCATTGACTACAGAATCTTATTTGATATTGATGGTTTTCTTTAGGATGATTTGATTGACACAAATTATTGCAGCAGATGTGTATTGTAATTTGTAAAGGAACATTTTATCCATTTGAATCCAGATAGCCTTTCTTCTACAGTCTCCAATTGTAATGACATTTATTGGGATCTTTGAATCTTTATTGTATCAAATAGCAGGTATTTGTAGGAGCAGCCAAGAGCTGGAGAGGATTAATGCTCAATACTTTCACACTTAAATATCTTGGTGTTTTCATCTTGTCCTAGGTCATCAGTGGGAATGAATTTGGTCACCTTATCCTGGTACATATTTACAAAAACCACAAAAGTGCCATGAAATTTGATGCAGTTATCAATCTCACTTCAAAAGAGGACCAGAACTGAAATGATAGAAATCTCGTAGACCAGGATTGAGGTGCTTTGCAGGGTTATGTCAGATGCTTAACAGTGGGCTCCACTACATTTATTTTTCCTTTATTCTTTTTTTTTTTTTTTCTTTTTTTTCCCTCAAGTTTTGAATTTCTTCACCATAAATATTAAGTATATATTACAAACGCAGATAACTTGTCAGGATGTTGCAAATAGTACCAGTACTTCAAAGGGGCCTACAGGAAAGCTGGGGAGGTAGTCTTTGTCAGGGAATAGATTATATATTAAAAATAAATTCTTTAATATGAGTGTGGTGAGGCACTGGAACAGGTTCCCCAGAGAAGCTGTGGATGGTTCATCCCAGGAGGTGTTCAAAGCCAGGCTTTGAGCAACGTGGTCTAGTGGAAGGTGTCCCTGCCCAAGGCAGGGAGGATGGAATTAGATATCTCTACCCTTCCAACCCAAAGCATTCTATGGCTCTATGAAAGAGATGCATATAGAATCATATAAACATAGAATAGAATATAAATCGTTAATGTTTTAGATGGGACTCACAGCACTAATCATTATTTTAAATTGTTACAAAACTGTAATAACTTTACTTGAAAAGCAAGAAAATAGCTACTCCCTGGTTTGATATTTTATGAATTCGAGGATGAGGGCTTCTTTTCAGGTGCTGTTCTGGGGCAATATGTGTATTTACCCCTCATCAAGTGGCGGTACAAAGACCAGAAACCAGACTGTCTCAGAAAGGTGTTTGAATATGTCCACACTTAGCTTGTCTACATAGCCAGTTAAGCAGTATTTCAAGACTAGATAGCAACATCTAAGCTGACTGTAGACAGATGCTAGGATAGAGAGTCAGTACAGGAGGGCTGAGCTGCTGTTGAGAGGTGCTGGTGGTATGGGAGTATGACAAGCCTTTATCCTCAGCTGAGAAATACAAGAAGTCTGGAAAAACACCATGCCCCACCTAACCTGCTGCTCAAGAACAACTCATTATCTTATATCTAATCTTGCATCAATGTGCCTGTCCTTCTACCACTCTTGTGATGGAGACCATCCCAGTGTGCTGCTGCTCAGGGGCCACTATGGCAAATCCTGGATCCCTGTGTGTTACAGAGGTGTGGAATAATTACTTTGCATTGTAAGTGATGAACAGTTTTTGACAGAAGGCCAAGGTGGATGTACTGGGTCTGGCTTTTAACTTTCCCTGCAGCAGCCAATACAGTGTTGTGCTCTGCACTTGTAGCTAACACTGGTATCACACCAGTGTTGTGTCTACTGCTGAACAATATGGGCACAGCTAACCCCCCCAGAGCCAGAAGGCTCGGGGTGGGCAAGAGGGGCGGAAGGAACATGAACAGGGCATCTGACCTAAACCAACCAAAGAGATATTCCATACCAAATTCCATATCACACTCAGAAATAAAAGGTGGACAAAGAAAGAAGAGAAGAGGGGTAGGCTCACGGCTGTCCTGAACAACGGCTATGTGTGGTGAGGCTCTACTTCAAGAACATATTCAAGCATTGCTCGTCTGTTGAATTAAAGAGTAATTTCTTTCATCTGCACTTCCACATGGCTATTTTTTTCCTCTTTCCTTTTTCCCTTTAGTATTATTATTTAACTAATATAATTTTCCCTTAATAATTATTTTTCCTTTAATTAAATTATCCTTATCTCAACCCATGAGTTGTTTCTTTCCTTTTCTTCTTCTGAGGAGGGGGAGTGAGAGAGCGGTTGTGGTGGAGTTCAGCTGCCTAGTAAGGTAAAACCACCACAGTGGAATTCAGAACAAAATTTTGTTTTGGCTTGGTCCAAATGATAACAGTTTAATTCTTCTGACTCTTCTCCCACCAAGACATGAAAAACCTAACAGGGAAAACAAAGCAAAACCAAATCTTGAATTGATATTTCTTTCATAAAAACCTAAATAAATTTGTTTTTATTGATGTTGTTTATTTATTTTTTTCTTCTAATCCTCCTTTTTCTTTTTCCTTTCCTTTCCTTTCCTTTTCTTTTCTCTTCTTTTCTCTTCTTTTCTCTTCTTTTCTCTTCTTTTCTCTTCTTTTCTTTTATTCTTTTCTCTTCTTTTCTTTTCTATTTATTATTAATTTGTTTCAGTCTGCTAATCAAACTAAAATGAGTCTAAAATCACAGACACTTTTTATTACACAAAAGCTGCAATTTCAGTGGCCCTGCATGAAACATTACATTTTATTCTGTACAGGATAATCAAATATATCTCTCCCTTAGCAACCCCTAGCATGCTTGAAATACATGACTTTTTTACAGGGATAATACCTATAATACCTTTTGATAGCGGTGCTCAGATATCACTAGTCTTCCTTCCTTTCCCATAACACTTATCAGCCTCGGAGGACACATAAATATGCATTAAGGAATTTATGACTACTTCACAATGTATTGAGGCAGCTATTGCCTTTTTACTAGAATCCAACAGTTTTCACACTTAAGCTTTCTGCGTGGGATTTAAGTGATTTGAGGTTCTATGTTAGTCCATTGCATGGAAGTTTTTCATCTGTACGTTATCAGTGTTATATTGCATAGCACACGTACAGTATACATAGATATAGGAAATGCTAATATCATTAACAACTCTATTTGGCTTTATATTGTAGATATTACCAAACAGGAAAAAAGGGAAAAAAAAAAAAAAAAAAAAAAAAGAGAGAGAGAAAAAAAAGAGCAATACATCACTCATGAAGTAATTAGGAAGAAAGGGTTTCTTGGATCTGAGACACCTCATACATGCAAGGCTGAGTACCTTAATGTAGTTTTTTAATGTAACAAAGAATAGGTGATGTTGGGTGTTAGGGAAGTCTGGCTCTGGAAGGAAAAAGAGCAACGTTTTTTCCAGATGCCATCATTAAAGAAGCCTGGAAGTTTGAGAAGAATAAGGTATTCATACCTATGTAAACCTTGGACAAAACATTATTCTAAGTTGTTTTTGATGTGTCCACTTTCCTCTTAAGAAAGCAACAACAACAACAACAAAAAGTACAAATATGAATTAATGTTACAGCTCTGGGTCATATAAATTTAAAGTTGTTCTCTCTTATCTTCTTGTGGTATGAATTTTCATGAGGTTGTGTCAAGTTTCAGAAGCTGGAAAATGCAGTTAACAGAAAAATAAATAAAAATGGAGTTATATAAAATTTTCATAGTGATGGAAATTTTGGTGAATTTAAAGTTATTCCAAGGAGGAGGGATATATTCCACCACATTCTGTGTTTAGAGAACTATCACCAGTCTTTCTAAAATAAAGATGAGAGTATTAGAGAATCATAAAATACCCCAAATTGGAAGTGGCCCACAAAAATCATTGAGTCCAACTCCTGGCTCCAACAGGACTACACAAAAATCAGACCCTATGTCTGAGAGCATTTTCCAAATGCTTCTTGAACTCTGGAAGGCTCAGTGACACTGCCCTGGGGAGCCTGTCCCAGTGCCGGACCACATCTGGGTGCAGAACCTTTTCCTAACATCCAGCCTGAACCACCTCGTCACATCTCCATGCTGTTCTCATGGGTCTTGTCCCTGTCACTAGAGAGAATAAGATATTAGATAGTGGGAGAGGATGACCAGAGTAGACACAGAGAGTGAAAAGGGGCCTTTGTTTAGGTGCTTCCCTGTTGCTCTGTCTTCACCCCAGTACCTCCACCCTCTCACAGGCTCCTGCTGCCTGGAGTGATGGGAACATTCCCAAGGGAAACACTGCTGTCAGTACTATATAAACAGCGTATTCACCTTACAGGTGAAGTGATTATAAGGTCGTATTCACCATGAAATTCTGTGAATCCAGTAATCTACAAAACTGTGAGAAAATTGTTCCTTGGGGGAAAGCTCGAACACATCAGCTTGCTTCCCTCATTCCTGCAGGGCAGGGGCAGAACTTTACTTCCTTGCCGTCCTTCACAGGATCTGAAGCTTTTGTTCAGGGTAGAAAGCTGAAGCTGAAATCCTATTAATCCTGTTATCTGCTACACAACCTGATGCCTGTTTTGTAGAATTCACCTCCATGCTTTCCTCAAACAGGAACAATTTCTAAGGTTTTAAATTGAAAGGATAGTATCAACTCTTCTATCCCTCCTCCCCTTCTTTCAAATTCCACTTGCTTTTAAAGTCACCTATTTGTGGTGGGAAACAAGTTTGACACTCTAAACTCTGTTAAAATAAACTTTTAAAATATGATACATAGTTATGAATGCAGACTACCACAATGGAAGATAAGAAAAGAAACCTAAATAAAATAATGAATTTACACCAATTGTATCCTTAAATCCTTAAATAGTTTTGCACCAGTGTTCCAATAAAAATTCCAGACCAGAATAGGTACTTCGCTGGTTTCTAATGGCACTTTTTGTGTGAACCAGAATTCATGCTTTTTTTGCTATCCAACTGAATTGTGTCAGAAAACATGTGGGTGGAGCAGCAGTGTAGTAACAGAAGGGTTAACTAGCCAGAGTGTCTGCTAGAGCTGTGTTATTACTGGAAGGAAGTCAATTGTATACTTTGGTGGAGAGTACATATCTAACTATTTTTAAGCATCCAAGTGTCACAAATAGGAACCTAAGTCCTTTATATAGTCAATGGGGAAATACGAATTCTTAAATTAGATGGTTTGGCTTAAATCTGAAGGACCTTACCTCTCAAGAGACAGACAATATCAATATTTCTCTGGCCCCTTTCTTTTCATGGAGAAAGATATAAGCTTTAATTGGATTAAATACAAATAGAGTAGCCTCTGTGACGACTGAAAACATGTACAAGAGCAAAATCCGCTTTCTTTTTTCAAACTGAGTGGTACATCACTGATCAGCATGGTTAACCTAGAGTTATTCCCCATAAAAGATACAAAATTATCCTCACTATTTCTCTCCCAGAGTAAAGTGGACAAGTAATCATAATTGCAAAATGTCTAGATTCTTAGAGAACAGAGTAAACCATGAAGACATACAAAGCTAAAATAAATTTCTTGCCATTGTGCCTTCCACTAAAGTAACCAAACATATAACTGAGCACTGCTATGCAAAACCAGACAAGACAGCATGGTGGAGGACAGCAGCTGGAAGAAGAAATTACAATACATAATAGCAATGGACAGGTGTATGAGAGATTTCTGAACTGGGGAACATGTCCCAGAAACTTGGCACCTGCTGCTGTTTGCTCCTGGGCTGGCATCCAGTAGAGTCAGAGCAAGTGAAACTGCTGCCATTAGTTACACAGTGTGCATGCTCTCAGATTCAATGGAAACCCAAGAACATGAGTGAAACATTTATAACTCACACTCATTCAGTTGCCAGACAAGATTATGATCACATCATGTTTCGTGTAACTTAAGGGGTCTTAAAAAATAAAAGGAAAATTCAGATAGTAAAAAAAAAAAAAAAAAAAAAAAAAAAAAGAACTAAAGATCACCTAATCTACTAAAAATTAAGGATTTACTGTCCATGATAGTCTTAATAGCAGTTAGATAATTAATTTGACATTCAGGATGGAAATTGGGTATCTATTCTGTACTAGTCACATGTCCACCCTCAATGTTCTTTTCAGACAGACAGGTACCCCCCAGTGTTATTCAAAAAAGATGGAGCCTATATAATTGGTTCAGACAAACAAACAGAACCCTGAAAATGAAAAAAAAGTCAAAGAGAATAACTTAGAAATGCACCATTAAGAAAAAATAATAAATTAGAAATATAATAATTTAGAAGGTCACTTTTGTGCATGTGTTCAACTTCTTAGAGACAGAGTGTCACCAGCCTACATTACATTCTCCTTTTATTAAACAGCATTTGTTGAAATGATTAACATTTGATATACTTCAAGTCTGACTGAACAGACTACAGGAATTCATTTATTTCATTTATTTTTTAAAATTGTCTACAGTTTGGAAGTCTACATCTGGTTCAACTCATTTCAAGTTTTCTTCAGAGTCAATAGAGCCACTGCTAGGATACAGAGCATCTGATCAAAGGCAGAGGTATTTTTCACAATTAGTTTTTTTTTTTTTGGGGGGGGGGGGCCCCATCAGCTGAATGGTATTCAAGCTATCCCTCGTATAGAGATCTCACTCTAAATGAGCATTTTCAAATGAATATACCTATACTAAAAAATACATTTTCTTGTTAAATAATTTTAACAAAAAATTTCCTGAGGCATTTACACGTGAACCCAGAATAAATCCTAACCTTTCAGTAGTCATAACTAAACTCTGCCTGTACTTACTGAAGCCACATCAAATTGCACTGGGATTTTTTCTCATGAATAATATGATCCATGAAGGATTTGTTGTTGTTGCTGTTGTTCTAAATTTAAAATCTTTTTAATCTCTGCACCAGTGATAACTAATAATAATAATAATAAAAAACAATAAATACAAAAACAGCTTGAAGAATATATTGTCATGTATGTTATTCCTTGGAACCTAAACAAAAATGGAGTGGCTTGTTCAATTTCTCATACTAGCGAGGTGGCAGTTGGTCTATTCTCCCATGTGCCTGGTGACAGGACGAGGGGGAATGGGCTAAAATTGCCCCAGGGGAGGTTTAGGTTGGATATTAGGAAAAAGTTCTTTACTGAAAGGGTTGTTAGTCACTGGAATAGGCTGCCCAGAGAAGTGGTTGAGTCACCATCCCTGGAGGTCTTTAAAAGACACTTAGATGTAGAGCTTAGTGATATGGTTTAGTGGAGGGCTTGTTAGCATTAGGTCAGAGGTTGGACTCGGTGATCTTGGAGGTCTCTTTCAACCTAGACTATTCTGTGATTCTGTGATTCTGTGATATTCTTGTGCCTTTCTTGGTTAATCTAACACTAATATTTAAAGAGTAGTGTGGAAATGAGTAAGCCTTGGGTACCAGCAAAGTTTTGCTGCAGAATTTTGGATGTATAGAGAGATTCAATGTCTTAATCAGGAAGATATTTAAACATGTCCAAAGGAATTAGAAATGTGCCTAATGTTGAGCACATGCTTAAACACCCTTCCTGACTGTCAGTCTTTTCTTGAGCTTTTCTTCAGCTTCTTGAGCCAGAGTAAAGAAGCAAATGACTGTCAATAGTTAAAATTGTTCAGACTTTACACATAATTTCTCTTGTTCTCCTTAAAACAAATAGAGTTTTCAGGGTTCCTGGCACACTTTTAGAAAAGAAACACTGGTAGGAAATAAGCCATCCTAAACCACAAAGTGAAAATCCATACTGATGATATAAATGTTGAAGGATCTGTCCACATAAGTCAGCAAGATGGGATTGCACAGCTCTAATCTGTATGAAGTAATCGTCTTAAGAGGGCAGTCAAAACAACCCAGAGAATGGAATTGTTCTGATGGGAAAAAGTAAAGTAAAATAAAATGTCCAAGATGCAACAAGGCCGTTGTCATTACTTAACACTAGGACAGGATCCAGCTGGCTCACTTCTGTTAATCTCTGCTTCATTCACTCTGACATTAATTATCTGCATTTGACTGGCAGTCATCTATTCCCATCTTGGACAGTTTCATGCATACCAGGCATGTGGTCTGTACAGTAGTTATCAGGCAAATCGTGAGTATGTCGGACTGGACTGAAACAGAGCACTTAACATGTGAGTCAACTATGTCAGGAATTTGGGGGGTGGTTATGTTTAGCCAGACAGTTCAATATATAGGAATACAACAATAAAAACAACAGCAACAAAACCGCATTTTATAAACATGTTTCTTCACCTCTGAGCAGTTCGTTATTAAGGCATTAGCAAAAGGATTTTTTCCTATTCTGCTACCAGACCATGATGTGTCCCAGGATTTATTTATTAGAGAGGTGCCAGCCTCACAACTGTAAAGCACAGTTGTTGATTTACAACTGCCTGTTGGCTCATAAGAATGTGAATATACGCACACATATACATACCCACATATACACATATATACATATAATTATTGCAATTTTCATCATTTTGCCTCCAAGAAAAAAAAAAAAAAAAAGTAAACACAGTAATCATGGCTATAAAACTACTTGAATGAAAGTAAAATTAAACCTCGGAATTACAACTTTATTATGTTGTTCATATTTGAAAGAGGAAAAAACAATAATGTTAGCTTTGAAATCCATTGTGAGGCCATGCACATTTGGACAGAGAGATGAAGCTTGAGGCACAAACCTGGAGCAAATCATACCGTGACAGCTGCACACAAAGGAGCAGCTTGCACATTTGAAAGCATGGAAAAGAAACATGCTGTGTCTTGAAAGGTAAGTATTTGAAAGCACTACAAACCTAGTCCTGATTCATTCTGGGTAAGTTTGGATTTAAAAGGACTACATTGTTTCTAGAAGTTGTTTCATGTGTTTGCAGTTTGACACCCACAGGTTAAGACTGTCGTGTACATCTCTTTCTACACTGATGTTTCACTCATCCTAAACCCTGGATTCTCTTCTGTGTTCATTATGCTTTTGCCTTTTATGGAATAAAATACAAATTGAGGATTTTAACCTTAGTGGTAATGAATGAGCTGTTGTTTGCTCTGGAGATTTTGTGGAGACCCAGCAATTGAAATGGTCCGTTTTTCTCCTTAACACTTAAGTAAATAGACTGTAAGTAAGTACCACTACTTTGGAAAGGTATTACACCACTGTCGTGGTGAATAGGATATTAAGTATCACTCTAAATGGCATTAAATCTGCACCAAATAGACATTTCCCACTATGAATATAACCAACTGAGTTTTACGGTATCTGGTTAGAGCATATAAACTACATCAGTTGTCTAATGAAGGTAAAATGAAAAACGATTTAGACGCAAGGTTGCTTCTTACTGGTTTGATCAATTTTTTCCTGCAGTGCTTGCTCTCAGCATTTTCTGTGCTGTTCCATCCAATGCTTAAAAGAAATGTGTGCTTGGTGTCTGGAGCACATCTTGAATGGAAAGGAGAGGAAAGCTGCTTTAGCCATAACGAAAGGAGCCAAAGCCTTCCAGAAACATATTACTGTTTCTGGAATAGATTTTTCTATGGTGAGGTAAATTATTTAAAGCCTAATTGTTTGGCTATAATTATAAATAAAGCTGGCAGTTTCTCTGTATTGGGTAAGACCTGTGGCCCTCTATTCCTCTCCTCTCTTTCTTGAAGGGGTGAACATTTGGAAAGGAAGGGGTGACTATTTAGAAAGGTGTAAGGAGTTGAGTAACTGCTATCCAGCCCACTCACAGATAAATTACTTTCTAACATAAGTGTTTGAAGGTCAAACTAGAATAGATTATTTCAGCTAAGTGACTGGATGGTTGAAGGGAAGAGTCATGGACACTCTCAAGAAACACAGCTCTTTATATAGAGACCCATATGAATCACCTGGCTGTCATAACAGACACCAAAGAATTCATAGTCTGGCACCCACCTCTACAAACAAGTAGCCAAAATCAGCTTATTTTCTAAGGTCTGGATAGAGCATAGCCAAATATAAATAGACGAAATACATAGATAAATAGCTAGGAAGCAACTCAAGCCAATTTCTAAAGGTGTAAAACAGTCAGCTGCATGGTTTACATAGAATTACATATTTCATATCTGGTTGTTCTCAGCTAATACTAACTTTATTTTTCTTCACTGTGAAATAAAGTGGATACAGCTGAGACATCTGCTGCTGTTAAATCACAGTTGGTACTCACCTGCCAAAAAGAAGGCAGATGTTTTGGCACTATAACTCCCTCAGTGTCTTTACCCATTGAGATTGTGTTCAAGCTAACTTAGGAACTTTTAGAGCTGGTGAACATTAGTGACTGTGAGTTATGTCCACTCTTCCCATGACTCTCCCTGTCAGGTTTTGCCATTATCCTTTATGCCATTATTGCTTTGTTTATGGAACACAAGAGGAACTGCTTGCTGACATCTTCAAACTACATCACAAACAAAGGAATAATGGATACATTTTCCAGGATTCAATGAAACTTTTTAAATGCAAAACTGATCCAAACTAAGTATCATTATCTCCAAACTATATCCATATGAGTTTTCAAGGAATATGCCGTATACATCAAATGATACCTACAGTGGCATTGTTGAAAGATAAAAACACAAATTATGATCATAAAGGTCTATTGATGAGTGCTTGAAAGAAGTGCAGACATTTTCCTCTGCTATAGTAATGAAATCTAATATAGTCTGCAGACATAAACTGTTTACTCATACCTGTTTCTAAGGGTCCTTCATATGGATCTCTCATTCTCCTATCAAACACAGATCATTTCACTTCCAAGAGTTAAAGATAATGAGATTGTCTCTAAGAACCATATGGAAGTAAAGGCAGAGGCAACAACAAAGGAGAAAATTGATGCTGTGTTTTAGTTTCCTTTTTTGTTTGTTTTTAAGACAACATAAATGAACAATCCAAGGAAAGGGACAAGCTTAGAAGAGGTTCAGCAGGGCATCATGTGAGAAAACCCTGATGTTACATGGTTGCTTTGAAATGCACATGCCTTTGCTTCCTCAGACAGGTGTTCACTTACCTAGTTTGTTCAACTGGTGAAGGTTTTTACTTGTCGTCAAGAGAAGATTTGCTTGGAGGCTTACACTACTGCTGAGTAAGCTCACAGAAATAAAAGGATCATTAACAGACTTTCTCCCATTCTAACTCTTCATACTCTTATTTTTTCCATATGGTAACCTGATACGTGCTCAGTTTTTTCTGTTCCCACTGCAAAATTTTGTTTGCCAGCATATGTTGGGTTATGAGAAGAGATCCTTCCATGCTGGACTAATAGCTCCAGAATAAAAGAGCTCTGTTAGACATTTTATATTGTTATTAAGAAGACCAGTCAATTACAGACATAACACTTTGTTTGGAAATAGTTCTCGAAAGAGACAGAAAATTATAAAGAGAAATAATATAAGGAGTGGAAGCTGATTTCAGAATTCCTAAACACCAATTCTTCTCATTACTTGGCAATATGACCTGATTTAAACATTTTTTTATCACTGCATCTTGTGTAA
Organism: Stictonetta naevosa; assembly: GCA_011074415.1. Classification (NCBI taxonomy): domain Eukaryota; kingdom Metazoa; phylum Chordata; class Aves; order Anseriformes; family Anatidae; genus Stictonetta; species Stictonetta naevosa. The sequence goes on along the minus strand of CM021698.1, from coordinate 12,825,806 downwards.
ATATATATATAAATTATGAGAATATTTTTTTTCATGTTGACTATTCAGCATGTGCTTTTTACATAATCTGGCCTCTGCAAACTTTAGAATGAATGGAGCCAAGTTCGATAATTTTCTCAGAAAATGAAACTTGATGGAATATTTTATTAGAGATTTTTTCTATAACAGATGCTTGCTGTGCTCCTGAGTGCAGCATTTGGCACATCTAAATAATAAAGCATAAAGGGGATTACCAGCCACTAATTTTATGAAAGTCCACTGGCACTAAGCCTCAGAGTATTAGCGCTATCACCAACCTTCAAGGATAACAGGAGACTAAATGAAGAATTCATTCATTTTTTTAGTAGAAACAAATTTTCTGATAAAGATGTCTTGTAATTTTCAAGATTAAGGATAAATGAGGGAAAATGCTTTCATGTTCACAGCTGAAAAGTGCTGTCTAAAAAGCAATGCTTTTTAAGAAGTTTGTGTATTGACCAGGTACTTTGGGCAGCCATTTAGCAACAGGTTATAAAGAAATAGAACTAAAAATTGTCTCAGACTGATCAACAAATTCTAGGGCTATAAAGACATTGATAAGAGAGGACACTTTCCCAGAACAATTCTGACAAAAACAAAACAGAAAAAGCACAGACAACCCAAGTCCATCACCTTCCCAAAACAGACTGAAACATCTTTGACCTAACATTCTTTTTTATAAAGTTTATTGCCATTATTGTTTTTATTATTGTAGTTGTAGTTTTTCATTGGAAAAAGTTCTGAATATATGGCCCAAGACAGCTTAATTACTGGTGGTTTAATTGGATTACAGTTTTAAAATCATATTGAAAAGCAGGGAGAACATAAATCTTAACTGCACAGGAATGTCTTAATACTTGAAAGCTAGCTGTTTTGGAGTTATACTCCTTTCTCATTTCTCATTTGTTTATTTGTTTCATGCTATAATGAAATTAAAACAAGCTCTGGCAATTCACATCATTTCTGAAAGTGGACACTAGCTTTTTCCAGTTAGTGTGTATTTTCAGTTTCACTTACTACAATGTCTGATTTTGTAGATAAGTTAAATCTGTCTATTCTGGAAGTTGTCCTAAAACTTAAATGAGTTTTAGAATTTGTGTTGCAAATGCTATAACTTGACCCCGAAAGCTTTGCTGCATTGCCAAATATGAAGAGGTCTCAGCTTTTCCTTTTCTGTTGAGTATATGAAATTGATGAAGACATGTAGCTCTTGAGGGACAGAATGTCCACCAGCTGTGTTATCCATGAAATGGATAATACATGGATAACTCCTTATCCATGTAATAAAGTCTTTTTGAATCAGGATCTCGCCCTCTGTGGCTTATTAGAAGAGAATGTTCTTTTCTGTAATTCCAAACTCCAGGTGAGGAATCAATACCCGGAGATGTTCCATTTTGAAAATAAAACAAAAATGGAAATAGGTTTATTATGTGGTATAAAATATAATATAGCGAGCTTTTGTAGCTCAATCTAATTACTGGGATCTCAAGGTAGATCTAAAATATCAGTGTAGAAATCAGTATAGGACTTTATCAGCTGTTATTTATAGCTTACTGTTTTGCTTTAGCTCTTCCTCCTCACAGATATACTATTCTGTGACACCAAAACAGTACCTATTGAAACCATTGAAAATATACATATTTCTATCAATATCCTATTAGCAATTCGTTCAAAATGTAATTAAGTGCATTTAGAATTAATAATAATACTCTACTAATCGTTACACAGGTCAATTGCCACTATTTCTGCAAATGAAAACATGAATCTCAAAGAACTCCAAGCACTGCAGACAGAAGAACTAACCATAATCAATAAACAGACTCTCACTCAGGATTTTCTAAATATTCCTAATTAATTCTGTTCAGAATATACTGAAAACCAGAAAGAGAGAGAAGACAAGGAAAGGTCATTGACATCACAGTCACAGAACCCTTCATTAGTTCTTTTTCATTGTCAATAATATTCTTTTTACATTGCTTTTAGCTATTATTGGCACATGAGTGTTTGACTAAGTCTGGTCTGCTTTTCCTCTGTTTTAAAAAGATTAATAATGCCAAACTTCCCTTATTAAACAAATAGATAGCAATGGTGATTCATGATAGAAATGTTTAACAAGACAATTCACCTTTGAGGTATTTTAGAAGATTCTTGCTTAAGGAAATTCTTAATGTTGAACAAACATAGACAGACAAAATACATACTATCGACCCAAAAATGTTCCACCTAAACGTCCAACCTTAATCAGTTCATGAGCTTCTTTTCCATCTGACTTTTTATTTTTATTTTTTTTTTCTTTTTCCAGGTTTTAAAGCAAAATTGTGAAATCTTACTGAAGCAGTAATTTTACACTATTTTTGATGTTTGGAAGCAACCAAACTCTTGTGAAAATTTAACTTTATAAAGTTTTGTTTTTCTTTTTAGAGGAAGGAATAAAATAGAGAGGCAGCAATGTTAGATTAACATTTGAACATTTTCTCTATGTCTGAAAAATACCTTGTGATAACCTATTTGAAATTTTCCCTCTGGGCAGCAGGGATGGCGGAAGTCACACAAATGTTGCTTTGAACCAGAAATGGTATAATATTCTGTACAAAATGGATCATACATATTTTCCTCTTTTTCTCCAAACTCTCAAATCACTGCATCTACTTCTTTTCTGCTCACATTTGAGTCTAGTATCTTGCCAGGTAGCTGTCACTTCTTACAGCTACTTTCAGAAAGCTATGTTCATAGGGGACTGGGCACAAGCACACTGTGATTTATAGCAGGATCAGCCTGTTGGTGGAATTCATTTAAGTCATTTCACCTAACTTACACCATCTAAAAAATAGGGCCCTCTTCCAGCCTTATCCTCCAGAACCCATATTGTCTATTGGAGAGAAACAGGCATCTCTGGAAAGTGACTTCTCTAGTAATGAATTTAGTATGAAAAACGGGGTGGGGGTAGGGAGCAGGAGAGTTTCTCTTTTCCCTTAAGCTGCCATGAGAATGCTCAAATATTCAAAAGGCTGGGACTAACTGCCCTGAGTGAGAAGAGTCTTTACTTATAATTTTTGAGTGAATACTTCTATTCAGAGCTTAATAAAATTGTGTTAAAAATAATACCTCACATGGCCATGCAGGGTAAAGTCAACTTTGACTTTAGAAAGAAGGCTGAGAGCAGGCTGAGAGCAGAGCAAAGCTCCTTCTCTGATGGAGGGAGGGGGAATTTTCTTTTCCACTCCATAAATTGAAGAAACAATGCAGCCCATGAGGCCCTTCCATCTTCTTGATTGATGAGTTCAAAAAAAAAAAAAAAAAAAAAAAAAAAGCTTCAGGAGGTGTATCAATCTCCTTTATCTGCCAAATGTGAGGATGTGGATATGTGGATCAGGGGAACATCATCAATATGGGAACAAGAAAGAATGAGGAATAAACAGGTCCTTCTCTGTATACTGGGTAGCAAAGTGACAGAGCCACAAGTGTTTGTATGCTTACTGTAAGTTCCTCTTCATTACAAGATAGGGACCAGAAGGGGAGACAAAGTTTCTTATCCACAATGCTGGGTGCACGGCAGTTATTGACCAGGCCTCTACATTTGGCTTAATATGCAGGTTCAGCACAGCCTTTACAAGTAAGTGTAATGTATCTGAAGGACCTGACAGAAGCAGTCATGGAGCTGATTACATGAATGCTGATTTCAGAGGCTTTGTAGCTGTTTCTGAGTGTTGAAGTTAACCCTGTATATTTCTGTAATGTTCAGAAGACCAAGGAAGGAATTGTAAGTCTTGCACAAGTATACTCCTTGTGGAGGTCAGACAGGTAGGTTCAAGTTAATTATTTCTGTCTCACCCTGGCACACCAAAACATTCTGTTACAAGTTCCACCTTCCATTTTGCCTGCCCTTTCAAAAAATCCTCCACTGTGCCTTATTTAGAAGGCTCAAGGATGGTGTTTCAGTGGTAATTACTACCCAGTGGTCTTCTGTGACAGCCTGTCATCTGCTATTATTTGCAATTTAAGTCCATCACCAATATTTTATGAATGTATCTGCAGTTACTGTCAGCTGAACAATATTTAATTGCTTGACACATAAGCTCTGTCCTGTCAACAGAAATACATCCTCAGGCCCCATTATGCTTCCAGTGATGTTTGCAGCTCTCTTTCTTTATTATTTGTTCTTCTGCTGGAAAGCAAAGTTTACTGTAATATGTCCAATGTCCATGAGCAGTAAAGTCATAAAAGAAGTCTTAAAATGTGGTAACCAGAAGAAATTCTTGACTGGTACATTGTTTATTTAAGAGTAGGCAATGGGCTTCATTTTCCCTTAAAGAGACATCATGTTCTTTTGTATCCAAATAAATAAATAAAGTCTGCTGGCCTACACAGGTCTTCCCCTCTTGTTTTAGAGTTCTAATGGAGATGGCAGACCTAAGTTTAAAACTACATGCCATTACAACTTTCCTTGAGTATCAGTTTACAAAGTTCTAGACTATGCCAAAGTTTAAAGGGTTGTGCCTATGTTAATATTTCCAAAACTATGAGAGTACTTGGCAGTTATAGTAATTGGCTTGTTTTCAGACTTAAAACTAGAAGACATATTTTTGCAGTTGATTTTAAGCATAATTTAAGCAATATATGGAAAATCCAGCTTTTAAAAATTATTTACTGCAAACAAGAGGACAGAGATCTTCAAGAGGTTTTCTAGTCCACCAGAGAGCTGTTGAAGCAAAGGAAATAAGAAATGATCCATAAAATAAATAAATAAATAAATAAATAAAATAAAAATATGAAAATTTATATATTCAAGAAATCAAATAATAATAAAAAGAAATACAAATAATAAAAGAAGACTCAAATTTCAACTTTTTCTGTTTGTAAATGAAGATGAATTTGGAACAAACATACAAGACATTCTTTAGGTGCACTTTAGATTCTTTATTTTAAATATGTTGCGTAGTTTTTAATTGCTTTTCAGAACATTTGTATGATATTTAGATGAACTGAATAAAGGCATAAAAATACTACCTCTTAATGTCTTGTAAATACCTGTGGCATTCACAATAGACATTTGCCTAACCTATTCTTAAAGGTCTTCAGAGAGTTCCAAGAATTCTCTGAGCATTCTGTGCCAATGATTCACTGTTTCCAAAAACACATAACCTAAATCTCTCACTGCAGCTTGACTCCATTATTTTTTGTTCTGTCTTGCTGATACTGACAACAGGTTATTTCCTTCCCCTTTTGCAATAACTAAACTGAGTACAAGATACAAGTTATTAATGTGGCTAAAAATGTCCACTTGCCAGAAACTAATTACAAATCCTGTTCTGGCATCTCATAAGCATAGCACTAACATTTGTCTTAGTAGGACTACAGAAGTGATAGTAGATGAAAGACTCAAAATCTGATTAGCTGGAAAATGTACATTCAGAAAGAAACATTTCAAATTTCACTGGGAAGAAGTGAAAAGATCTCAATCTACTCATTTAAATTTTTTTTTAAGGAACTCCACCCTGCTGCTTCAGGCTATATTCTTATGCACGTGTATATATTAATATATATTTTTATTTCAGATTGCTTCCTCCTCCCTCTAATTGTGTCCTGCAAATTTTTATGCCAGGTAATTGCATCTCTAGAATCAAAAAAAATTTAAAAAAAAATAAAAAAAATCAGGCCTTGTCTAAAAATATGCTTAATTGTAACTTTTTAGAAACCTTACTTGTTATTGCAAAATTAATCACCAGAATCAGGGAAATAATTTTAATGATGATTGCTATTTTAATGGGGGAATATTTTTAACTAAATCTGAAATGCAAAAAGGCTTTATGGTTTGCTGGAGCTTAAAGTGAGTACAAAACTGTAATACATCTACGAAGCACAGATAACACATTATCTTAATTCAAATTACAAAGGTATTTATAGAACAGACCAGCAAGTGGCAGTACATGTTGTGCATAAATCATGAATGATAAGACTATAAAATCTTTAAAATGAGACTAAATAGACAGTCAAACAAGCTTTCATGTGCAGCCTTTTTCATTTTAACTACCTTGCCAAGAATTGTAAATGCTTCTTTCTACATGACCTTATTTATTTTTCTGGAAATAATAAGTATCTCTCAATTTTAGGAAAGATAGGAAACAAGTCTCCTGTAACTGGTGAGATGTATTTGTGTTTCAGTTAATCAAAATATAAGTCTTACATTGGCTGCAAGTGGAAAATGGAATTTTCCAGAGACTGTAGTGTTATGAATTGCCATGACTCATAACATATTCCAATAAATAATCACTGTCTACTGGTAGTGTACTGTAATGGATGCAGAATGCATACTCCAAATGTCTTTGACCCCAGTATCTGTTATGTGAACTCCATTATATGTGGTTTATTTTCATAGTTGAAATGTTAGATGAAACCATAATATTTACTGTTGTAGATTTGTTCAAAGCCAGGGTAATATATTGCTAGGCAACATCCAACAAGGAAAAATAAAAAATAAAATAAAATAAAATAAAATAAAATAAAATAAAATAAAATAAAATAAAAATGTTGCCCTCAGTCAGTATTTTGGCTGTGAACAAATAGTAAATTTGTGTGTTTTAACAATACCCTCTTGAAAGCCCTGGTTGTGTTTATGAAGTGTTATTAATGGAAGTATGCTTTTCTTCTCCAGAAATATTTAGATGAATGTAATGTGTGACTGTAATGATGGAGAGCCTTTGAGGTGAAAATGATCTCCATACCCTAAAGGCAGAGGTTGGAAGAAATAACACAGGAAACTCCTGGTATTTAGCAAGACCAGATAATGTCTGACTCAGATTATCAGTTAAGGTTGGCACTTGTCTTGGGGTCTTTTTAACCCTTTCCCTGACAGTTTGGGATAGTAGCCAGTTCTAAACACTGATGTTTGTGAATCTGTGTTGGCAAATGGCTACAGTATATGTTGAAGGAGACTGGTAGTCTTCACTATATAGATTTCACAGAGAGAACAGCATAGAATTTACCTTTCTTTTGTATTCCTCTTCCTGGAATTGCATATTGTGATGGTTCAACTTGATTCCTGTGTAAAATAAAGTAATACAAGTACTAGGCTGGGGCATATGTTAATGAAAAACAGTTAGAGTTGACTGAGAAAATGCGAATTACATTGTTTAAATTTCAGAAGTTTCTGCACTTAGGCAGTCCTAAGGGTGCCCTACTTCTCTCAGAATGACATTTCAAAGAGCAGAAAGAAGGACCACAGGTTTTCATCTCATACATGGAAATCATCAGGCTGAAAGGGTTATTTGAACCTCTGAATAAATATGTATCCCATGCAAAGTGAAATATGCTCAGAGATAAGAACAAGGAGACACTCACATATGCATAAATCTACTGTGTATATACACATTTTCTCAGTGCACTTAGAGATTAAATCTCTATCTCACAAACTCTTAGTAGAAGATTCCAAGAGCTAGATGATGGGAGTGGGATTTAGGAGAAATTTTGCTTGCCAACTTCTAATGGAGATATACCACTTAGTGGCAAAAAGATACTTAAATGGTAGCTGAAGACATTCCTATGGAGTACAAAACAGAAAACACAAGCAACATGGCAGTGCTTTTCTGTCCTGTGTCTTGCACAGCCTGTCAGAGAAGCTAAACACATATTGTATATGTTTAAAGCCCCATTGCATGCACACTCTGGAGCTACCTAGCTGTAAGGGGAAAAGCTTCCTTTCTTGTCTGGTGCTTAGGAGATTCTTCTCCATAATGACCATGATGAAAACCTTTTCCACCATGTTTTTACTTAGCCAGTCTCTTCCTAGCTTCTACTATACTATGGGATTCTTTTGCTTTAGGTGCAGAGCTTTGCACTTTTTCTTGCTGAATCTGTGTCAGTTTCTGTTGGCCCAGTTCCCAAGTTTATCAAGGTCCTAAGGACTGAGTGTCTATTATGATTTGATGAGATTTGTTGGTCCCAGAGCTGTGTGTGACCAACACCAGAACTGTTTCTGAGATCAGGGATTATGGGCTTGCACTAAAAGTTCCTGAAACATTGGTATCTTCATATTCTCAACATTGCTTTGAATGTTGAATCTATGCAGCCTGAAAGAAAAGTGGCAGAAGGCTTTCTTGAAACACGATATCTCCCTCAGAAGAAAGAGATGCAATTTCTGCCCTTCCTAATCTAAGAAGAATAGCTCAGGATTCCTATTTGACTCAAAATTTCAATTTGTTATATCACCTCCCTATTCAATGGGCTGTTATACAAAAGGTTGGCAGCATCATCAAGTTAGGTACATTCAGAGTATTCCTAGCAACACAGGTCTGTCAAAAATTTTATTTAAGATCCCATAAAAATAAAACACAAGGAAGAAATTTAGATGATCAGGACAAGCATACATCAGAATTCTATTTAATTTACAAGGATATTTATCTCCATATTTCATTTTTACTTCATTTCATATGCTAAGGATGTCTTGAAGGGTTTAGGTTTTACCTGGTTATGCCTTTTGAATGTAGGTCACTGAACGTGATCTCATTTGCACTTCTGTTGTTTAAATCTTTATGTTAGATCTTTGGCTAGGAGCCTTCTCAAATTCAAGTTTGAGCAATATATCAGCCATTTCCTCAAGAAGTTGCTCTTCTTTTCCTGGGGCTGTGTAGACATGCACTTATTCCTACTGAGTACTTAAGCTAAAAGATCTTATCTGAACTGAAATGACTATATTTAATGGGTTAGAAAATATCAATGTAAATGAGTCAGACAAAACTAATATAACCCTTTCTTTGGGCTTACCATAGCCCTAGCTACTAAACACTTCATCTAGTTACCATGGTGGTAATATCACAGTGAGGATTCCAGTCTTTCAGAAGCAAGATTTGCAGCACCACATAAATTCTTCTGCACTTGCCATTGCTTTTGCATCCTATTACAAAGGTAAGGGAATCCCCCGAGTGTGGTAACTGGCAATGTTTATTTTGGCATATATCACAGACATACATCCAGGTGGTGTTTTCTGATTCAAAACTAAGGTCAATAAAAAGTAATGGAAAATGTTAACAAAATCTTGTCTAGATCCTCTCAATGCCTTTAGGAATCTGAAAAAGACTTTCCTACTGTTACAGTATCTTCTTTTTTTCTCCTTTGCCTAGCCTTTACCCATTACATGGCAAAGGGAGATTAAAAGGAGAACATATCCTCCAGTTATTTTCCTCTCAAGCAATGGTGTAATACGTAGAAAAACAACAATAATGTGGAGAGGAGTGAAGCAGGAGCAGAGCAACTAAACAATAAAAGTTTAATTTATCTGCTAAGATTCCTTCCACAAGAAAAAGGGGATGGGTTAAAATGTACAAAACCATCACATCAAAGTAGAGAAAGAATACAAAAATTCAAGATAAACAATGAACAATACACATAATACACACAGAAATTAAACTTTCTGCTTTCTGTCAGTAATGACAAAGGTATGTGATTACATTTAAACTCCCTTAAAAAAAAAAAAAAAAAAAAGTTTAAAATAGAATGCTGTATTTCCAAGGTTGAGTTCTCCCATGACTGTAAGTTTAACAAAAAATAGAATTGTTAAGCTAAGGGTGCTTTCATGAATGAGAGACTCAGCAACAATTCACTACTGTAGTAGGAAAAAGAAAAAAAAAAAAAAGAAACCAAGTATGCAGTCACATAAGTCACATATACCAACAGATCTGAATAAATGTTTCATGGATCCTGTTCTGGTCTCATTCTTACAGTAGTCAATATAAGCTATCAATAACTCAGAATCTGAAACTCAAATGTATTCAGAAAAAGGAAGAAAAGAAAGAAAAGAAAGAAAGAAAGAAAGAAAGAAAGAAAGAAAGAAAGAAAGAAAGAAAGAAAGAAAGAAAGAAAGAAAGAGACAAAGAAAGAAAGAAAGAAAGAAAGAAAGAAAGAAAGAAAGAAAGAAAGAAAGAAAGAAAGAAAGAAAGGAAGGAAGGAAGGAAGGAAGGAAGGAAGGAAGGAAGGAAGGAAGGAAGGAAGGAAGGAAGGAAGGAAGGAAGGAAGGAAGGAAGGAAGAAAGAGAGAAAGAAAGAAGGAAAGAAGGAAAGAAAGAGAGAAAGAGAGAA